>CM042478.1:6847500-7447500 GCA_023621385.1 Quercus gilva | reverse complement strand
AATAAGCGAGTTGGTGACAAGCTTGGAATGAGCTATAAATCTAAACATTCTGAGTTTGAATATTAGCTTGGAGTTCTTTTGAATTATCTTATACACAGTTTTGATTATTGGAGTTGTGTATTCAAGATTTACTCCTTAGAGTCGGGTAGATTCTGAGGACCCTATTTTGGTGAGGTTTCACATCATTCAAAAAAAAAAAAAAACATTAATTACACTCTTCTTTTTTTAGGTTTGAGGAGAATAATATTTCATACCAAACTTTGTTAAATAAATTGATGTTAGAACTTATAAATGTTATGTATTACCTGCCCATGACATTGATTAAGAACAGATTTCCAAAATTATCCTCCATTTCATAGTTAAAATGTCCAAAACTAACTTGCCCTTTGGTGAGGGGTGACTAAAAAGTCAAGATTCATTATCTTTATTTTTTGTTCCTTTTTAAATTGTAATTCATGTATGCATTTTGGGGAAGGAGGGGTTGTTAAGATATATTTACTGGGTATATATATATATATATATGAAAAGAACAATTTTTTTTTTACTAAGGTTAATAAGCAACCAAACCTTAACATATCAAGATGGTAAGTATCTATGTTTGGCAATTCAAACTTGAATAATATTAATTGAATATGTAGCCTAGTCTTTAATTCAACTCAACTTGTTTATTAAAAAAAAAAAAAAAAAGTCAACTTGTTTACACTTCAAATATAATTGAGTTTATAATATGTTCTTTTTATTAATCATAGTTAACTTTGATAAAGAGAATTTTTTAAGAATTTGGAATACTTTTCATTTCCTTCTCCCTTGTGTGTGTGTGTTTGTTTCTCAAAAAAAAAAAAAAAAAAGGTAATTGTCTCGTATTGCTGAAGAGAGTGTTATGTGTAGTATAACTTGCATCACCCTTCCTTAAAAGTTACCATGACTTTTGAGTGGAGTTATAATGTGCCTTTGTGTAGACACCGTCCAGAGTGCAACATGGACAGCACAGCAAGCGTGACATCGGGACCAACTATGTGCCAGAATTTCTGGAAGAAGTATGGTGACATACCATCGGGGCCAGGGGACTTGGATGGATGCATTTGGAAGAGGGCCACCCTTACCTCCTCCTCGGTGTAAGGGAGCACTAGCATGCGTCTCATATCATCCGTCACAACCCTATCTACCGTGTCTAGTACTTCGGTCATATGAGTAGTGGCAGAAGTTGTGAAGAGGTTCTGATAATAGTCCACAGCAATCTTAGCCACTCTATCTTCCTCTGTTTGCCACAGCCCATCCGAGTCAAATAATCCTTCAACATGGTTTTTTTGTCTCCGATGACTCGCACGTTGGTGGAAAAACCTGGTATTTTTGTCGCCAACTGGGAGCCATATAGCGCGAGAACGTTGTCGCCAAAAAACTTCTTCCTTATGCAAGAGTTCATTGACTTCTCTCTTTGTCTGGTTAATACATTCCACATTACTTCCATAGTTGGAATTAACCATCTGCTGCAACTCTTGCTGTTTAGCATTTAGGCGGTCCCTCGTGTTCCCAAAAGCATTCTGGCTCCACCTCACAAGGTCCATACGGCAGTTCTTAATTTTTTCGAAGAGACAAAACATTGGGCTTCCAACCGGGTGGGATTGGGTCCACGACTGTCTTATCTGATCTTCACATTCCACGTGAGCTACCCACTTTTCCTCAAACCGCTGAATTCTTCTTTGCCTGTGTCTTGACTGTGCAATCACTGTTTCGAGTAAAATAGGGTCATGGTCAGAGTAAAAGGCCGTTAGATGTCTAACTTTAGCGGCCGAGAACATCTCCTTCCACTTCGGGTTCGCACAGGCTCTATCCAACCGCTCCTCCACAAACGCGTTCTCTGGTCTGCCATTCCTCCATGTATACTTGTACCCCCTGGTATCCCAAATCAGCCAAGTCACAATGCAACAAGGTGCTTCGAAAATCTTGCATAGGCCCCAATGGCTTAGATACACCACCACTTTTTTCATCAGATGTCAAAATTTCATTAAAGTCGCCAATGCAAACCCATGGCATGGAGGCCCTAGAGTGGAGATGCCGCAACAAAGCCCAAGTTTCCTTCTTCCTCTGATCCTCCGGATGGCCATACACTCCAGTCAATCGCCATTCTACCTGTAAAGAAACCATGATTTTTACATCAATATGGTTAAGAGAGTAAGTCAGAGTATCAACCGTAATATCATCCTTCCACATTAGAGCCAGACCCCCGCTTCGTCGCACACTTGGTACCGCGAGCAGGGAACGGTACCCCAATTCATCTCTAATCGGAATCATCTCATTCACTGACAGTTTAGTTTCCATAAGAAACAAAACTGTGGGTCTCTTTGAACTCACCAGGTCGGTGAGAACTCGAACTGCCGGGCGGTTCCCAAGCCCCCAACAGTTCCAACTCATGATGATCATTGCATTCGGCGGTGCTGCCAAGCAGCCACCGCCGATCCCAAATTTTCTGCCGTGAGCTTACCTAGTGACTTTGCTTCCATCTCCAAGAGTTTTTGCTTCTTGTCAGAGGGTGAGTCATCAATTGAGAGAACGTCCTGTTGTTTCCGTTTAGGTCCCAGCACAGTTTCACTAGAGGTACCAGTGTTCATGGTTTCACGGGGTGGTCCAATCCGTCGCCACTTACCATGCAAAGGTTCGGATTTTTCTAGTACAGTGTGGTACGTGGGCGTAGTAGTGGGTTCAGGATCTTTGGGAGGGTCAGAGATATGTGTAGGGCAGGGAATATTGGGGTGAGTGGTTGGCAGAATTTCCGTACATTCATTTGATGGGACAGTTGACTTAGTGGTGCAAAAAGAATTTTTTTGAAGGTCCGTGTTTGGAGCATAGGCCAGCTGTGGGAGTTGATTTGTTGTGTTTGAGTGTGGGGCGCAATTTAGATCATGGTCAAGGTCCGTGATATACGAGTCAAACAGATTTTGGTCCAATAAAAGTTCCTTATGTGTCAATCTAGTTTCGAAATTTATGGCGTGATTCACCATTTCTACATTTTGGGTTATAGAGGGTGGGTTCGGCGACAGAGGTGGCGTGGTTTCCAACGGAGGTGATGGGTGCATAGATGGGGAAGGTGTGGGTCGGTGAGTTTGTGATGGGACATTTGACTTATTGGTGCAAAAGGAATTTTTTTGAAGGTCCGTGTTTGGAGCATGGGCCAGCTGTGGGAGTTGATTTGTTGTGTTTGAGTGTGGGGTGCAGTTTAGATCATGGTCAAGGTCCGTGATATACGAGTCAAATAGATTTTGGTCCAATAATATTTCCTTGTGTGTTGGTCTAGTTTCGGAATTTACGGCATGATTCACCGTTTCTGCATTTTGGGTTGAAGAGGATGGGTTCGGCGAAGGAGGTGGCGTGGTTTCCAACGAAGGTGATGGGCGCATGGATGGGGAAGGTGTGGGTTGGTGAGGTTGTAGTGGGGCTGCGCATTCTGTGGGGTTTTAGTACGTACCAGTTGTGGTTGTTGTATGGCAGTCACTGAAGCTCGCAGCCATGGACCATACTGTTGGTCCGTCTTCTGCAAGGATTCACCACTATCAGTCCAGAGCTTGCAGTCCCTCTCATCATGATTTAAGTGACCACACCAGTAGCAAAAAATAGGAAAGCGTTCATATTGGAAGGAAATCCATTGGGGGTCCGAGCCCCCTAAGTCCACATACCGTCCGCGGCAGAGAGGTTGTTCAATATCAATGATGATTCGGACTCTAATGCAACGCCCTCGGCACTCCCCAGATGGTGACGCATCCACCTGCTCAACACTGCCTATGGTGCTTCCTATAGCTATTGCATTGGCTTTATTCATACGGCTGAGAGGAAGGTTATGGATTTGAATCCAGAAGGAACTAGTAACAAACTTTGCGTCTTCCACAGACTCCGAGGCACTCGGTTGATAGAGACCTATCAAGTATTTGTCAAACGACCAGGGTCCTTGCGAGATGACTTTTTGCGCATCAGCCTCATGGGTGAACAGTAGCAGAACAGTGTTTGAGGCCAGGTCACGGACTTCAAATTCTTGGGCGAATCTCCACATGCTTTTAAGTGTTCGAGACAACGCTTCCATGTTTATTCAGCGCTTGGTGAAGAGCTTCGCCACAAGCACTCTGCTATTGTTCTCAAAAACAGGGGTTAAAGGCACGGTCTGTCGTTCCTTTGTGTGGAGGGAGAGGCGAGCACACCGGCCAGTGAGTTCTTCCATAGTTTCAAGGGGTGATGTATGGTAGTGATGATAAGGGTATAGGGCGAAGGAAGGGCAAAAGCAAGATGAGGGGGCGAAGGTTCCACCAAAACAGGGGAAAGAGGCGGCCAAACTAGGCTAGGGTTTCCACCATCGCGGCTTTCCAGAGGAGAGCAACGAGAGAAAAAATATTACTTTGTTACTAATATAGTAATATTCAACATGTTTTGAAATAAATGCATCCAACCGTCAAGACCAAATAATATATAGGCACTTATTACAGTTGCCGAATTGAAATAAAATGACAAGGCACGAAAGAGAATTGGTTGGAGAGGTAGGGAACAAGGTTTTGATAGTGGGCTAACGACCCACAAGGCCTGGTCCTGTCCATGAGTTACAGATTTATGGCATATCACAGAACCAGGTTAGCCCAGAACAATTTAATTGGTTCTAAAATGTTTTTAGTTTGTTAACCTTCTGATTAAAAAAAAAACTGGTTTAATATTGGACCAGATATCAATACTATTTATAAGAGGATTTCTCTCTTTGAATTGAACTTTTATATGATTCAAAAATATCCCTAAACCTTAAAACTTGAGAACAACTCGTTAAAAATATATTTCCAACTCCACTTAAAATGCCTACAAAATAGTATACTCTCCTACTAATCCATGTTTTCAAAACAAACTTATCCAAAAATTAAATTATAAAAAAAAAAAAAAAAAAAAAAAAAAACTTCTCAATCTACTTTGATATTTCCCTCAAGATCACATTCCCTTTCTTTTTTTTCTTTTTCTTTTTTTAACTTTATGAAGACTCATTGGTTTCTTTTACCCACCGTCCCAAATTGTTTGGTGTGTATTCCATTTTAGGATGTTCCAAAATTATGACTTGTTTGAAAAGTCAAACACCATTAATTTATTAACATTCCCTTTATGCCCTTAATGTATTTGTGTGAGCATTTTTTTTTTTTAAATTAAAAACCTAAGTTTTGAAATCCACTAAAGCTATTGTTTTGCCACCAGGGGAGTTTCTAGTCTACTGTATTAAAATTTGATTTAAAGACAAAGATTGAATTTGGATTAGGTTTGGTGGCAATAGAATTTGGATTTGAATATAAGTTTGCAAATTGTATGAGTAGTACATTAATAGAATTTGAAATCTACAATAACTTTGAAAATTGCTTGGCAGTTGGCGCCAATACTAGTGTAAGGACTCAAAATGTATTGGACCTAAACAATAAGATTTGTAGAGTGTGGGTAGAAGGACTAAGCATCGGCAAAACAAACAATGATCGGCGTGAGATCCATAGAAGTTATACTCAAGGAGTTGGACTAAGTGTTTGTGAGGGTAATAACAATGACCTCGGCTAAACGTTTATGAAGAATTATCAATCTCGGCCTAGTCCGAGGATCTGTTTATTTAGAACCGACATACACGGGGGTTGTCCTTAGGCACTGTTTGAGATTCCCCACCCCCCCTCCTCCTTTGGCGGGGATGCTGTCTATTATATAGTTTCGTTTAGTTGATCTCTGCCGTCTACTTATTGATCATCCAAGCCTATACTTGAGTGTCTGTCCCATCAGCCGCCTTTGCAAGCTTTCTGTTAGTTGAAGCAACCAAGGCAGCACTGTTGGCTGGTCAATTCATCATTGAGGTGATCAGAATATTGGTGGCATGCATTTAATGGGGGAGTGACAGCCCCTTTCCTTAGACGTCGGTCCGCCGAGGACATGGGCCTCCTCGACGAGGTCCCTAAATGACTTGGCCTCATCCGTTTATCCTCGGATTATGCTCTCTCTCTCTCTCTCTCTCTCTCTCTCTTTCTCTCTCTCTCTCTCTCTCTCTCTCTTTTGGCGTGGACTTTGGGCCTGATGTGGAGTGGGCCGGAGTTACCAAATATTTGGGGCCTCACAATAGCCCCTCAAAATTCTGCTGTCCAACCCTTTGGGAGGGGAAGAGGATTTTGACGTTCCCGGGCCTATTGTAATGGCCTGTCGGATCCTGTCTTTCTATCAGTGTCATAATCTTTTCAACTGCCCCTGCAAATTTCTTTAGCATAAAGGTCCCGCCCGAGGAGTTTTTCCTTACTTCTGTAAGTCTTCAGCTCTTTCAAGTCTATACTCTTTTAGCCTGAGTTCCTTGCTAGTACTTCTAGGATGAATAGGTTTAAGTTGCTGTGTTTTAGCGTTCAGCTTTACTTGGCTTTCGTTCCTAGCAGGGCTCATTACTTAGCACAAAAGGGTTTGGCTCTACCGTAGGTTTGGACCTACGGTTAGTACAAAATCTTGGTTATGCCCGATGGACGGATCATCCTATAATGACTAATTTCCCAAACGACTAGGGTCCGAGGACCATGCAATGTCTAGGTTCTGTCCAGTACCTAGTTCTTTGATTTTTAAGTAACTTTTTTTTTTTTTAGTAGTTAGTTTCCCCAGAGGCTTGGGTCCGAGGACCATGCAATGCCTAGATTCTGTCTAACTCTTAATTTTCAGTCTGAAGTAGCTGGTTTCTCCAGAGGCTTGGGTCCAAGGACCATGCAATGCCTAGGTTCTGTCCAGTACCTAGTTCTTTGATTTTTAAGTAACTTTCTTTCTTTAAGTAGTTAGTTTCCCCAGAGGCTTGGATCCGAGGACCATGCAATGCCTAGGTTCTGTCTAACTCTTAGTTTTCAGTCTGAAGTAGTTGGTTTCCCCAGAGGCTTGGGTCCGAGGACCATGCAATGCCTAGGTTCTGTCCAGTACCTAGTTCTTTGATTTTTAAGTAATTTTCTTTCTTTAAGTAGTTAGTTTCCCTAGAGGCTTGGGTCCGAGGACCATGCAATGCCTAGGTTCTGTCTCACTCTTAGTTTTCAGTCTGAAGTAGCTGGTTTCCCCAGAGGCTTGGGTCTGAGGACCATGCAATGCCTAAGTTCTGTCCAGTACCTAGTTCTTTGATTTTTTAAGTAACTTTCTTTCTTTAAGTAGTTAGTTTCCCCAAAGGTTTGGGTCCGAGGACCATGCAATGCCCAGGTTCTATCTAGTACCTAGTTCTTTGATTTTTAAGTAACTTTCTTTCTTTAAGTAGTTAGTTTCCCCAGAGGCTTGGGTCCGAGGACCATGCAATGCCTAGGTTCTATCCAGTACCTAGTTCTTTGATTTTAAGTAACTTTCTTTTTTTGAGTAGTTAGTTTCCCCAGAGGCTTGGGTCCAGGACCATGCAATGCCTAGGTTCTGTCTAACTCTTAGTTTTCAGTTTGAAGTAGCTGGTTTCCCCAAAGGCTTGAGTCCGAGGACCATGTAATGCCTAGGTTCTGTCCAGTACCTAGTTCTTTGATTTTTAAGTAACTTTCTTTCTTTAAGTAGTTAGTTTCCCTAGAGGCTTGGGTCCGAGGACCATGCAATGCCTAGGTTCTGTCTAACTCTTATTTTTCAGTCTGAAGTAGCTGGTTTCCCCAAAGGCTTGAGTCCGAGGACCATGCAATGCCTAGATTCTGTCCAGTATCTAGTTCTTTGATTTTTAAGTAACTTTCTTTCTTTAAGTAGTTAGTTTCCCCAGAGGCTTGGGTCAGAGGACCATGCAATGCCTAAGTTTTGTCTAACTCTTAGTTTTCAGATTTTCTCCGTCGAGAAAGGGACCCTGTTCTGTTCTAGCCTCTTCGATTGGCGTACCCCTTCTGATTATGAGGCGTCCCCTGGGCTGATCAAATAACGCGTCTTGACGCTTCGGTGCCTCCTCGTTAATGATGCGCCTCCTCATTAATATCCTTGGGGATTTACGAGGATCCAGCGATGGATAAGCCCCTTGGAAATTGGGCGGAGTTATTGCCTCTGAAAATCTCTCCCTGGGATTTTGTGCCGGTTGGCTCCCCCCAATTCTCGCCTTCTATAAAAGGCCTTGCTGGGATAACCCTTTTTATCAAACCTCACAAACACACTCGCCAACACACAGTTCATAGGCTCTGCAAAAATAGCGGTTTGTGCCCCACAAAATGAGTTAGCCCTTGGAAAGGGCGGTCACGAGGAAGCCTGGCCCCTTTAAGGAGCCCAGGATGGCACCCCGACCTTGGACGTCATGCTGGGGTTGGGGTAGGAAAAGGCTGAAGATCTTTTTTCTTTTCAACCTAACCGGAGGCAGACCCCTCCTCGCTGTTTGGAGGAGGATCCCGAAAAAACGTAACCTCCTTCCCCTGGACTTGAATCCGTCAGCCCCTTCAAGCTGGCAGTGATGGGTTTGGGAGGGAAACCAGGCGAAACCGAGAGGGGGAACCGTCCGGTGCCGCGGCCCCTTCCTCCTCAACGTTGCCTTTCTTCCTCCATTTCCTCTTCTCTTGCTCCTCAACCAGCCTTGCCGGGCGTCTTTCTCTGTAGTTAGCTTTAGAACAAGCCTGCATGGGCATTAATTGTAAGATGTAACTTTTTCTTCATATATTAATAAAGAAATAGACCCACTTCGCCCTTTTTATTTTTCGCATCATTTTGTTTCTTGCAATTGTTGGCTTCTGAGTAAATGTTGTTGCTGCACGCTGTGTTGTTGTTTTTTTTTTTTTTTAGAAGTGTTGCTCTTAATCTTTTCATACCAATCATCGCACTTGCTAGTAAAAAACCCTTCCCACAAACGACGCCAATTGTAAGGACTCAAAATGTATTGGACCTAAACAATAAGATTTGTAGAGTGTGGGTAGAAGGACTAAGCATCAGCAAAACAAATAATGATCGGCGTGAGATCCATAGAAGTTATACTCAAGGAGTTGGACTAAGTGTTTGTGAGGGTAATAACAATGACCTCGGCTAAACGTTTATGAAGAATTATCAATCTTGACCTAGTCCGAGGATCTGTTTATTTAGAACCGACATACACGAGGGTTGTCCTTAGGCACTTTTTGAGATTCCCCCCCTCCTCCTTTGGCAGGGATGCTGTCTATTATATAGTTTCGTTTAGTTGATCTCTGCCGTCTACTTATTGATCATCCAAGCCTATACTTGAGTGTCTGTCCCATCAGCCGCCTTTGCAGGCTTTCTGTTAGTTGAAGCAACCAAAGCAGCACTGTTGGCTGGTCAATTCATCATTGATGTGATCAGAATATTGGTGGCATGCATTTAATGAGGGAGTGACAGCCCTTTTCCTTAGACGTCGGTCCACCGAGGACATGGGCCCCCTCGGCGAAGTCCCTAAATGACTTGGGCCTAGTCCGTTTATCCTCGGATTATGCTCTCTCTCTCTCTCTTTTGGTGTGGACTTTGGGCCTGACGTGGAGTGGGCCGGAGTTACCAAATATTTGGGGCCCCACAACTAGAAATGTTTTTTTTTTTTTCTTAAATAATTTTTTGATAAATTTGTTTAAGGGTAATTTAGAAAATTTCTAACTTTTTTTTAAAGAGATAAGACAGTTAATGATGTTTCCCTAAATAATTGAGTTTTTCTAACTAGGCCAAACAATTTGGGATGGAAGTAGTATTTAATTTTTCTTTTTCTTTTTTAATTTTTTTTTTTTTGAATTTCTAGTTTCCTTAATTCTTAATCTTACATACACTAGGAAAAAAAAAAGTGCATAAAAAGCCTAATATTCTTTAAAAAACTTGTAGTTTCAATTTTGCTTCTTTCACATATGCATTCTCTACGAAATCAAAGTTTTGAAATTTTGATGCTTTCACATACATATGTCAGCAGAATCTATTTTTAATTTCGAAATTTTCACATGCATGTTAACTGGTTCTGATTGATTCTAAACAAAGTACAAAAGAAAATCAGTTTAAAATTAAACTGGTTTTGTTTTTGGTTAAGCTTGTATCATTCATTGAACCAATCTTGTGGTTTACCAAAAAAAGAACTCCACATAATGCCTCTGTATCATAGTCTGATCGGAGCCAACTAGATGCTTGGAGTGTTAGAATATTCCTTAGATAATTAAACTTCACAATTTCTTAAAAATTAAAAACTTTTGGAACAATTAGTGATTTATTATAGTATCAAACATCTCCTTTAGCTAAGATTAGACGGTTAGAATTATGTAATTAAAATGATTAAATTTATTATTTTTCATTGTTTTAAGCTCATGGGACAATCAGTAATTTAATATAGAACGTGAAAGGGAATGTTCAAACTATGTTAACTTAAATGATTAAATTTACCAATTTCTATTAATTTAAGTTTTTGGGATAGTTGGTAATTTAACGAATTGCATTTTGGAGATGAAAGTTTGGGTTTGCCGGGTCTATAGACTTAGATTTCTATCTAGTATAAAAAATTAAAATTAAAATTAAAAAAATGTTTGGATAAATTGCAAATACACCCCTAAACTTTGGGACACTCTAAAGTTTCAAAATTTAGATTTTCCTCCCTGAAATTCTGGAGTGTTTGGATTTTACACCCTGATATTTCAGAATTTGGATTTTACCCTATAAATTTTAGGGATGTTTAGATTTTACTTCCTGAAGTTTCAGAATTTGAGGGTGTAAAATCCAAACACCCCAAAACTTTAAGGGGTAAAATTCTAATTTTGAAATTTCAGGATATAAAATCCAAAAATTCTCAAACTTCAAGAGATAAAATCTAAATTTTAAAATTTCAGAGTGTAAAATCCAAACACTTCTAAACTTTGGAGGTGTAATTTGCAATTTACCTAAAATGGTTTAACAATTTTTATTTTTAAATTTTATTTTTATTTTTTTAAATAATCTGATTAAAAATGTATATTTTTTTATTACATTTGATTTAAAAATTAATATTTATTTTAGAGCTAAAGGCCAAAAACTTAGATATTCCCCAATTAAATAAATATACATGGCCAATTTATCCGCATTACACAATCGGTGTCAAACTCTAACTAACGGCAAACTAATATCCTTATGAGAAATGATATGTCTATAACATTTTTACAACAAATCGTAAGTGGCAGGTTATTACTAGTTGTTATTGTTGGGGCAAAAAAGTAATTTTAGTGCTAGTTTCAAATTTGAACCAATAACAACTAACCACCTGTGATTTGTTGTAAAAATGTTGTAAAATTATTGTAGACGTAGCATCTCTCTATTCTTATGAAAGTGAGAGTGAAAACCGCTCTACAGCCACCATGCCCCACCATCTCCTTACACAATAAAAATTTTGTTTGAAATCTGTTTGTTTCGTGCGAAAAAAGAGGGGCAAAATGTTTGTTTTTGGAGGCATGTTTCTCTAAACTATTTCTTATATATAAAAAGCGGCTATGCCGCTACAGTGTTTTGGCAATGTGCACTCAGTGTGTTTGCACTGTGCAAGCTCTGTAGTGGCCACAATGCTTTGGTTTCGTGAGTTTTTTTTTTTCTTTTTTTCTTTTTTTTCTTTTTCCAATTTGTTTTGTGCTTTTTGGTTTTTTGTCTTTTCTTTCCGCTGACATTTATATTGTTATACTGACACAACAAATTTTACAATATTTTCACAATTATTGACGTGTCAATTTCTTACAAGTCGAAATAAAATAAGAAAATATGAAACTGTAGGCAACCACAACTACGGCTATGCTGTTACAATGCCAAAGCACTGTGCATTCAATGTGTTTGCACTGTGCAAGCACTGTAGTGGCAACAATGCTTTGGTTTCGTGAGACTTTTTTTTTTTTTTTTTTCCTTTTTCGGTTTGTTTTGTGCTTTTTGGTTTTTTGTCTTTTCTTTCAGCTGACATTTATATTGTTATACTGACACAAAAAATTTCATAATATTTTCACAATTATTGACGAATCAATTTCTTACAAGTCGAAATAAAATAATAAAATATGAGACTGTAGCTAACCACAATTGAAAATAAATGTTTTGAAAAAATATTACAACACTTATTGTTATTACAATATTTTCACAATTATTGAAATCTCAGTTTCTTATATATCAAATAAAAAAAATGTTAAATCCACAACATTTTAACATTAATTTCACAACAAATTATAGGTAAGCTATTATTGATGGATAGCACTGGAGCTACAGTGCTTTTGGTTTATTCAACTGGCATTTTAGATTTTCTTTTTTCCCCAGTAATCAGTTTGTGTTTTTTTTTTTTTCTTTGAAATATTTATGTAAGCTGGCATATATATTATTATTCTAACACAACAAAGTGGCTATGCCACTACAGAGCTTCGGCACTGTGCATCCAGAGTGTTGGCATTGTGCAACACTGTAGCTGCAACAGTACTTTGGTTTTGTGAGTCTTTTTTTTTTTTTTAACCCTTTTGTTTATTCAATTGGTACTGTAACTATAGTGCCTAAAGTTTTTTTTTTAGTAATCAGTTTGTGTTTTTTTTTTTTCTTTCTCTTAAATATTGATGTATGCTAACATTTATATTGTTATACTGACACAACAAATTTCACAATATTTTTACAATTATTTACATGTCAATTCTTATAAGTCGAAATAAAATAATAAAATATGAGACTGTAGCCAACCACAACTGAAAATAAATGTTTTAAAAAAATGTTACAACACTTATTATTATCACAATATTTTCACAATTGTTCAAATGTCAGTTTTTTATATATCGGCTATGCTGCTATAGTGCTTTGGCACTGTGCACTCAGTGTGTTTGCATTGTGCAAGCACTGTAGCGACAACAGCGCTTTGGTTTCATGAGTCCTTTTTTTTCTTTTTTTTTCCCGATTTGTTTTGTGCTTTTTGTCTTTTCTTTCAGTTGGCACTGTGCAGCACTGTAGCTGCAACAATGCTATGGTTTCGTTAGTCCTTTTTTATTTATTTATTTATTTATTTTTACTAATCGGTTTGTGTTTTTTTTTTTCTTTTAAATATTGATGTAAGCTGACATTTATATTGTTATACTAACATAACAAATTTCACAATATTTTTACAATTATTGGCGTGTCAATTTCTTACAAGTCAAAATAAAATAATAAAATATGAGACTGTGACTAATCACAACTGAAACTAATGTTTTGAGAAAATGTTACATCACTTATTATTATCACAATATTTTCACAATTGTTGAGATCTCAATTTCTTATAGATCAAATAAAAAAATGCTAAGTCCACAACATTTTAACATTAATTTCTACCGTGCCTAAAGTTTTTTTTTTCCCAGTAATCGGTTTGTGTTTTTTTTTTCTTTTAAATATTTACGTAAGCTGGCATATATATTGTTATACCGATACAACAAATTTCACAATATTTTTACAAATATTGAAGTATCAATTTCTTACCAGTCGAAATAAAATAATAAAATATGAGACTGTGACCAACGACAATTGAAAATAAATGTTTTGAGAATAACAATAACAATGTTATCAGCTTAAAACCTATAATAACTTGTCATTTAGAATTTGTTCTAAAAATATTATGAATGTAGCATTTCTCTCAAATAAAATAAAATAAAAATATCTATTCGAACCCTAAAAATGAAGATATTATGAAAATATTGTGATAGTTTGTTGTATTCTTAGACTTCTTTTTTAATATAATCAAATTGGATGAGCTAAAATTCACGATTTCACACACAAAATCTATATTAATTTTCTCACTACTGGGGCAGCACGTGCAGCCAACGCTAGTTCAGAGTAAAAATGTGGAACACCCTTTCCAAATAACTTTACTATGCTAAGAATTTCGTTAGATGCCCGGTTATGAAAGAATATGTGAAACTAGCATCTCGAGTTTCTAAAAATCGAGATCCAATTAGAACTCAAGCTTTTAAGACTCGTTTTTGGGGTTTTTTCATATAATGACATGGACAAAGTTTTCCACGTGGATATCGAGTTTATAAAACTCACTTTAGAAACTTGAGTTTATAAAACTCGATTTCTATTTAACGTTTTTTAATCTCCATTGTAAAACTGAGTTTCAGAAACACGTTTTTTTCCACTTACAACCTAAAATCTGCACTCTCAGACACTCCACACTCTCACTCTCAAACACTCCGCTCTCTCAAACTTAGTGGCTTACTCTAAAACTTTCAAAATCCTCACCGTGCCGAAGGTACTGCTCCCATTGACACACAGCCACTCAAACTCAGTATTGCTCCCATTGACCCACCGTGCCGAAGGTACTCTCTCTCTCTCTCTTTCTCCAATTTTAGATTTTGGAATTTCATGATGTTACCTATTTTGTTTTTCAATTTTGGATCTTTTTGGGTTTGGTGATTCATGTCATTTCAGTGAATGCATGTATATTATTCTGTTTGGTTGTTTGGAAAATAAGTAAATAAAAAAAATGATTTTTTTTTTTAACAAATTGAACATTCGAATTGTTGGATAGTGTAAAAAGTGTTAATATCTGGATTACATTGATATTTAATCTAGTTTGTTTGGTTTTCATTTGATTTGTTTGTGTATCTTGTTTCATGGTATTTTCAATGATTTGTTTTGGGTTTGTTTTTATTTTCTATATGTATTTTCTTTTGTGGGTTTGTAATGCAAATTATGTATTTGATGAAATGCTTTTATGAACAGTCTATGAGTTGTGAAGTAATAAGTGAGAGAATATTCATTTGAAAAAAATGAGAACTTACCATAACATTTGTATTTGAGCATGGACATGGTTTTGGGGTTATGCCACATTTGGTTCAGCCATGGGAATAAGGAATGACTCATGGTTTGGTGGTGGAGTTGAAAGGTTTTGTTGTGGCAGATGTACTGGTTCAACTATCATGCACTGGACTGAGCCCTAGTTTGATGGGGGTAATGGTAATGGTGTGTTTGGTTGTACCAAAGATGATTCGACTATGGAGGAGGCTTGATCTTTTTGATTTAGCTGGTTGTTGGAACACTGGTCATCCAGTGGTATAGATGCATTTGGTAGAATAGAAGTTGAACTAGCCATTAATTAATTGCAGAGAGAGAGACAGAGACAGAGAGAGAGATTAGTGAAATGGGATGCGTTTATTTATCTATCTCTGAGTTTTTTTTGCTAGTGTTGAATTTTTTATGTGGGAGTAAGTTTTCCATAATCTTTTTCAATGCTATCAATTACTGTGATCCTTCTTGTCTAACAAGAAAAATGCATAAGTCCATATGCAAGACACTTTTTTGCCAATCATATGGAAGAAACTTTTTCTGTGTCTTGATTATTATCTGTAATTGTGCATTACTTGAATACATAATTTCTTCTCTTCCATGTTCAATTTTTCTGTTCGTTTCTAATTTTGAAAACAAGATTCTGGTGTTGGAAGTTGGAGGAAATAGTATAAATGCATGGGTGCTTCTTTTTATGGGAAAGGCCTCCTGTTTATTGCATATCCTTTCATATATATATATATATATATATTCTCTTTCTGCCTATTTTTTATGTTTAAAATTTTAAATAATTTATTATCTACTTAATAAAGAATGCAATACATTTATTCTGTATAGAATGTGGTTTTTATAAAACCTTGACTTGGTCTCAAAATGAGGTATAACTTTTATAAGCATCACTTTTTTCATACAGCTGTTCTCTTTCACAATAACCAAAATAAACTCATCCAAGTACACACTAAAAGTTTCAAGAGGCGAACTCATGTATTTAAACATATATTGGACCTAATTGTACTAACTTAAATCTAGTTTTCACCCTTCCTTAACCTCTGTGTGTGTGTGTGTGTGTGTGTGTGTGAATTGAGTGCAGTCTTGGGGTTTTCAACTTTCCTATTTTCTCATTGTCTCATGTCTTGGTGTTGGTTATCATACTGCTGCTTGCATAATTTCTCAAGCTTGGTGTTGATTGTATTTTTAGCTTTGTAATCTGGTGTTAGTAATTGTTGGGTGAGGCAATGTGATGTGAGAGTTATGGGTGAGTGAGAGTTAGTGAGGCTGAGTGTATGGGTAAGAGTTAGTGAGGCTGAGAGTTAGTGAGGATGCTCTATTTTTGGGTCTCGGCTGAGTGTCTGTGTTTATAAAATTTTGACTGTGTTTTTATAAATTTTCTCAGCAAAACTTGAGTCTGTAAGACTTGAGTTCTACGTGGTATTTTTAATTTAATATCGAGTCTTAAAGACTTGTTTTTTGCTATGTAAAAATTGAGTCTTTAAGACTCAAGATCTATGTGGACTAAAACCAAGTCAGCAGGTGTGTAGCAACTACAAAGCGAGTTTCTAAAACTCGATTTTTAATTAGATCTTGAGTTTCTAAAACTCGAGATGCTATTTTTCTTAAATTTTTCAAACGTTGCCTAACTTACTACATAGAACCCCCTCACCAATCTACTCTGCAAATTCCCTTTAAAAATGTGTTTGCCGTTAATTAGAGTTTGACACCATTGGTGTGATGTCAAATGTAGATAAATTGATATTTATTATTAATTTAATTGAATTGGAGAACTTAATTAATAGAGATGTATTTATGTTTTTGCATTATTTATAATTTTCAAAAAACTTAACCGGTAAAGTCTGTTGTTTATACCAAAAACTGTAATGATAAAAAACAATTGTTTGATGTCGGAAAATGTATTTTATATTAAATTATACCACGTCATTCGTATCAAAATTCAATAAATTAGATACGTATGTATAAAAATAACTAATCCACTAATGACACCATTGAAAATTGAGAAATGTTACGTCTACAATATTTTCACAACAAATTATAAGTAGTTAGTTATTATTGTTTCTAATTTAAACTTACTATTGAAATTATTTTTCTGCCTTACTAATAACAACCCGTAACAACATGTCTCCTAAAATTTTGAAAAAAAAAGCACTATTTAATCAACTTTCCTTCCATTTTTAGTTTTTACTAATATTTTTGAAAGTGACAGAGCTCTTCTTTTCCCTCCTTCTTCTCCCTTCATTTTACCGATTCATCTCTCCTTCTTTCTACCACATTTCAGTTCCTCAAACTTCATCACCTCCCCTCTCTTTGTTTTGAGTATTTGGGAAAAGTATCAGAGGCGTTGAAGGTAAAAAAAAAACCTTAATATCGTTTCTCTTTGTTTCTTCGATGTCAATTACTGGGGTTTTCATTAAACTTAAAAACCGTGTTTTTATTGAATTTATTTTCAAGTCTGAGGATTTTCATGTTGATGTTGATAAGGGAACTATAAAGCTGGTGAAATTTTCTGATTACATCTGGGTTTTTACTAAAAGCCTAAAATCCCTAAATTTAATATTGGGGCTTTTCTATTTTGATTGAGGGCTTGTTTGGAGTTTACATATCTTGTAATTGGTACTTTGGGGAGTTCAATTCATGAGAGATTATAGTGATTTGTGGGTTCATTTGGTTAGGATTGTGGAATTTTTGTAAGATCCGGATCCTAAGTTTGAGTAATTGAGAATTTTATTTTTATTTTTATTGGCCTGAAAAGGCTTAGTTTGACGCTTGTGTTTGAGTAATTTGTGTTTTTAAAATCTTTATTAAAACACCCATATGCTTCCTTTGTACAATTAGTTTAATGTTTGTGTCTGTGTTAGTGTCATATGTTTTGTTCAAAACCAGTACCAAAAACTTAGGAGGCTTGCGATGAGTTGACAGCTAGTGTAAAATTTAGTCCTTTTATTATGAACTGATCTAGTATAGATATAAGTTCGTTCATCCACTATGTAAATTGCTGAGTCTAATTGTTGTTGTTGTTGGGTTGTTTATGCATAATCTACTTTGTGCATGTAAGATGTTGGTATGTGAATGCCAATATCGATTGGTTCATTTGTTTTCCTTTGGCTACTTGTAATTTATGACCCTGAGGCCTGGCAGGGGCGGGCCTAGACATTTTGGGGCCTAAGGCGAGAACTAAAAATGTATGTGTATGTATATGTGTGTTTATGTATGTATATGTGTATGAGTGTGTATGTGTATGTGTATGTTTATGTGTGTGTATGTGTATGTTTATGTTTATGTGTATGTGCATGTGTATGTTTATGTTTATGTGTATGTGCATGTGTGTTTATGTTTATGTTCATTTATGTTTATGTATGTGTGTATGTTTATGTATGTGTATGTGTATGAGTGTGTATGTGTATGTTTATGTGTGTTTATGTGTATGTTTATGTTTATGTGTATGTGTTTATGTTTATGGTCATTTATGTTTATGCATATTTATGTACGTGTGTATGTTTATGTATGTTTATATTTATAAACATAAATATATTTATATACGTGTGTATGAGTGTGTATATGTATATGTATGTTTATGTATGTGTATGTGTATGTTTATGTTTATGTGTATGTGCATGTGTGTTTATGTTTATGTTCATTTATGTTTATATATGTGTGTGTGTTTATGTATGTATATGTGTATGAGTGTGTATGTGTATGTGTATGCTTATGTGTGTGTATGTGTATGTTTATGTTTATGTGTATGTGCATATGTGTTTATGTTTATGTTCATTTATATTTATGTATGTGTGTATGTTTATGTATTTGTATGTGTATGTTTATGTGTGTTTATGTGTATGTTTATGTACGTGTGTATGTTTATATATGTTTATATTTATAAACATAAATATAAACAGAAACACACATACATATGAATACATGAACACAAACACAAACACAAACAAACATACACAAAAACAAACAAACATAAATACACATACACATAAACACGCATAAACAAACATTAACAAAAACAAACAAACATAAACACACATACATAAACATAAACATACATAGACATAAATACACATGCAGACTGAGAAAAATTAAACCCTTATATAGACTGGAAAAAATTGCAAACTAACATCAATCCTCAAACAATTTCGTTAGTTGCTTTGGTGTGCTAAATCGAGCTTTTATGTGTGTTTGTGTATGTTTATGTTTATGTGTATGTGTTTATGTTTATGTTTATGTGAGTTTATACGTGTTTATGTGTATATGTGTTTATGTTTATGTATATGTATATTTATGTTTATGTGTATTTGTATGTGTATGTGTATGTGTATGTGTATGTATATGTTTATGTATGTGTGTGTATGTGTGCTTGTGTGTGTATGTGTATGTGTATGAGTGTATGTGTGTATGTTTATGTTTATGTTTATGTGTATGTGTATGTTTATGTTTATGTTTATGATGTTTATGTTCATTTATGTTTATGGATATTTATGTATGTGTTTATGCATAAACATACATAGACATAAATACACATACAGACTGAGAAAAATTAAACCCTCATATAGACTGGAAAAAATTGCAAACTAACATCAATCCTCAAACAATTTCGTTAGTTACTTTGGTGTGCTAAATCGAGCTTTTATGTGTGTTTGTGTTTATATTTAAGTTTATGTATGTGTATGTTTACGTTTATGTGAGTTTATACGTGTTTATGTGTATATGTGTTTATGTTTATGTATACGTATATTTATGTTTATGTGTATTTGTATGTGTATGTGTATGTTTATGTATGTGTGTGTATGTGTGCTTATGTGTATGTATTTATGTGTGCTTATATTTATGTATGTTTATGTGTATGTGTATGTGTTTATGAGTGCTTATGTATGTGTATGTGTATGTGTAGGTCTCTTTGTCTTTTTCAGATTCAGGTGTAATACCTTGATGCAATTGTAATTAATGGCTGAGATTAAAAGTTGAAAAAATAACTTTCAATCTCAACCATTAAATAAAATATATTAAAGGAGAGTTAAAAAGTTAAAAAAAAAGAGAGTAAAAAATGTAAAAAAAATACCTATGACAGTGCACCTGATCTCAGTCCGTCTTTCTTCTCTCACCATTTTTCTTTTCTTCTTTTTTACGCGGTGCTTTGTTTTTCTTTCTTTTATTTCTCTTTATACGTCGCCTATATTAACAGGAGAGGAGCGAGCGAAAGTCACGTCAAGAAAGGAAATTGAAGATTGTGCTGCCAAGCCAAAGATTATGAAAATCTCTTCCTCTCAACTCAGACGATCCTCTTAAGTGAAATTGTGGCTCACGAGGCTTCACCGGATTATGGTGTGTGATTTTTGGTTATTTATTTATTTATTTGAGATTATGAAGCAAATAGTTTTTATATTTTGCTTACCCTTTCTATTTTCTGAAAACATTTTTTTGGGAAGTACCATTTTTTTTGCTTTACTTTCAGTCTATTATTCTTGCTTGTGGGATGTGTTTGATTAATTGAATCTAAAATTAGTTCAACAAGATGATTCTTCTTCTAAAATATAATAACAAAACCAATATATGTTTTTTTAATGGTGGGTTCACTTTCAGTATTTTCATTTTGTGATTTTGGTTGTTTTGTGGGTTTTGTACTTTGATTTCGGTGGGTGTGATTTGATTTGTTATTTGGTGGGTTTCTAGGTTTTTGTTGCGATTTGATTTTGGCTGGGTTTTGGCCGTGGTGGTGGTCGTGATTTGATTTTGGCTGGGTTTCGGCAGTGGTGCGTGGTTGGAGGTGATGAGCTTGAAAAGCTCCGGCCATGGAGGTTTAGAAGGAGAGCTTGGTGGTTAGCCACGGAGTATGGTGTGACGTGGGTTGAGACAGAGAGAGGTGAGAGGGAAACAGGGGCGACCCTAGACATTTTGGGGCTTAAGGCGAGAACTAAAAATGGGGCGTTTTTTATACTTATATATTGATTAAATTAATGTTTATTTAATATTTTTATATTATATTTTTCATCATTATTTTCATTTTCTTCTAAATTATTTTGAAGTTCATTATCAAGATTTGTTGTATTGCAAAATTGAACATCATTTTCTTCTAAATTATTTTGGTGAATTTCTTACTCATTTGTGATATTTTCATCTAAATTTTGTGTTATATTTTGTTTATTACTAATAACAAATTTATCCATTGATCCTTTTTGAGACTCAATTAATTTTTCTTTTTTTTTCTTTTTTTTAAGTTTTTCATATCCAGATGCATATTTTCTAGTAGACATTTCTAATCAAACAATATATTTATAAAGACTAAAATAAAAAATAACTTTCAAGTGTAGAGCAAATGAGAAATAGAACCTGATTTATATAAAAAATATTGTTGTAATTTCACTAAACAATAACAAGTTTTTAGCAATCTTAACCTGTATAAATTAAAAAAAAAATTAATCACAAGCATAACGAAAATTTAAGCACAGCCATAACACTAACACAAGGCTTATTAATAAGACCCACTCACCAAAAAAATAAACACAAAGCAAATCCTATCTATAACCAAAAAAAAAAAAAAAAATGCAGGCTTTTAAAAAAAAAAAAAAAAAAAAAAAAAAAAAAAAAAAAAAAAAAAAAAAAAAAAAAAAAAAAAAAAAAAAAAAAAAACTTGAAGGCCCAAACTTAACGCCCAGTCCAGGGACAGGGAGGGTCCAGGCAGCCATAATGATAAACTGATAAGTGATAAACAAAGTTACAAAAGCAGCCAGGGAGGGGGAGGGCCCAAATAAACAAAGTTATCTTAAGTTCTTAACAAATAAAATGGAGTGCCCTGTGCCGAAATATTTACTATAATTTTATACCTGATTCCTGAGGTGTGGTGAGCAGTTGAGACTTGAGAGAGGCGGAGAGCAGAGAATCAGAGAGCGGCTGAGGCTGAACACTGGAGACTGGAGACTAGAGAGAAAGGTAAAATTTTTAGGGTTTTGAGTGGATTTATTTGTTTTGATTTGTGATTGTTTCGTGGTTAATCTCTTAGACTGGATTTGTAGTTTATCTGGTTGATTTTTGGTTAATGATTTTGTTTAGAACCAATGGATTTACCAAAATTTTTGTTTTTTTGGTTAAAAGGATGTGCCAGATTATTTTTGAAACTAAATTTGTTTTTCCTCTACTAGTCGGTTCTTTTCTAAAATTTTGGGACTTGGGGGCCTTAGGCAATTGCCTAACTCGCCTAAGGGAAGGGCCGGCCCTGAGGCCTGGAATCATTCAATATTTTTTTTGTTGCTGTTATGTTTGTTTAGAATTTTTACTGTTGTAGAATAGAAACTAGATTACTGGTTCATGAAAAAGTAGTTGACAAAGTGTGTTTTAGAAGTTTTTAACCCACGAAATATGTCTTTCATCAAATAGTTAGTTAGTTTGTGTGTGACTTTGTTCATTTCTTGAAACGACTTTGGAGATGTGAAATTTTGAAGGAAATAAAAAGTAAAAGAAAATATTTCTGATAAGGGAATTAATGTCTAACTATAATAATCATGTGTTAATCTCCTTGTTGGTTTGGAATGTGTTGATGGTTATCCTCAGTTCTACTGGAATAAGTATTGGTGCTACTTTTTTAGCCTAAATGAATATAGTAATGATAAGAATGACCATTGGGCTTTTATCATCTCTAGTAGTTATATGTAGAACTTACTGAATGTTTAGTAAAGAAAAGAAAAGAGAACATCTGACATGGATAATTTGATTAGCATAATCCTCACAACACCCCCCCCCCCCCCCTCCTGAAAAAGATTGTTTTAAGGAACAACCATGCTAGAACTAGTTAGCCCTACATACACTGTTTTAGATAACTATTCTGTTTTGGAATTTAAAACTGCAAATTAAGAAATGGAGTTAAGTTAGTAGTTCTCATGGGATGAAAATAACATTACAAAACTGTGATTTCTAACACGATTTTGAACGAAACATGAAATTCAATATTTACACCCTGCAAGGCCTTTCCTTTTCAAGTGGAGCCAGCACTCAGCAGAATATCTAATTAATCCCAGTAGTCTATTTCAATTTTATTTTACAAACTTGTTACATATATAGATAATTTTAGATTCTTAAGTTTGACTATTATAGTTTTTATTCAAGTAGCTTCTTTGTTACAAAGGTCAGGTCCTTTTTTTAGGGTTTATGTTTGATCTCTCAATAGATTGCAGGTTCCTTCAGAGATTATTAAAAGACTAATAGCAACAAAGTAAAAAAGTTAGGCTTATGGCGACGGAATTGTCAGAGGGAGAAGAAGAAGGGAAAGTTACTGGTGGGAATCAGGTGCTGATAGTGGAAGATGACCTTAGAGAAATGGGGAAAAAGGCTGCCTGGAGTGTAAGCTCTTGCAAGCCCGGCAATGGTGTCTCTGCCCTCCGTGATGAGAACCTCGAGACCTATTGGCAGTAATTAATTACAAAATCTCTGTAACCATACCTTTCTCTGTGTCTTTGAAACCCTGATTACCTTTTTTCTGTTTTATCTCAGATCAGATGGTGCACAACCTCATTTGGTTAATATTCAATTTCAGAAGAAAGTTAAGCTTCAAGTATGTCATATGCAGATTCTTTTTTATTATCCTTTTTTAAATCTTAAATTTTTTTGTTTGTGTATGTGGGTCAATAGCAATTAATGGGGTTGTTTGTTTATGAAGTTAGTTGTTCTTTATGTGGATTTCAAGCTTGATGAGAGCTACACACCCAGTAAGATCTCCATTCGTGCTGGTGATGGTTTCCACAATCTGAAGGTAATTTCTTTGATTGGGTTTTTAAGAATACCCTTCAAGCATTTATTTTACTAGTATTTAAATTGGAACATCTTTAACACAAGCAGTAATCTACATTTTTTTTCTTTTGTTTTGTGGTTCTTCTCCCTGCAAATATCTTTAGGAGATAAAAACTGTGGAACTTGTCAAGCCAAGTGGTTGGGTATATCTGTCCTTGTCTGGAAATGATCCTAGGTAAGCGGTTGAGGCTACTTTTATATTTACTATTTTTGCTATTTTTCTTTCAACTACTTGCCAATTGATCTTCAATTTCTTTTCTTGTTTTGACAGTTTTGAGTTACCAGTGAATGATGGATCTTATTTTGAGTGCTTTTTTTCTTATATCATTGCAACTATGCACAAAATTATTAGTAGAAGAACTTACATATAGGAAAGTATGAGAGATTCATTTCAAAACATCTTGTGGATGTTTTCAATGCCCATTAGCTATCTTTTTACAATCTGTTGACAGTTAAACCTGTGAAATATCACTTATTGTTCATGTAACTTATCAAGAACAGCTATCATCTATGATTAATATATAGTCTCTAAAAGAAGATGATCTCTCTACTATCCAAGCACCTGTAATTTGTCAATGTTCTGGACCAGACGTGCATGGTACAGTGCCAAAGCAAAACAGAATTTGTGAGACAATTCCTGTTTTATATTTTGGAATGACATTGGTATATTATGCATTTGTGCTTAATTCGTAGTTTCATTGCTGAGTGAAAGTTACAATGTGACTTAACCATGTGATTCCTTATATTTCTCGTGTACTTGAGATCAAGGAAATTGATTGGAATGTGTTGATCCTTGCGTGGTTAGTTTTTGTCTGAATTAATTTTTGTATTGAATTGTGAACTTCTTTACACCATTTTTTTTTGGCAGGGAAACTTTTGTCAACACTTTTATGTTGCAAATTGCTGTGTTGTCAAACCACCTGAATGGGAGGGATACTCATGTGCGGCAGATCAAAGTTTACGGCCCTCGACCGTGCGTGTCCTTATATTTTTTCTTCATCAATTACTAATTGCTAATAAATTAACTAATCATCATGTATTACTAATTGTTAATAAATTACCATTTGTCATTGCAGGAACCCTATACCGCATCAACCATTTCACTTTACTTCAAGGGAGTTCATTACCTACTCTTTTGTGAGATGAGAGAAGTATGGAGTTGATAGCCAGATCATATTGATAATCATGAGGATATATCTCTAGTCATGTATAGTTACATTTGAATTTCTCAATACCAAAGTTGGGTGGGTTTTCAATTGATTGTTTTTAGCATGAATTGGGGGGGGGGGGCATTTTTTCCTCACATACCTGACATCTTGGGAAAATTCAATGGAATTTTCGTGTTGTTACTTTGCATTCAAGTTTTACACCAAGTGCAAAACTCTTTGGTCAGTAGTGATTCTTCTACTATGTTTATACTTCCACCTCAAGGTATTTGACAAAGTTGGTGATCATTCCATTGGTAGTGTCTGTTTCATGGATTGAATTCAGAAGTAAGAGGAGTTATAGCTAAAGATCATTACTATCCCTTTTCTCTTTCTACTCTTTCAAATTTTCAATACATGCAAGCGTTAAAAATTAAAAGATGACCAACACGAGAGAGGTTAGTCAGTTGTAATCGTTGGATCCGTTTTCTTAGGTTCGGTCCCATAGCTAATGATAAACATAAAATATATATATTTTTCTTTTCTACACTACATCCTTGCTTTTCTAATTCTGATATTCCCCCAATCTGATATTATGGTGCTTCTCTAAACAAAATTTATTCTGATCGGTAATAAATACTAGGGCTTTGCAATATAGATGTTCTCAAGGAATTCTTTTATATATATATATATATATGACTTTTATGTCATACATATTAAACTCTGGCGGTTTCACTTTACCTCGTATTTGAATATAAACTAAAATTTTAACAAAAGAAAGAAGAAAAAATATTATATTTCAAAAGTGATATTTGAATTTTATATAGACTAAAATTTTAACAAAAGAAGAAAAAACAAGTTCTATTTCAAAAGTGATATTAAAAAAAAAAAAAAAAAAAAAAAAAAAAAAAAAAAACTCGTGACCTCAAATTCTTTATTTAATATTATATTCTTCTTCATAAAAATCTGTATAATAAGCAGTAAAGTTTTGGGATAATTACTTATTAACTCAAATTTATGTAAGTTCTATTTGTTCTCTATAATTGACCTTACAAAGTTGGGAGAACCAATTGGATCTAATAAAAGTAAAACACAATAAAGGGGGTTTAGCAAAATAATACTTTTTTGAACACGTTTAAAATAAAAATAAAAAAAATTTGAAAACTTTTTGACTGTTTGTCTCTTATGCAAAATTAAATGGGAAAATGCATTAAAAAACAAGGAGGATGCAGAACAATTAAAGAAATCGACTTCCACTATCGCGCATCTTTGGTGCAGTAATCACTCCATAAGTATAAGTGTTTGTAGGGTGTGGGGGATAAGAGTTGGGGTTCAAGTCTCTAAGAGAGAGCTTCACACACATACATACTTAGATTAAACTATAGTAGAATTTTTATCTTGTATATAAAAAAAAAAAAAAAAAAAAAATTTGACTTCCCCATTGTCCATTTCAAAATATATATATATATATATATATATAGAAAAGGTATGAACAATTAAAACCGATTCAAAATTTTAAATAAATAAATATTGTAATGACTCAAAAAGAAAAACCGAGGCTCACTTAGAATAGTGATACCTAAATCTTCAAACCAAGCCCAAACAATAAATTTTTAAGAGAGTGGGCTTCTAAGTTAGGTGCAATGCTAAGATAATCGCAAGTCTAAGACTAATGGAACCAAAGTAACAAATAGGAGTGAATAGAACAACAATTCTGTGTAAACTCTTCCTTAGGTGGGTTTGAGGATAGATTTCGTATTGATAAGTAAAGCTGATATTTCTTTATAGGGTAATTCTCTATTCTCACACTTGTTTCTTTTTTCTTGGAAAACGTTCATCCCTTATTTTTGGGGGGTTCCTTTCTTTATATAGCCAATTTCCTTGCATTTCAGCCCTCCATATGTACATTTCAGGGGAACTCTTTGGATGCTTGTTCTATCAGGATCCTTTTGGAGGTGGTAGAAAGAGTTTTGAGTTGTGAAGTCACTGTTCAGAGGTCATTTCCTCGTTAATGCAACTAGTTAGGTTGGTGCAGAGTATTGAATGCGGAGGTGGGAGGTGTCTTCTTCAAGAAACTTCCTTCCTCCACCCTTGCACATCTTGTACCTTTCCTTTGCCATCCATTCCCTTATCCTTAGGTTTTTCAGGGGTGCCAGTTGCCCTTTGGCTCTTTAATTCTCCTCAAGTGGGCATAGTCCTTGGAGTTTACCTGCCTTTCTTTACTTGGATTGGGCAAATTTATCCTCAGATTGGGTTCCTCGGTCCTTGGCCCTCCCACAAATATATACATAAGTAAAATAAATAAATGTGGTTGAAATTTGGCATACTACATTTGCTTGTTTGGAATGTTGCATTTTCAATTCACATGACTCTAAGTAAATTAAGGAATCGGTTACATATGAAGCTATTAAAAGCGAAAACTCCAAACAAGACAAATGGGAGAGCCCCAACATAGGCGTACGATATATGATTTGACATGCACGATATATAATTGATTCACATATCTCAAATGGCTAGCCTAATGGTTCCTAAGATCTTATGAGATCAATTATTCATGAGATCTTAAGTTCAAAACGTATAACTTTCATCTTAGGCCACCTTTCTCGTAACTATTAATTATTTGGTATGTGTAAGACTAGGAGACTACATATACCCAATGAAATAATCAAGTTCTCAAGGAGGTCTAAAACCTGAACACCTTTATTAGTCCAAATAAATAAAAAATAAAAAACCCCTTACAAACACAAAATTCTTGCACAGTTTTATCGATAGTACATACAACATTCTATCACGAATACAATATCATCTTAGCAATGGAAGGAAAATAGCACCATTTTTTTTTTTTTTTGAGAATCAAAACGTCTACAACCTTGATATCTTTCCGCTACTTATTTCAAAGAATTAATTTTTTGTAACAAACAAATTAAGTATTATGCCAATTAAGAACAATACATTTGATATTAAATTTTGTAACATTTAAAGTGATGAAACTGGTATTTAATACAGTATTTATAAAGAAAGGAAATAAATTGATATATTTGTGTTTAAGAGTGATAAAAGTGATTTTTTAATTTGAGTTATGTTAATATCTTACGTGGCTTTTTATTTTTAAAAAGCTAATGTGAAGCATGCCACATTAACCGTCTGTAAAATGTTTATCTATAACGTTACTCATATATCTAACACTTATATTATGGATGCTTTGACAATTCAACCATTATTTTTAATACTAATTTTGTGACTTTTAAGAGGCGAAGCTGTTTTACATCACGGTAACACGGTTGCTTGATACATGCCTAAACAACAAAATCCGTTGTCCATCATTACTAAAAGATACTGATAAACGGCTATCAAGACTTTTTAACATTGTAAAATACACAAGTCCTTGACTTTGTGTGTTACATCGATAAACTCTAGGGGCCACCGATCAGCATAAATCATGGAAAACCAAAACTTGAGGATCTCTTTTCCATTTTCTTTTTCTTGCCTTGCCCTTCTCTCTTACGTAAAAGCCACTCGTAGTAGCAAATTAGTACATAGTTTAAGGCTCTCATCGTGCCTATTCTATAGAGAATTCTAAATACCAAGCATAATCATCAAAATCAGAAGCTAAAACAGAGATGTTTAAAAAAGAGAAGCGGGAAACATCCATAGAGTAGAGAGAGACATTCAAAAACAAAGAAGAGGGACAACAGCTTTCAAATTGAAGACATTCATGGCAAAATGAAAGGGTTGGAGAGTGAGCACAAATTTGTCAAATTTTAAAGTCACATTAATGTAAGAGCTATGCTGCAAAGCCTATGTAGGCTTACTGCCTAAGAAACATGAAGTCATAACACAATTTTATTTGGTCATGCACTTGAGACTGTATGTTAAGAAAAGAAATAGTCATGTTCGTTTGGTATTGATGGTTTTTTTCCTTTTAGTTGTTATGTACAATTTTTTAAAACATTACATCTTTTTATTTTTTTTCAAAATATAAGTATACTTTATGGCACTTTTAACAAAAATCTAAATAATAAGCACAATTACTTTATGTTTTATTTGTGCATAAATACAAAATACACTCGTAGAGATTGTATATTTAGTGGCCATTAGTCTAATTGACAAGCTATGAGTCACTTTTCAAGCATTTGTGTAGCTTAAAATCTAACCAACTTAAAATTACAGGCCAGAAATATTTTTCATGCTTATGAAATCTACGAATCCCAGTTCATCTGTAAAGCATGCACCACAATTTTTCAGATCTGATTAATCAGCACAAACAAGAAATGTGGTGAGCCGTAGCCTCAAGAAGATGGGCTTTTGAAACTAAAAAGGGTTATTGGATTTACATTTCCTGTCGTTGAGACTTTTTTTTCTACTGGGTTTTCAAGGGGCTTAACGTGTCCCTATTAAACATTGATTTCACTTTAGAGAGAAGCTCAAAAATAATCAAATAATTAAGATCAGATCCCAATGTAACGAGCTTTTAGATGCCTACGACTTGTTTGCCATCATGGAACCAACGTTCCCAGACAAAATAATAGAGTATTATATTTAGATAGAGAGTGATGCTAATTCCTAAACCAGCAAATAAGTCAAGAATCCAAGTTGTTTTCTAAAGCAAGATTGTGTCACCCAAAGAGGTGCCATACATCACTAATTAACGCAAATTAAGATAGCAATACACACATTTTTATTTTATTCTACGGCCACGACTTTAAATGAGCATTTGGATAGAGCCTCTTTGCGTCTTGCGTCTGCGTTTTTTTTTATGGAGAAGCACGTTTTTATTTTTTCCGGTGAGTCCCGTGCACGGACCCACAAACTTTTTTTTAACTAAAACTTTTATTAAAAATAGACCTCATAGTATTATTCACACATTTAAAAATTATTTTGCTACAATATTTTCAATTTTCAGCAAAATAAATAATATCCAAACACACCTAAAGAGATGAATAGCCTCTCCTATTACAAACATACATAGGGGATTAGCCTGGTATTACACTATAGTCCAAATGAAATCCATAAAGTCATAGGTTTGAAAATTTTAGCCAGAATCTTGGTCCCTCTCTATATACCCAATAATATTGGTATCTCTGCACAATCTAGATACTCAATATACAAAAATACATACTCTTCAACTCTTCTTTTTTCAATTCTCATTTACAGGCGCAAGGATGAAGCATGGAAGATTTGTCCAAAGATACAATGGTTTGTAGGAACAAAAGACAAAATAAAGACCTGATTTTAAAGCAACTAACAAGCCAAATAAGGAAATCCATGATAGCGTTAGAGAAGCAAAGGCAAAACAAGAGTAACTACAATTTAGGAAGAGATGACAATTAAACATATTTAATGGGAAAATATCATATTGGAAATACAGTCCAGGCAAGAGCCATACAAATAAGATATACATGCGTAAAAGTAATTAACCTTGAGGTGAAACCAGAGGCAGGACCATGAATTAACTTCCAACTGATTTCAAAACTACGGATATAGCGAGGTTACAACCAGAAGTCAGCAACAAACCAGATTAGATTACTATCTATATTTTAGCCAAGCAATTCATGAAACCACATCTCAACTATATAGATATAATTTACTAAACTTATTTTTATCTTAATTTCAGTAGAGCCAAGGCATGGAACAACATACAAGTCAAATTCCAGAATAAATGGCAATTAGAGGGGAGGGGGAGAGAGAATGGTTGGGTGGGTTGGGGTGGGGGTGGTGGAGAGCTACTGGCTGCACAAGATTCTCAGCTGTGAATGGCCATGCATGATTAACTTCAGGGAAGAGCAAAGATATATATTCCCAAAATTTGAGAAGAAATTTAGCAAATGTAGATCATATCTCCAACCAACATGAGTTTCATTCACAGGCAGGTTTAGTGTCAAAGCTGCTCAAGCAGACAGCAAAGGCTTGGAAGGCAGAGAGTGGGTAGCGATAATCCATAGTAAAGATGTCTTTTCCTATCTTTCCAAACTGTAAAATTACCCTTTCTTGCTCTGCAGCCGAAATATTGTGCGATGGATCAACAGCTGCCACAAGCTGGAAATTCTTAACAGAAGCCACTGTAACACGCCCTCTGAAATTTAAGCACCAGCACTGCAGCTGCTCATGCCATCTAGGAGCCTTGTTTTTAAGAACCAGTGGCTCTTCAGAGCCCTGGGCTGAAACTGGTGGCTCTGAGAGGCTTGTGGTGCTGAAATCTGTGATTATATCCTTTCCTTTTGGACCTGGTAAGGGAGAAAATTGCTCATCAAAGGAGTGTATGAATGATGCTGGTGTTGGAGCTTTTCCGTCCTCCTGAATAGATGAGAGAGGTATGGAGTGCATGATGCAATTCATTCTCCTTGGCCCTCTGGTGCGAAGGACATTGAGCTCGTAGGAGATGGTCCCTACACTGTAGTTACACGCTGGTACTCTTGGAGACACCTGCTTAGAATGAAATCTTCTACTGGACCGACTATTTAGTTGAACTGCAGCTTCACTAGGAGGTTGGCTGTCATATATGGTGAACTTTGTACCCAAAAAATTAGACCTGGCAAAATTTTGTCACCTAAATTATAGGGATAATGAATGTAGAAGAAAAGGCAAGAGGTAGATACAAAGAGCAAAGGCTTAGACTTGCCTCAATTTACCAACATATTTATTGCTGGCCCGAGAAAAATCATCGGCAACCAATGATATAACAAAGACTGTGCTTGTTGCCCTTCTGATCTTTTTGGCTGCTAATAGCAATTTATCACCCCCAACTTCAGCTGTCAAATTAATAATATCATAAGTGAGAAACCTTGTAAGAACTGATATAATTTTATTTCACCAACTGATTCATTCAATTAATTCTTCATTAAGCTGATACTCGTAGACAATAGAATCCTCAAAGGAGATGAAACACCAAAAAAAAAAAAAAACCCAAAAAACATTGTCACTAATTTCCCTCCCATACAAATTATTTCTACCTATATTTTGGATGACGTACAAGCAATGCCATATTCAGCTCCTCTCTTTGAATCATACAAGGAAACTAGTATATGAAAAATTGACGATAATCACATTATGTCCACTCCCCCAAACATCAAAAATCTAATCCAGATATCAAGAACAGGGAAATTGAAGTTCAACATTCTCAAGCAGTAATGTCAAGGTTCACAACCTCAAATTGATTTGAGGAATAAGTCGAAAAGAGAATTACTCACCGGGCACCAGACCGACGTACAGAAAATACGTAGAAGTGGCTCTGTCCCTCTTGATAAAACACTGTATCGGAGACTCGCGAGGCCCCGGCTATAATTCATAAACCATTTAAAAAAAAACAGTCAAAAAAAACAAACTTTCACAATAACAAAAACAAAGAATAGATCATTCTTTCTTCTTCTTTTTTTTACACCTGCTTTAACGAGATAGGAAATGTGATCCTTCCACATTGCTCGGGAGTTTTGACAATCTCACTAGTAATTGCTCTCCACGACCTGCAAACAGAGCCACAAAACACAACCACGGCGCGAGCGGGCCACGAGGTCTCGCTCTCTTCCACCCTCCTGATTATGTCCAAGAGCAATTCAGGCGGCAAATTGGCCCACCGCCCTTGCCTGATCGATTCGGACGAGGAATGTACTATGGGTTTTTTTTGATCCGCAGGTGCAACAACAATTTGCAACCTAGTCCTTCTATGCCAATGTTTCCTTTCTCCACTTCCTCCTCGTCTTGACATGCTCCCACCCATGCCATCCTTAATCTCGCGAACAATGCTTTTAAGCGACATTCTAATCTTACTATGTATCACATCAATCCTCCCCCACTTCAATGCATTCAGCTGCAAAGTGCAAACCCATACAAAACAAAATTATAAGACAGCAACAAAATCGTATCTCAAATGAATTGATACAAAATGCAAATTTTCATACATGTAGTACATGTGGTCGAAAACTACATGCGAAACCAGCCATGGCTTCGCAATGTAAAAAAAAAAGAAGAAAAAAAAAATTCAGAACCAATTTTAAAACAAAAGACAGGTGGACTTTGAGCGAATAATGAAAATGTAGACTCAAAAATCGCAGAATAACTAGGCAACCAACCTGTCCAGATACAAAAAAGAGAACAAACAAAACAGATCGGACCGAATCAGCTCAAAATCCAGAACATGCCTTTCGCGAATATCATTTCCACGGGTCACCGAGAAAACCCGTAGAATATCCGGATCCGCACACAGAGAGAGATAAAAATCGGGGCTCCGGTAGTGCGAAGCCCTCGATCGCTACGGCACCATGAGCTGAGTTTTCTTCCACCACCACCCACTACCACTACCTGGCCACCACCACCAAGACTAAGAGAATTTTTTTTTTTTTTTTTTCTTTTTACTTTGGATTAGAGGACCCCAAAAATCTCTCTCTTTTTCTCAGTTTCTCTGCCTTAAAACCGGATCCAAGGCTCTCTTTTTTGCTTTATTATTATTTTAATCTTTTTTTTAATATACTACAGTAAAGTAATTGGAGGGAATCTAGGGTCTGCTTTGCTCATACTGCTTCAACCCAGTTAGTTAGTCCACGTAGGCAATCAACCTTTTTCCTGTCTTAGATTGGATTATTCATGTAAAAGTAAAACCGTGTTGGACTTTTTGTTAACTTTATAATTTAGTTAAATTTATTTTAACTTTTTTTTTTTTTTTTTTGATACAAAATAGAATTCTACTCTAACCTAATCTAAGTGTATATGTGTATGAAACTCCCTCTTGAAGACTTGAACCCCGGCTCTTACCCCCCACACTCCACAAGCACTTATACTTGTGAAATGACCATCGCACTAAGGGTATGCGGTAAATTTATTTTAACTTTAAGTAAGTTCACTGGCAAATTCTGCTTTTATTTTTATATATTATGAAGTAGATGTCATGTATTGAAATTTTGACAAGTTAAATTTTCTTTAAATGGTGGAATAAATAATTTCATATATAAAGACATTCATAATAAATATTCATTAATAACTATCATAATTATCAAATTTTATTTTTAATTTTTTTCATATACAAACAAAAATCATAATAAATGTCTAATTTAATTATCATAATTATCAAATTTTATATTTTATATAAAATGAAAGAGAGAGAAAATCATGTTTAAGATAAAACCATATTTTATTAAAAAATTTGCTGCATTTCATGGTTGGTGATTAAATAATAAAATTATTATATTAGTATATGTGGGTGTAAGAGCCCAAGGTCATGTGCTAGGCCTAGGGCCCAATTCGAATATCACTATGTGTCCGAAGAGAAGAAAGGGATTAGGAAGGAGTCCAGGTGGAAGAAATGTACCTAGAAATGAACGAGAGGAGCAGTCCGAAGAGAACCCCAGTGGTCCAAAGAGGTCATTCTCCTCGGATTCCGAGGGAACTTGATCAAGTAAATATGCTGAAGGTCTGAGTGACCTTTTCAACTATTTCCACGATGGAGACAAGCTGTGGGCATGCCTAGAAATGATAAGAACAGAGAAGTATCTAAAAGAAAAAGCTGCTACCACCACATTTAATGCACTGCAGCAACTTTTCTGGCCGCATTTATGTGAAGAAGACTCCTGAACAATGCAATCTCAGCTACCACCACTCAAGGAAAACTAAAGCAGATGTCTGATGTGACATGTACTCAAGTGAATACTTAGATGAAAAACAGGTGTATGGTAAAGATAAGGGGGATGAAGAATATATAAATGTAATGGGCCTCTAAATGAAGGGGGAGAGCAACAATTGGGAAAAGAAAGAACGGAGAGAATTGTATTCACCTTTCCTTGAATAACAAGCCTCTTCGGATTTGAATATTATTCAGTTTCCAAGTGTTTTTACTTCAATTCATCCTAATTCGCCAAAGTGAATCGTTACTAAATTCATAACCAGCCCAGCTTTTTCACCCACTCTCTATAAATTCATTGTTCTGAGTCCGTTGGGCTCACAATCCAAATCTTTTGGGCTTGGCCTACAAAGTTTGGACCCTACAGTATATATTTTTCAATTGGTTTAAATTATATTCCAAGGGTAAACTATCTATTAAAATATTATCATAATTAAAATAAAAGATTATTAATAAGTACTATAATTTCCTATTAATAACTACCATAATGGTTAAATTTCATATTTAGACACTAAATAAAGACTATTAACAATTATTAAGATTATTAAATTTAATATTTAGACAACAAAATAAAAGAGAAAAAAAAAATCACATTTTGATAAAAATTTGCCATGCATTGAACAAATCTATACCTCAACAACTTATGTAATACAATATCATAAAGTCAAACGTCTTCGATTTTATATATTACAACAAGAAATAGTATACAAAAAAAAAATATTCTATATATGAAACCTCCATTAGAATCTTGGCAAATTGTATTTTCTTTAAATGATACAATATATAGTCTCATACAATCACAATCATAATAAATAACTATTGATAATTTTCACAATAATCAAATTTCATATTTAGATAAAAATAATAAAGATTAAAAGGACATATTATGTTAAAATTTATTTTCCATTGCATTGTTACCAGCTAGTTAAAGCTTAACACACACACACATATATAATTGGATAGATGGAGGAATAAATTTGAACCCTACAAAAAAAGTGTAAGTTGAACTATAATGCCCTTGGCCTTTAAGTAGCATTTTATATGCATCCATTTAATGATTTAGAATATATATTGTTAAATTTAAAAATAAATTTAGTTACGTGTCTGTAGGGGCTGGGCTTTTATTCTTTTGGGATGCGGGTTTTCAGGATTTTTACCCCACAAAGGGCTGACCTTGTAATGTAAGGCTTGACACCTTAATCCCACGTCGACAAGAGAAGCGCCCCGATACAATGAATTTGTAGAGAGTGGGTAGAAGGACTAGGCATTAACGAATACTACAACAGTTGATGTGGGTTTACAAGATTATCAAATGAGATTTAGCTAAGTTTTCTAAGGGGAAGTTCGTCCTCGGCCCAGTCCAAGGAGTTTTTCACTGATTACTAATGGAAATAGGGGTTGTCCCCTCTAATCCGCCGAACCCCGAACCCCCTCTTTTCTGGGGGTTCATTCCATTATATAGTCCTATTCAGCTGATCTCTACTCTCCACTTGTTGATCATCTGAGCCTGTGTCTGAGGGCTTGTCCTATCAGCCGCCTTTCCAGACCTCCTGTTAGTTGAAGTAACCAAGGCATCATTATTCAACGGTCAATTCTTCATTAATATGACCAGAGTATCAGTTGCGTGCTTTTAATGTAGGGATGACAGCTCCCCTACGGATTACTCCTTCGCCATATTCCCCCGTCCAACCCTGGGTACTTGTCTTTTTCTTTGGTATGCTCTGGGAGGGTGCTTTTGGTGGGGCGCCGATCTTCCCCTCTTCAATATCGGCCGACCGAGGACATGGTCGTCCTCGGCGATACTCCTTGACAATTTGGGCCTTCCTCGCCCATCCTCGGATACTGCATTGTCCTCGGTATAGGCCTTGGGCCCGATATGGAGTGGGTCGGAGTTGCCAAATCTTTGAGCCCCACAATAGCTCCTCAAAATTTTGTTGCTCGGCTCCTCAGGCAGGGAGGCTCGGGCGGGGAGGAGGATTTTGATGTCCCCGGGTCCTTGTCCTGGCTTGGCGAATCTTGTCTTCCTGTCAGTACCAAAATCATTCCAACTACTCAGGGAACGCTCCTGGCGTTTTGGTACTTGGAGCGCGCCTTTATTAAATTTTGGCGGTCCTGTGTCTTCCACGTTCAACGGTGTGATGATGAATAGGCAGTAAGGATACTTCTGACTTAATGGGCGGGAAAGCCCATGCGGTTACTTTTAATTGGGGGTATAAATACCCAATCGAACCGATTTGCCCTTTCACTTTTACATTCAAGAGCTCCTGCGCACATACGCTGAACTTGGTCAAGCCTCCAATCGACCTTACGCATCCTTTCAACATAAAAGGCCTGTCCGATGAGCCTTTCCTCATTTCTGTAAGTTCTCTTCTCTTTTCGGTTCATACTTTTCCGCCTGAGTTCCTTGTCCTCTTATTCCTCTTTCTCTTTCCTTCGTTTTCCCTGAGTCCCTCGTTAGTTCTTAGGATGGGTAGGTTTAAGAAGTTAGTTGAGTCTGAGGAGGCGATGGAAAAATTCGTTACTGATTATAAGATCCCCAATACAGTGGGTTTGAGGTACTGTGGAGAAGGGCAGTGGAGCATTAGGAAAAAATAGGGTGAGGTGGCGATTCCTATAATCGCATTTCTAGAATGTGGTATGAGGATCCCCATGGGGCTAGTGATGAGAGATTATCTTAGGCACTTCGGCTTATCTCCCACCCAGTGTGCCATCAATGTGTTTAAGATCTTAGGCTGTGTGGATGCCCTGAATGAGAAGATGGGGATGGGGTTAACCCACCACAATGTAAACTGGTGCTACAACCTCCAGTGCCTTAAGGGAAAGTCTTATTACATAAAGACGAGGGACGATAGGGTCTGGCTCATCCAGTGCCACCCCGAGTCTAGCAAGGGTTTGAACAAAGACTTCCTTATTGTGTCTGGAGAGTGGCACAATGGCCTTCATTGTCTACCAGATGAGGCATTCAGACTATGAGAGGGTCTAATTTCTTGTGCCTTCGCGCTCTGCTTTGCTTGATTTTTAACAGGAACTTGTTTTCTTTTATGCAAATCTGCACGCTTTTGAGCGTCACTTCGGCTTGGTCAACAAGGAGGATTTACAAACCGTACTGAGGTCGGAGATTTTTGTGAATGAAGCCGACAACCAAGTTAGAGCCGCTCATGAGATCCTAGGATACGATCCGATTCAAAAATCGTTCTTGGCTCCAAAGTATGTGATCCGAGCTAAAGATCCTCGGCTGCAGAAGATCACCGAAGTTGAGCATGGATTTTTGATCCTCGAAGGATCTCCCATTCCTGAGGGCGTACCGTTGGTAAGTACCTCTTCATCACTTCAAGTTGCCGAGGCTGAAGGGGGGGAGCAAGGAGAAGAGGAAGTTACTAACTCAGGTCCGTCCAAGGACGAGTTTGACAACCAATTTCACTCGCCCGAGGACCCTCCTGCGATTTGGGTGACCCCCGCTTAGCTAAAGCGGACTTTTTATCCAAAGAAGCCTCTCCTCGGTCGAAAATAAGTTTCAAGAGACGACCTCAGACAAGCCTGCTGGCCCTAATTGAGGGGCAGTTGGGGAAGGATGCGCCGGGAAAATCTCCTCCCAAGCTTCCTCCTCCCCCACCCCAACAGAGTTCGCCATCTGGATCCAAGCCCTTTAGTCCTCTGCAAAAGAAAGACAAAGGAAAGAGGCCTAGGGGGGGCGAAGAGTCTGATCCTTCCTAGGGCGATGACGACGCTCGGCAGCCTTCGAAGCAGCTGAGAGTAGGGCGCCGAGATTAGGAAAAATAGGCCACCGTTTAGCCCGGGGCCCAAACTTGGTTCCCTGCCCCCATATTCCATGGGAAGCCCTTGATGGACGATGCCTCCCTCAGGGACCCTCGAGGGGGCGAGGATGCGCATGTGGCTGACGCATTGTGGAGGTCCTTGCTACTCCCCGTGGATATGGCCCAGCTGAAGGTTCTGAGGAGCAAAGAGGTCTTCCTCGGCCTCAAACTATGTTTGGGCATGGTAAGTTTTCTGATCACTTGTGATTCTCTTGACTTCCTGCCTTTTGGCTCCTTACTTATCGTGCATTGGTTTTAACTGGTAGGCTATCTAGGCTACCTTTAGGTTGGAGGGTATAGCCAGTAGTCAAAGCAGGGCCGCGAACTTAGATCGTGACAAGCTACTAGATGCTGCGCGGACCCTCAAAATCTCCAAGACCGATCTTTCAAAGGCGAGGGAGAAGTTGGAGGAAATGAAGAGGGCTCGAGACATCGCCGAATCAGGCCTAGCTAGTGCCCAAAAGTAGGCCCTGGATCAAATGAAGCGCCTGCTTAAGGCAGAGGATCAGCTGAGGGTCGCTAAAGAGGAGGTCGCGACCTTGGAAAAGAGGGTGCTCAAGGCAGAGGGGGCCAGAGGCGTTGCAGAGTCCGCCAAGGATGAGGCCTTGAAAGCCAAGGAAAAGGCTGAGTCTGCCAGGGCCGAGGCTGAGGCTTCCAAAGGTAAGGCCGCGCAGGAGACCTACGAGTCAGGGGTGGCTGAGACAGAAGCCACCCTTAAAGCTCAAGTGCCTGCGGTATGCAGATTTTACTGTTCTCAGGTGTGGAATGAAGCCTTGAAACAAGCAAGTGTTAAGACTTCATCTGACCTGTGGAAGGTAGAGAGTGTGTACTACCCTCCTGCCATTCGTGAGGCTGTTCTTCCCAGCTCTGAGGCCGAGGTGACTCCTGAGGGAGTTTGAGCTGTTCCTGATGAAGACGCCCCGGCTGCTACCACTTCAGACGAGCTCGCAAAGGAAGCTGATCCTCCTGGGGCCGTTGAGACAAGCAAGAGTTCCACTGCAGATGCGCCCTGAGAGGCTACGGACCCCTTAGCTGATGTTCAGGCCCCTCACGTTGAAGAGTTATCTCCTTCAGCTGACCTTCCCTAGGCTGCAGTCCCAAGCGAGGGTTGCAAGGACCCTGAGACCTCTTCTGCCCAGCCTCTTGAGGGAGGAATTGAGATGAAGCTGAAGGAATGATCCTCCATGGTGCTTTCGCTTTGTTTGTTTTTTTTTTTTTTTTTTAAAACATTGAAATGACACTTTTGCCTTGTGTAACTCTTAAAGATTCAATGAAGTGCATATTTTATTTTCTCTTATTCGTCCTGTTTGTATTATCCTTCTTTTTTTTACTTACACAATCCTGGCTTTAATTGCGCTTCAGCTGACCACATCGATGGTTATAATAGCGTATAGAGGTTTACGCAAATGGAGACCTACCTCTCTCTTGTTTTCAATTTAGAACCGGGGTAGGTTGAGGTCACCAAACCCTTTTATTATTTAGTGAGTGTTTAAAGTTATGGAAACAGGGGAACTCTTTAGATGTGGGTCAGATCAGGACCAAGTCTATCGAACCCTGAAATGCTTTAAGTGATGCTCATGGGCTTGGTCTTGAGATCCCATCGTAGGAAAGGTCACCATCCTATGCAGTGCTCATTACTAGAACCAAAGTGGTTAGCCTTGCCGCAGGTTTGGGTCCGCAATGCAAGACCTTGGTTCTGTCTAGTGCTTAGATCCTCCTAAAGTGACTAGTTTCCCTATAGGTTTGAGTTCATGGACCACGCAAGACCTTGATTCTGTCTAGTACTTGGATTCCCTTGAAGCAACTAGTTTCCCTGCAGGTATGACGCTAAGAACCATGTAAGACCTTGGCTCATCCTGACACTTGGTCTTTCGTGAGTGGATAGTTTCCCCATAGGCTTGAGTCCGAGAACCATGCAAGGCCTTGGATCTGTCTGGTATTTGATTCTTGAAGTAGTTAGTTTCCTCATAGGCTTGAGTCCGAGGACCATGCAAAACCTTGGTTTTGTCTAACACTTGATTCTTGAAGTAGTTAGTTTTCTCATAGGCTTGAGTTCGAAGACCATGCAAGACCTTGGTTCTGTCTAACACTTGATTCTTGAGTGACTAGTTTTCCCATAGGTTTGAGTCTGAGAACCATGCAAGACCTTGGTTCTGTCTCGCACTTGATTTTTGAAGTAGTTAGTTTCCTCATAGGCTTGAGTCCGAGGACCATGCAAGGCCTTGGTTCTGTCTAACACTTGATTCTTCTGAAGTAGCTAGTTTCTCCATAAGTTTGGGTCCGAGGACCATGCAAGACCTTGGTTCTGTCTAGCACTTGGCTCTTCTTGAGTGACTAGTTTCCCCATAGGTTTGGGTCCGAGAACCATGCAAGACCTTGGTTCCGTTTAGCACTTGATTTTTGAAGTAGTTAGTTTCCCTGTAGGCTTGAGTTCGAGGACCATGCAAGACCTTGGTTCTGTCTAACACTTGATTCTTCTGAAATAGCTAGTTTCCCCATAGGTTTAAGTCCGAGGACCATGCAAGACCTTAGTTCTATTTAGCACTTAGTTCTTCTTGAGTGACTAGTTTCCCTATAGGTTTGAGTCCGAGAACCATGCAAGACCTTGGTTCTGTCTAGCACTTAATTTTTGAAGCAGTTAGTTTCCCTATAGGCTTGAGTTCGAGGACCATGCAAGACCTTGGTTCTGTCTAACACTTGATTCTTCTGAAGTAACTAGTTTCCCCATAGGTTTGAGTCTGAGGACCATGCAAGACCTTGGTTCTGTCTAGCACTTAGTTCTTCTTGAACGACTAGTTTCCCCATAGGTTTGGGTCCGAGGACCATGCAAGACCTTGGTTCTGTCTAGCACTTGGCTCTTCTTGAGTGACTAGTTTCCCCATAGGTTTGGGTCTGAGGACCATGCAAGACCTTAGCCCGGCGCGCCATTTCCAATTACAAGGCGTCTTTTGGGCTATTCAAGTAACGTGCTTAACGCTTCGGTGCGCGAGGCGTGTCCTCATTAATGTCCTTGTAGATTTACGAGAATCTAGCGGCTGGTAAGCTCTTTGGAAATTGGGCGAAGTTAATACCCCCACTAATTCTTCCTTAGGATTCTGCGCGGGTTAGTTTTCACCAGCTCTTGTCTTCTATATAAGGCATTTTGGGGTAATCTTTTCTTCAAATTTCACAAACACTTGAGTTCAATAGGAGCTCAAGGCTTTCCGTTTTCTGGGCATTTTTAAGGGTCTTGCCAAAATAGTGACTTATGCTTGAGGAGATGGAGTGGCCCTGGAAAAGGGTAAGGACAAGGAAGCCGAGCCCCCTTTAGGAGCCGAGAATGCCACCCCGATCTTGAACGACACAGTGGAGGCGAAATAAGCAGAGGCCAAAGATCCTCCTTGTTTTCAACCTAGCCAAAGAGAGGACTCCCCTTGCTGTTATGAGGGAAATCTGAAAGGAACATAACGTCTCTCCTCTGCGCGCGGGTCCACCGGCCTTCTAAGCTGGTAGAGATTCGCCAGCGCTCGGTCGTCGTGGGACTGGGAGAGAATCAAGGGGAAACCTTAAGATGGGACAGTCAGGTGCTGCGACTTCTTCTTCCTTCTCCTTCCTAGTGCAGCCCATTCTGGCTTGGGAGTTATGGACAGTCTTAGAACAGGCCTGTCTCCACCTCTCCCTCCATGCTTAGCTTGGTTTTAAAACAAGCCTGCCTAGGCCCTTTTTTTTTTTTTAGCTTTAGAGTAAGTCTGCCTAAGCATTTACCTTCGTAATTAGCTTTAGAACAAGCCTGCCTAAGCATTTGTTGTACAATGTAACTTTTCTTTGCTTAATAAAGAAGTAGCCACATTTCGTTTACTTTACTTCTTAAATCTTTCATTTCTTTATAATGATTGCCTTCTGAATGAGTGCGTTGCCGTTGTTTGTGTGTGTGTTTTTTTTTTTTTTTTTGGTGAACTTGGAAGAAGTGTTGTTATTGATCCTTCTGCACCAACCGTCACACTTGCTAATCCTCAAGTCCTTCCCACAAACAGCGCCAATTATAGGGGCTGGGCTTTTATTCTTTTGGGACGTGGGTTTTCAGGATTTTCACCCCACCAAGGGCTGACCTTGTAGTGTAAGGCTTGACACCTTAATCCCACGTCAGAAAGAGAAGCGCCCCAATACAATGAATTTGTAGAGAGTGGGTAGAAGGACTAGGCATTAGCGAATACTACAACAGTTGATGTGAGTTTACAAGATCATCAAATGAGATTTAGCTAAGTTTTCTAAGGGGAAGTTCGTCCTCGGCCCAGTCCGAAGAGCTCTTCCCTGATTACTAATGGAAATAGGGGTTGTCCCCTCTAATTCGCCAAACCCTGAACCCCCTCTTCTCTGGGGGTTCATTCCATTATATAGTCCTATTCAGCTGATCTCTACCCTCCACTTGTTGATCATCTGAGCCTGTGTCTGAGAGCTTGTCCCATCAGCTGCCTTTCTAGATCTCCTGTTAGTTGAAGTAACCAAGGCATCACTGTTCAACGGTCAATTCTTCATTAATGCGGTCAGAGTGTCAATTGCGTGTTTTTAATGTGGGGATGATAGCTCTCCTACGGATTACTCCTTCGCCATATTCCCCCGTCCGACCATAGGTACTTGTCTTTTTCTTTGGTATGCTCTGGGAGGGTGCTTTTGGTGGGGCGTCGACCTTCCCCTCTTCAATATCAGCCGGCCGAGGACATGGTCGTCCTCAGCGATGCTCCTTGACAATTTGGGCTTTCCCTGCTCATCCTCGGATACTGCATTGTCCTCGGTATGGGCCTTGGGCCTAATATGGAGTAGGCCGGGGTTGCCAAATCTTTGAGCCCCACAATGTCATTTAAAGCTTTAAATAATATAGCATTATAATAATATTATATATATATATATATATATAATCGTAATCTTGAAAGATAAATATTACCAAATTTTGTTAAATAAACCTTACAAGTTGGTCAATAAAAAGTAAAAGTCATGCTAAAAATACAACGAATTTCATCGCAAAAGTCTTACAAATTGATGAATCGTTAATAATAAAAGAATATTTCAAATATTCATTTATTATGTTATTTAAGTAGCACTAATCTCATTAATTGATGTATTAACTTTGTAAGCCTTTTGTCATAAAAATTTATGATCAATTTAAAATTTTTTCTAAAAAGTAATGAAGATTTTTAATATATTGTTGAAGGAGAATTAATTGCAGTCATTGTCACACAGTATGTAAGCATTTTGTTGCAAAATTTATACTACTTTTAGCAATTTTCCATCTTGCAATATATAAAGAGCTCATCTATAATAATAATAATAATAATAATAATAATATTTATTATTATTATTATTATTATGAAGAATAATTCACTGTAACTTTATCCTTTTCATTTTCTTGTATGAAATTTAACCTATTCATGAAAACTTTATCCTTCTGTTATCGTCTAATGAGTGATGTTAGAAAATATTTTTTCTTTCGTCAATAAGTTAACAAATTATGATTTATATGAAATCACTTTTACATATATTTTTACTGTAGATTTCACTTTTATCATACACTAATATAATCTACTAAATCAACGGTTATATAAAAATTTGTAAATTTTATTCTGTGACTTGACACGGCATTCTTGTTTTATAAGAGCATTCTCATCAGGTGTGCCAAATGCCAAATATTTGGCATTTGGCACACCAAATACTAAAAACTGACCCCATGAGGTGTGCCAAATGCTAAAAAATTTGGCACACCGCTACAGTACCGTCTCATATATGAGACGGTACGGATAGGAATGCTATAATTTTTTTTCCTATTTTATTCCCTGAATCACTTTTCTCTCTCCTCTCTGGTCTCCATTTCTCCGCTGCTCCTTCCCTTTTCACTTTCATTTTTTTTTTCTCACTCTCTTCCTCTCTCCGTTGCTCCTTCCCTTTTCACTTTCATTTTTTTTTTCTCACTCTCTTCCTCTCTCCGTCTGCAACAGCTCCTATTCCCTTCTCACTTTGATTTTTTTTTTCTCACTCTCTTCCTCTCTCCGTCTGCAACAGCCATCACCACCACACTGCAACTTTCATACAGAGATTGAGATCCGACCCGATTCATACTGACGAGGCCGAGATCGGGCGAAAACTTTGGTTTGAAGGTGATGGGTTGATCGGGTTGTGGGTGTAAGGCTTGGCGGCGGCAGCGGGTGGGTCTGCGGTGGGTGGGTGTGTGGGAAGCGGTGGGTCGGTGGTGGGTTGTGTTTCTTGTTTTTGTTTTTCTGTTTTGGTGGTTGTGATTCAAGTGGCTGTGAGTTGATTTTGGTGGTTGTGATGGGCTAATGTTGGTGGGTGCGGCGGTTGTGGGTTGATTTTGGTGGTTGTGATGGGCTGATGTTGGTGGGTGCGGCGGTTGTGGGTTGATTTTGGTGGTTTTCTTTTTTTGTTTTTTCTGGTGGGTGCGGCGGCAGTGGTTGTTGGTGGCGGCAGTGCTGGTTGTTGGTGGCAGTGCTGGGTGTGCCTTTGTTTATTGTTGTTGATTTGTTGAAGATGATGATATATTATTTTAATGTGTTAGAAATATTATTTTAATGTATAGAATTGGAGAATAGAACATCTGGTAAATGGCATGTTGTAAAATGATGTGTTAAAATGATAAAGTAGGTATTTGGTGTGTTAAAATGGCATTTTTTATAGAACAGCTGATGAGAATGCTCTAACCTTGGTTTTTCATTTTTTTAAACAGTTTTGTCATATGATGTTATCAAATCACACGAAGAAAAAGCAATTTTTATGCCTTTTTAGTTATAACGTTCAAGTGGAATGCAATTTTTAATTATAAACTCTGCCAACTTTAGGAACTAAATTAAGATTAATGAGCGTGATGAGCTAGTGGGACCTACTATAATTAAAGATTTTGGCAGGGCAGAGTGAGTTTAGGAATTACATGGGTTTTAAGGATGATGGAGATTGCGGAAAATTCTTTAGTGAAATGATATTTATTTTTTCTTGAAATCAAGCATTTAAGAATTCCTCCAAGATTATAAGAATACGGAGATTTTTGCCTTCTCTTTTACTGTTTAATAAATTAAGAAGTGTTTGGTATATATGTTTAAATAAAATTTTTTAACGTTTAAATACTAAAATATATATTTTCACAATATTTTTTAATCTACACATATTTTTACCATACTTAAATAATTATACTAAAAATCTTTAATAAAACATACTATTACTATAATAAATAAATAAATAAATAAAGCCATAAAAATGGAAAGATCTAGGGAACACAAGTCCTCTACTCAAGACTCAAGGGAAGGTGAAAGTAAGGCACGTGAAAATGGGGAACCACATTTATTGGTGTACTTAACAGTGTCAGATTGGAGCCAGCATGGGTCTATATGATTCGTACTGCACTATAATCAGTATATGAATGTGCTCTCTACTTTCCGAGTGGCATAGAAGGATACACTAATTTGTTGAAGTTGAAGTACACTGTTCCAATAAGTGGACCACAGCTGCAGTACTCATCACCCTATCCATGACAATTCATGTGTTCACAATTTCAAATATCCTATGAGCTTGATTGAGATCTTTTTTAACTCTTCTATGATAATTTATCATTATTAAATAAATAGTTGAAGTTTGATTATATCATTAATATTGAAATAAATATTATAAGGTTCAAATTAGTTCAATTAGTAAAATTTGTTATCATTGAATAAAAAATTTAGAGTTTAAATCTTACTTATAACTTTATTATAAGACCAACCATAAATATTAATTTGCTTGATATTATTTTGATATCCATTTTAAATACTAATGTTACCACATTAATTTAATCATAAAGTAATTATAGTATTTTAAGAATTATTTTAAAAATTCCAGAAGAGTTATACTAAATATAGAGTCAATTATAACGGCGTGTCATAACAATAAGGGTAACAGCAAGTTTATGGTTCATTTAAAATTCCCACGAAATTTTTAGTTTCCAACATCTTTTTTTACACTGTTAGAAAATGCACTGTCAAGTGTCAAGGCTTCTAAGAAAGTTTGGTAAATTGGTAGGCTTGTAAAATTAAGGATATGTAGAGGAGAAATAAATTACTTCTAAAAGCCTTGTAATTCAACTATTTGTCAAGGCTTCTAAGAATTAAAGATATTTATTTTAATTCTAAAAGTCTTGTAACTCAATTAGTACTTCTTTGTGCTTTTATATATATATATATCTCCATTTAAGATGAAGAATTGCAAGGTGCTTTCTAATTAATGGATAATTCATAGACAATACGTAACACAAAAAATTATCAAAAATTCATCAATCTTGTGAGAGAAAAAAAACATTAATTACTTTCATTGCATTAAAATTTTAGAAAAACTTCAAGAAATTGACTTAAGTTTCATGATATTCATGGGATTTTAGATTTAAAACCATTTGTCAGTGTCTTGAAATTACTCACACGAAATCCTTTCCTATAATATAATTGAATTACATACATCCAAAGGGATAGATATTTCCCAATTGTTTTTTTTTTTTGGGTGCTACATCGTTTAAATGGATTCCATGTGCAGTAGCGGTAACAAAGAGAAATCTACCTTTATCAAACCTGAATATTAGCGAGCTCCAATTTTGATGCAATGCAATGCATACAAAATATAAGGGGCATATTCCAACTTTTAAAGATTCGAAGTACATTGGTAGGAGAAAACTTGGATTGGCATTCTTGGCTTCAATAATCAATGGCTTTTATTGTTTACAGTTATCAAAGAACAATGAGCACTAGCGTCTAGCTAGCATGCCCTTCCATTACGAAACAAAAATTGGAGACCCAATGAGATAACAACTTAGTTGGTGCACGTCAAAAGGTAAAGGAATAATAATTAAGAATTATTGTACCATCTTAAATTAGTTGCCAAGTTGGTTGATCGATGATGTTGTGGAGCCCCGTAAATATACATATATATGCATATATTACACATATCCCACTTTGTATACAATCAATCGTGCGCTGTTCTTATTATTGTCTCTTAAATATTTATAAGGGGATGGACCGACTGGCATTAGTTGGAAGATGTAGACAGCACTTGAGAGAGAGTTGAGAGCACCTCGATCAATCATTCTTTGTTGTGTGAAAAAAAAATTGACTGTGCTGGCTATGGCATCTTCGATAAGGTTGGGTATTGATGATTAGGAATAAAAGTGTTTACCTTAGCTTCTGCACCTTTGCCAATGCCAGCTGACAATTGATGTGGCCCATGATAGGCTATAGATATTTGTCAAATCATCGTATTTTGCCAGAGGATTCATCTTGAAGCTGCGCACGGCCGGCATGGGATATGCATGCATATATGTGAATTGTCATAACTATAGTAAGTAACCTTCCATTATGCCAATTAGGCTATTGCCTAAAAAGGCCAGGCCCTAAGTGAAAAGGTGGCTTCAAAATTTTGGAAAAAAATGGCAGTAGAAAAAAAAAATAGTTTAAATTGAAACTCAAAAAATTTGGTAAATTCTTGTGATCAAAGAACAAAAAATCTTGTATATTCTAGTAAACATTGGTATTAAAAAAAAATTCTTTGGTCTAAATAAAATCAATTGTCCCAAAAATAACATCCTTAACCTCTAGATAAACCAAAATTCAACAAGATAAAATACAAATCTTGTCTAAAAAATTAATTACAAAACAATAACAAATCAAAACAAATAAAAAATCTCAAATCCCTAAAATTTACTAATATTACCATTTCTTATATATAGTAAATAAAACAATTAGTTTAATTGAGAATAAGTTTGAACAATTTCAAATATATAAAGATATTTTTGGTTTTCTATGTAACTTCACAAAATTGAAATCACTAGATGATAATTGTAGGAACTCGATTTGCAGCCCAACCCCAAGATGTATGGGATCTTGGCCCAGTGAGCCCAATACAATAAATTTGTAGAGAGTGGGTCAAAGAACTATGCTCTAATGAATTTAACAACGGTTAGAACGGACTTGAAAGATAATCATGCAAGAACAAAACGCATAGGACTGAATGAATCTACTGTCCGAGGAGGAAAATCTTATTATAAATCAATTAAATTTGTTACAAGTGCAACTTTGATTGCTACAGTATTCTTTCTCTGTATTTTTTGGTCTCTCTCTCATGGAGGGTTTCTTACATTATATAGATCCTTTTAGACCATCTTGATCCTACACTTGTTGATCATTTAAGCCCTCACTTGACTGTCTATCCCATTAGACACCCTCTTAGGCTTTCTGTGAGTCGTGGAAGCCGAGGCAACACTATTTAGAGGTCTTCTCCACATAAATACGGCCAAAAAATTAGTTGCAGTGCATTTAATGCGGTGGTAGCAGCTTTTCCCTAGATATTTTGGGTTTCCTTCCTTCTCGTATGTTCATGAGGCACGTTCCTATCACAGGAGCTTCTTATAGGGTCACTATAATTGCTGGAATACATACTTGAGCTGCAATCATCATATCCGAGGAGGAGTTCCTCCTCGGACCACCCTTCATTCGTTCCTTACTTATGAGACTTTAAAATTAGAACCCCTCATAACTATTTGTCTCTTCTCGGACTATTTAATGTCTTCGAACCAAGCTCAAGGCCCAATACATGATTCTGGGCCCTTATCCCTACAATAATAGTTTGCAAAAATACTGTCTTGATTAGGGGTGACTCCACTTGGAGCCCTGGGGTTCAAATGAACCCCCTGAATTGGACCAAAAAAAAAGTTATTATAATATTTTTATCTTACTTTTCATGTTTTGACACTTAAAATAAAAATTTGAACACCCTAACCTTAAGCCCAACTAAAATAAATTTAAATATGATCATCTTAAACACAAAGAAAAATCTCAATAACAAACCAAGTTGATCTAAAATTTAGGAAAAATTTTAATTAGCCCAACAACAAAACTAGAATTTGCTAATCTTAAACCTTAGAAAAAGCTCATTTAGATCTTAACAAATTTTAAATAAATCAATCAAATGGGAAAATTAGTGGATGAATGATTGCTTGACTATGTACATTGAAACAGATGTAGCTAGTAGGATTGATAATGAAGATATCATGCAACAATTTCAAAATATGAAATATCGTAGAAGACAATTGTAAAACTTTATGTATTAAGATTCTGTTTTTTTGTTTTATTTGTGATGTCGATATATTTAATTTATCTTTTGTTTAAAATTTTGTATAATTTATGTTTCTTATTGAACCCTTTAGAAAATAATCCTGGAACTGCCATTAGTCGTAATCTTGAATATTTTCTCAAACATGATGTTTATTATGATATTGATGGTTTAAATTTATTTCCAAAGTTAAAAGTTTTTAGAGAAGTTTTACAAATAAAAGAATATGCTCCAATTGACATATTAAATTATATAAAAATGTTAGATTTATTTCCAAATACATGCATTGCTTATAGAATTTTACTAACAATACCTTCTACAATGGCTTCTACACAATTTTTTTTTTTCAAAATTAAAATTAATAAAATTATATCTAAAATCGACAATGTCCCAAGAAAGATTAAGTGGATTAGATATATTATCGATTGAAAAGGAGATGTTAGAAGAACTTAAATACAAAAATTTAATTAGTCAATTTGTATTTAAAAAGGCAAGAAAAATAGATTTTGAATGAAATATATTATAATATAAAAATATTAAATAAATATTAATTTAATTAATACATAAATATAAAGAAGGCCTCATTTTAATTCTCGCATTGGGCCTCAAAATGTCTAGGACTGGCCCTGGTAAGTACGTAGAGATGAACAATACATATATGATATAGTTTTTTTTTTTTTGGCGGAAAAAGGATTGCATTGCATTAAATTAAATAGAAGAGATAAGACAAAGTCTCTTATAGTACAAACTCACCGAATAATAATACATCAATAATAAAATGATATTGTAGGCAAACTCACTGAATCATAATAGAAGAGATAAGACAAACTCACTGAATCACAACAAAATGATATTGTTAGGTTTTAAGGTCTTAGGATTTTATATATTTAGAACCTAATTTGTAATGTTGGCAAACCATGATCAAAACAATGTATTTAGTCTTGTTTAAGCTTGCTCAAAGTTGGTTTAATTTTGTAAAGTTGGAATTGAGAGACTGCAGAAGCATTGGAGCTTCTCGGCCTGGCTCGATCGATCGAATTAATTCTCGATCGATCGAAAATCGGCCCAGATGCGTTTTTCTGCAGAATTCCAACTCAGCCCTAACTCTTTAAACGTTTAGGGTTTTATGTTTTTGCCCTAGGTATATAAGGCAAACCCTAGCTACGTTTTTCAGAGTTGCACAAGTTGTGTTGTTGCTCATACATTGCGGTTTTGTGTAAATCTCTTGTGAGATCTAGAGGAGCTTTCCTTTACACATAACTTAGGGTTTTCAAGATTAAGATTCGTCTACATCTTGATGATCAACTTGGTTGCTGCCTTTGAAGCTTAAAGATAAACAAGCGAGGAGCTTGTACCTGATTGAAGGAAGACAAAAGAAAGAAGTAGTCCGTGGATTCGGAGCCTGCGCGTGGTCGTGTCAGGAAGTTACTACTGGTGGGTAGCATTAGGAAGTCAAGCGGGGTTGCTTGTAAGTCCTTTTGTAACAACTTCAATTCTTTCTTAGTGGATTCCGTTTTGCCTTGAGGATCGGTGGGTAAAATCCTCCCCAGGTTTTTTACCGATTTGGTTTTCCTGGGTGATCATATCACTGTGTTATTTACTTTCCGCTGCTTTATATGTTTACATGCATGATATGATTTTGTAATTGTTTTAACCTAGAATTGCTTAATTTGACTAAGTAAAAACTTGGCTAATTAATCTAGGCTACGCAATTTATTTGTGGTTTAAGGGGTCTAAACCCTGTCAGATATTGTAGGCAGATTGGAAAAAACCATAAAATTCTGTTGTTAATCTGCTCTATTCTTAGCTAGTTTGTCTGCACACTGGTTCGCCTCTCGGTAACAATGCATAATCTTCACGCTTGGGATTTGTCTCCTCAGTTGCCTGCAATCCAAAATGAGGATAGAGTGAGCAGAGTTATTACACATGCTACCCAATAATATAGTTATAAACTTACCTAAAAAAATAAAGAAATGATCGAAATGATTATAATTGCTTTTTTTTTTTTGGTTGCTTTTTAAAATCCTAATGAACCAAATCCCACAAATTTTCTACCTTTTTTTTTTTTTGAAAAACAATTTTTTTTTTTTTTTTGGGTACCTTTTATACGTTGTATCTTATGCCTCTTACTTAAGAAGAATAAAAAGTATGATTAAGCTGCTAGGCTAAAAATGATATTAATCCTTGAATGGAAGTACAGAGCATTGAACATTACTAAGCCCAATACTATATGGGTGGGCTTGAATTGAACTGCTAGTTTCATGCATATGAGATTACTAAAACTAACCCTCCAGAGGACCCGCTGATCACTGAGCTAAAGGCTAAAGCAGAGATTTGGTAAATCCTCATCATTGTTAAAGTAACTAAATTCAAGCAAGAATATGGTAATTATAATCAATTGTTTCTTATATAAATTTTAGAAAAAACAACAGTGAAAATTCATTTTTACATAATAATTATTAGCGTGCCCCCTATGTATAATTAATATATGAAATAAATACATTTACCCCATTATTTTTTTCTTAATGATGAACATAGCACCAAATTAAACTATTACAATCGAGTCCAAATCTTCTGTTCTACTTTTTCTGCTTCACTCTATAATAATAGTATTTAATTAATTATGTTAACACGTGGCAAGATTTTATTGGTGGAGTATAGAGTGGAGCAGGAAAAGTGAGACAGAAGATTTGGATTCATTACAATCTTGGTTCAAATTACACATGCTATTAATTTTTTAGCAATGTAAAACACTTAATAAGTTTTTATTGGATCTATATTTTGGCAAATCCACCATTAAATTATATTATTCAAGATTTCAACACAATGAGAAATTGATAGATATCTCAACTATAAAAGTTTAGATTTCAAATTTTTTGTTTTTTTTTTTTAATTATGCATAAAAGATTAATCTACAAATGAAATATTTAATAACATCCTATTAATATGAATTTGGCATAAATGTTAACAATATAAAGAATATGTAACTTGATGGTGAGGTTCCCGCTTATACAAAGATATATTTGCATTATATGTAAATTAAAACTCAACTACTTGGTCTTTGTCTAACCTAATCTAACTTAGCACAATGAATTTAATGTTTTTTTTAGAGAAGTTTCATTCAAGAAAAGCCCAAGACTTACACTGCTGAGGAGAGCTTTCCCCTCTTTTGCTCATGTTTTCGTTCTCATTAATATTCTATCAATTTTCTTTTCCTGTATGTCTCTCTCTAAACTTGTTCTTTTCTCTCCATTTAGTATTTCCCAAGTTCCAATTACCATCCAATTACCCTCATCATTGTTAGGTCAGCAAACAATGGGTAGGCTTGACTCGACCAAAATGGGTAACTAGTCATAACTTTCCAACTATATAGTTAGTAGTCAATGGTTTCAAACTATATTTTTTACTAGCATCTCGAGTCTCTTAGACTCGATTTTGGCCTATAAATCGAGTCTCATAGACTCGATTTTCATGGTCTGATGTGGCATCTTTTTTCACGTGACGACCACTTGAAAATCGAGTCTCTAAAATTTGATTTATAAACAAAAAAAATAAAAAAAAATTTTAAGTCTCATGCTGGCCTTACCTCACCAGATCAGATTAGATCAGAGAAAGAGAGAAAGAGTCAGATTAGATCAGAGAGAGAGAAAGACCAGCTCAGATTAGAGAGAGCAAGAAAGAGTCAGATTAGATCAGAGAGAGAGAGAGAAAGAGCTTACGCGGCCTGGGGCTTATGCGGCCTAGGGCTCACGCGGCCTGGTTCGCGGCCTGAGTCTGATTTTTTCTGGCTTCTTTTTTCTTCTTTGGTTTCTTTCCTTCTTCTTCAGCATTTTTTTTTTTTTTTTTTTTTTTTTTTTTTCTGATTTCTTTTTTGTTGGTGTTGTTGTTTTGTTATATCTGGCCTTATAAATCGAGTATTAGAGATTCGATTTGCATGTGGACACCACGTGGAAAAAGTGCCAACTCGGATCTGATTAAAACATGAAAATCAACCCTTAAAAACTTGATTTATAGGCCCTAAATCGAGCCTCTTAGACTCGAAATGCTAGTAAAAAATATAGTTTAAAACCATTGACTACTAACTATATAGTTGGAAAGTTATGCCTAGTTACCCATTTTGGCCGCTTGACTCTACTTCTTTGTTTCTAGAGATGTCATTCAACATTTAATGTTGATTGTTGTCAGTACTGAGTAGGTAGTGTCAATTAATACGGAAGTGAGTGCTACTTTTCTTCTTCTCTGACTTCCTTTCCTCTCAGCCTTGCTTTGTCTTACTCGGTCGTTGTTTCACAGGGCCATGGCCAATGTCAGAGCCAGAGAGCGAGAGGTGGCAATTGCCCACCTAGAGCTCCCTAAAAAATTTGATTATAATGGTAGCTACTCTATTTGAAAGTAGTTTGTCCATATATAATATCATAAGAAAAAGCACAGTTTATATGATTCATTGATGAGCTAGATGCAAAAGTTATAGTCACAATCCTTACATTGCATGATGCTTTATATGATTCATATCACCCTTGATTGTAGGTCCTTACTCCAGTCTTTTGAGGAAACTCACATCCACCACATTTATCGCGAAGGAAATCAATGTGTGAGCCTTTTGGCAAAGGGAGGACCTTGTAGTAGTGATAGTTTTATTTTGTATTCACATCCCCTCCCTCTATTATGTATCTCTTATTTCGGATGCTATGAGTATTTCACACGCAAGACTTTGTATTTCGTAGTTTTGTTTAATTAGATTCTCTTTCACCTAATAATAATAATAATAATAATAATTATTATTATTATTATTATACAAATTTTAACAATAATATTTACAAATTAACTTCTTACCAATCACAAAAAGTGACTAGAGTCATTGAACATTAATTTATTATGTTTTTGGAATTTATCAATCATATTCATTATTATACTAATTTGTAAAATTTATGTTGTAAAATTTGTAGTATCTTTAACATTATTCTAATAATAAATCCTACTTTTTGCTAAACACACCCGCAAACAAAAACAAAACCTTTATGCCATGGACTAATACTGTAGAGCCTCAACTAAAATTTTACTCTTCCATCTCTTTATTTTTCAAAGTTTCAATTTTAAAGTTTTTATTATAAACCCAAATTTTAATGACTAAAAAAAATTTGAACTCTACATAATTTTGAAAAGCATTCAAGGCATTGAAAAACTTATACATGTTTGAAGATATGTTGTTGTATTCTTAACACTTTTATATTAATTTATTTTCTCACTTTAATTTAAGTAATCAAATTACATGTTTAAACTTGATGTATTTAGATTAATATCTTAATTTGACTGTTATTGACTATGAGTTGATTAATTTTTATTTCTTTAGTTTAATGATGTGAAATATATACTTGTAATCAATTGAGATTATGAAGAAATTTGTTCATAATAATGAGTATGAATTGAATTCTAACCTTTTTAGCTATAAAAAAAAAAGTTAAAAGTTAAAATTTACATTTATATTATATTGTGTATGATAATTATAGGGACAAGATTTGTAGCCTAAGCCCAAAAGATATGGGGGGTATGAATTCACCAAGCCCAATACAATGAATTTGTAGAGAGTGAGTTGAAAGAACTGGGCTGTTTGTGAAATAAACAACAGTTAATCAAGATATTGAAAGGTGAATCAGTACAAAAACACACTTCAAACTTAAATGAACTGATGTCCGAAGAGATAGATTATTGTTTGAAAGGCTAATACAATTCTTAAAGCTACATTAAATTTTTCTTCTTCTTCTTCTATTTCTCTTTTTCTTCCTCTCCTCCATTTATGAGAGGTCTCTTACATTTATATAGTTTTCTTTTTAAACCATCTTCATTGTACACTTGTTCTTCATCTAAGCATCCACTTGAGTACATGTCTCATCAGATATCTTCTTTGGTTCTACATGAGTGGTGGTAGCTGAGATAGCACTGTTCAGAAGTCTTCTTCACATAAATGTGGCCAAAAAAGTTGCTGTAGTGTATTAAATGTGGTTATAGCAGCTTTTCCTTTAGATATTTATCTATTCTTGTCATCTTTATACATGCATGAAGTTCATCTTTATCGTTGGAGCTTCCTGAAAGTTCACCCAAACTGCCTAGGTATTGGCCTGACCGACACTCTTCAAATCCGATGTGGATACACTCCTCGGACTATATTCCTCTATCTTCCCCTTACGTGATTCTCCGCTCTGATACCTTTCCCAATCCTTTACTCCTTCTCGGACGCACCACATCTTCAAATAGGGCTCAAGGCCCAATATACGAATTTGAGCTTTTACTCCCACAATAATTATATTAGCATATAATTTTTTTTTTACTTATTTTGTTTAAAATTTTTCAAATTAATTTTTTTACTTAATTTTGTCTTTTAATCTTGCTCCTCCTAATCTAAAATCTTGACTCCGCCACAGTTTGATAGAATGGCTTGCCCAGAGAGATGTTGGCCCAGTTGAGGCTTGTGCCACTTGAGTCTCCGGATAAGGAATATGCAGGTGATCTTCTCGGTTAAACCCAGTGCGCTGGCCTCCTTAGGCACGTTGCCCCTGGGCCCATTCTGGAAGGCGGAAAGTCTCCACCGCACAGGTAGTTTCTGTGCACTAGACATGAGATAACTTTTGCTGTAATTCATGATGAACAAGGAAAGAAAATTAAAGGGAAAAGACATAGGAAGAGGAACGAAGCGTGCTTTATAATTTTATATCAAGTCTTCATTGAACAAAAGGCAAAGTGCAAAATATAGTTGTTTACGTTCTTTTAACACGTTTAAGACTACCTTTAGTTGACTCAAAAAAGACTACCTATTGTAAACAAAATTGTCTTTCGTTTAGTGCTGAAACCTGGAAATCTCAAGTGCAATTAATCCTGATCATGATGATTCAAGGAAGTAAGTTCATTCAACTACTAGTTTATCTCATTGGGCTTCAATGCATGGAGTTCAGTTTGAGTGGCGCTATTCGGTGCATGCACAGTGAGCATGAAGCTCTTCTCAGCTTTAAAGGAGGCTTTAGGAGTGGTTTAGACCGCTTCTCTTCAGGGAAGGCCGAAGAAGATTGTTGCAAATGGATTGGAGTTGGATGTGACAACGTAACAGGTCATGTGATCATCCTTGATCTCCACGTTCAAGACCCATTCAACATGTTGCCAGGTGAGATTAGTCCATCTTTCCCATCTCTGCTTCACCTACCATATCTGAGATATCTAGACTTGAGTCAAAATAATTTCAACTATAATCCAATTCCAGACTTTATTGGTTCTCTTCAGTATATTGAATATCTCAACCTATCCAATGCCAACTTTCGTGGAACCATTCCTAGTAATCTTGGAAACCTCTCACACTTGGAGTATTTGGATTTGAGTGAAAACCGCTTTTCTTTAAGCGCCAAAAACCTCAATTGGGTTTACCGTTTTTCTTTTTTGAAAGTTCTTGATCTGAGTGGTGTTGATCTTAACAGTTCGGAGGATTGGCTTGATGCAATAAATATGCTAAGCTCTCTGGCAGAGTTACGTTTATTTTATTGTAAGCTTCACAAACTTCCTCAATATTTGCATCATGTGAATTTTACATCTCTTAAAATCCTGGATCTCTCATATAATACTTTCCATTCTACGATACCAGATTGGTTGTTTAAAATTGGCCACAGTGTGGTTTACCTTAATCTTTCAATATGTCAATTACAAGGTCGGATCCCAGATGCTTTTGGGAACATGACTTCTCTCACCTCTCTTGATCTCTCGAGGAATGATCTCGAAGGTCCAATGCCACACTTTAGGCATGTTTGAAAAAGAAAGTCAGCTTAACAAATCTTCATCACTGAGAAAGTTGTATCTTTCCGACAATCAATTGAACGGGTCCTTAGAGCAAAGTCTTGTACAACTCTCTCAACTGGTTGCCTTGGATGTGGCTAGGAATTACTTGGAGGGTAACATCACGGAAGCTCACTTAAAAAATTTCAGTAGTCTGCGGGTGTTAGATCTTTCTTCAAACCAGTTGGTGTTGAATGTGAGTTCAAGCTGGATTCCACCCTCTCAACTTGAAACCATAGGGTTGGGTTCTTGCCTACTAGGCCCAAAATTTCCTCAGTGGCTTCGATCACAAATTAATTATTCATCGATTGATATCTCTAATGCCAGAATTGCAGATGCCGTGCCAGATTGGTTTTGGAACATTTCTTCCAGGGTCGAGCATATGAATTTGTCTTTCAATCAACTTTGCGGATTTGTGCCAGATTTTTCATCACAACTCCAACTTTCAATACTGGATTTGGGACACAATCACTTTAAGGGACGCCCGCCTTGCTTCTCCATTAGCTTGAGAATATTGGCTCTAGCAAATAATTCATTTTCTGGACCAATTTTGCACTTATGTGGAATATTGTCCGTAAAAAACTCTCTGGGTTATTTGGATCTATCTTCAAATTTATTATCAGGAGAGATTCCAGACTGTTGGAAATATGGGCAAAATTTGGTTATTTTAAACTTAGCTAATAACAATCTTTCTGGACAAATTCCCAACTCAATTGGCCTATTAATAAATTTGAAGACCCTGCGATTGGACAACAATAAGCTTTCTGGAGAAGTAACTTCATCGTTGAAGAATTGCATTGACTTGAGAGTTTTGACCCTTGCCAACAACAGGTTGTGGGGTAACATACTAGCATGGATTGGTGATAATTTACAAAGCTTGATGATTCTTAAATTGCGGTCTAATACATTCAGTGGACGTATTCCCTCGCAGATGTTCCACCTGCAAAATTTGAAAATTTTGGATCTTGCTTTAAATAATTTATCTGGAGCTATTCCAAGATGCGTCTTTTCCAGGATGACTTCCGATGGGTTTGGGGACACTCTTTCCCTAATCTATTTTCCTTACACAACCTATTCAGAAGGTGTCAAACTCACATTAATATCTAGGGAACTTTTATTCAGCAGTACTCTTTTTCTTGTCAAAGCACTTGACCTTTCTTCCAATAACTTATCCGGAGAAATTCCTAAGGAAGTTATGACCCTTGTCGGATTGAAGCTTTTGGATTTGTCAAGAAATCATCTGTACGGACCTATACCATCAAACATTGGTGAAATGGAACTCTTAGAGTTGCTTGATTTATCAAGGAATCAACTTTCATGCACAATGCCCGCTAGCATGGCAAATCTAATCTCCCTCTTTCAGTTGGACGTGTCACATAACAACTTGTCAGGAGAAATTCCACATTCTAAGCAACTCCAATCATCGAATAACTCATCCTTCATGGGGAATCCTCAACTTTGTGGGATTCCGTTGTCAAAGATATGCTCGAGGGATGAATTATTCGAAGATTCACATTGTAGCAATGAAATGGGAGATGAAGAAAATCAAGGCATTCAAAAAGAAGGGCATGATGACTTCAAAATACCATCATTTTATTTAAGCAGGGGACTCGGATTTATTACAGGATTTTGGGGATTATGGGGCTCTTTAATACTGAACAGATCTTGGAGACATACTTATTTCCGCTTCCTGGGCAACATGACTGACAAAATTTATGTGACAGTAGTAGTCGGTGCCGCCAAATTGCAGAGGAAGTTTCAACGCCAACAAACTCCTCCCAAGTGAAGTGTCAGCAATAATTTCATTCGATGGTCACCTTGTGTGTTGTAACTTCTTTATTTTTAAGTATTAAAAATGTTAAATGAGTGGTACTGTCTTGGAAGATGCTTGCACAGCTTGCATTGTCATGTATTCTACTTAGTTGAAGATTGTTTTTAAATTCAAATGAGAGTAATTTGCAGCAAACTAGAATGGCAACGGAACTTACTCCTGTTCAAGAAGGCTAAAAGCAAATTATGAAGAAACGTGTGTGGCGCACCCTAATTCAGGTACTATTCCTTATTCTCATGTATCTTGTAAGTTTTGTTCTGGATGAGTAGGTACCAAATAATCCAAAACCAAATAGTATATTCAAATAGAATTTCTTATATTAGAAATGAAAATAGTTCAGATATAAAACTTACCAGATTTTGATACAGTTGAAGCACGGCAAAATGTTGTCCTTGAAACCAGTTTCATCCCTGAAGATTATAGTATAGTGTCAAATCCTTTCATGAAAAATTTTCAAGAACAGCAAAGAATGCTGCAAACGAGTCTGCTTTTAGTTTTCAAATTGCTAATACCTTAAAAGTCAAACGAGTGCTTGAAAACAAAGTCCATTACTCCTATGAACATTAGAGAGAAAAAAAGGTTGTCTAGAAACCATTTCTGCTAGGTTCAACTTTTTGTTTTTGTTTTGAGAAACCTTACTTGGTTCATGGTGCTTTTAAAAAAATTTCTACTAGATTCAACTGGTGCTTTTAAAAATTATAAGGATCTAGTTTTGAGCCACGTACCTTGCACGTATAAATAACTATTAGAGAGTATTTATAACAAATAAAAAATTGATTCTATCACATATTCACATCCTCCTTTAATTTAAAGTCAATTATCTCTATATCATTTAGAATAAGGAACAATAATTTGTTAACAACAAAATTACTTTAAATATTCTGTCAAGTGGATGCTAGCCTATTCACGCATAAGGACACTGGATTACCTAGCATAAAAGATTTAAAAATCATCACAAATAAAAATAATCTGTAATTTGAAACATGAGTGTGTCATCATATCTCTACCAGCACAAATTTAATAGTCATTACAGTTCAAAAGGCATTAAAATATATATATATATATATATATATATAAGTTAAGTTTCAGGAAGATATCAAAACAAAACAAGTAAACAAACTAATCATTAGCACTAAAAATTTAATTTGTAAACATGTCAAAAAAATGTTTTTCAAACCAATTTCTCAATATTTGTTCAGAATTTGTAATTCAACCACCAAAAACCAAAATTAAACATAAATTCTCTTGGAGAGTGTCATAGAACAACAAAAACTTATATAACAAAAAAAATACCAAATACACAATTGAGACAATAGGTTGCCATGATGAGGAGTAATGAAATTTAAAATAGAAAATTACAAGTATAACATTATTAATATAGACCTTAGTTTATTCTTTCAACATCACTCTTCTAACATTGTTCACTGTCAATTTAGAACACAAGTCTAACCTTAGTTTTTCTTCAGCATTCCACTACTGCCCTATGTATTATTCATACCGAGGCAAATATATAAATAAGTCTTTTTTTGCAATTCTTACAAATAAATGGTCAAAAAGTGTAATAACGTATTAGATTCTTTGCTTGGTTTTTGCATTAATAGCCTTTTTATGCATCAAAATTAAAATTCAACTTTCAAAGATAACAAAGAAATGACTTCAAGGAAGATGTTCACAGAAAATCATTTAATATAATTATCAAAATACTCATTTTTTAAATCTAATAGATTTAATTTTTCACGTTAGTTTAATTGAATAGTATTGTGTCTATACTTTTTTTCTTAACTACAATTGATAATTCACAAAATGAGTAAACAACTTATTGAGTATTGCAAAAGATACAAATATGAACATTAACATGAGCATGAACATGAAGGGAGATTTCTATTCATTTTTTTGAAGAAAAAATGTACTTACAGAAAATTTCAAACTTTATGAGGTAAAGAAGAATCAAAGTTATAGATAGCAAAATCAATAAACCAAAATATTTAGGAGCCTAAGAGGAGCCATTACTCATGTCGGGACCTAGGCCCAAATATCCTTTGGGCCTTAGGCCTTGTCCAAGGAGGCACAATGGACCGAGAATAGATCAATAGAAAGAAAGACATAATACTTCGAACTTCATGAGCAAACTATGACCGTAATGGCTGGGAGAGGTTGTTTGGGGAGGAATATCCCCCCGGCTAAACACAACGAAGATCAAGATGTGCCTTCTGTCATCTAGGGTGACGTTCCAGGAGGTTCTATTGATAAAGACATGTACTAGGAAATATCTAAGGAAAAACTGCTGTCACCGCATTGAATGCTCTGCAGCTAACTTTTTGGCCGCATTTATGTGGAAAATACCTTTGAGCAATGCTGTCTTGGCTACCCCAACTCACAGAGGGCTAGAAAGGGTGTTTGATGGGACAAGCACTCAAGTAGTGACCTGGATGATCAACAAATGGAAGGCCAAGATCATTCAAAGGGAGATATATAATGTAAGAAAACCTTGAGGAAAGGGGGATCGGAAAGGAGAAAGAAAAAAATTGTAGCAATCAAGAGCTGAACTTGTAATCTAATTTGAGAATTAATATATAAGAACTGACCTCCTCGGATTGTGCCAAGGACGACTTTCTCTAAGTTTAGACTTGTCTATCTTCATTCTCTTGTCACCAAGACCTACTTTACTTGTAGTCTGATTTATTAAGACCCAATTTTCCAATCCACTCTCTACAAATTCATTGTACTAGGCTTTTTGGGCCTAAGTCCATCCACTCTTTGGGCTAGGGAGCAAAATCTGGTCCTTACAACTCATTTGAAACAATCCAAAATACTCAAGGACAAAAAAAAAAAAAACCATCCACTCCACACTTCCATCGCAACTGCTTTAGCTCAAGGAAAACAATATATATCTCTATATGATTTTTTTTTTATAGAAATAATTACAATATGCTGCTAACTTCGCAATTTGAACATTTTCTCCCTTAAACCCCAAACATTTTGTGTATGGGGAGGTGCCAATTCAACTACATGGCCTTCGACATATATATATCATTTAATAAATATAGAACTTCTTTTTTAAAAAAGTTAATATGTTTATCATAATTAAGAGAAATCCTAATGGGTACTTCAATTGAGCATATGTGAAAAAGACATATACATACCACAAATGGTAAAGGAGAAAGAAAAAGTTGTTAATTCCTTTTAATATGGTTAATTGCTTTGCCTCAATCAATCGCCCAAACAACATACCGCTTATTCATACCATAACCGCAAATGACAATGCAGCATTAGCCATCTATAATTGCTAATCTAAAAGTTCAGATTTCTTTAATAGCTCTACCTTCGTTTCTTTTGGCTAATATATATTTACTGAATCAAAATCAAACCACAAAAATCATATAAAAATCACCAAATTAGAGTTTAAAATTATAATTAAAATTTTAAAAGAAATCTAGGCACAATTGCACAAAAATTTCATGTAACTAAGTCACACTTAGGAATATTGGACCCTTTTTCCTTTGTATAAATAGGGGGGTCCCAATGGGATGAGGGGGCTAACAATTTTCTCTCCAAAACATTTATTATAGGAATATAAAAGTTTTTCCATTGTAGACTTTTCACAATTAAAGAACATGACTTGCCAACTAATCAAACTAGAGTTTTTAGTACCTACAGCAATTTCACAACATCAAGAACAAACCCCAGTGTATACAGTGTCAAATTCCATAGTCTTACATCAAATGTGTGTTTAATTTTTCTCGTAAAGTATTGAATAGTAAAGCTTCTAGGCCATGGTCTCAATTACAACTCTCAATTATGTTGGACTTGGATGACACCTATCAACAATGTATCATTATGAGATGCAGAAAAAATTTGGAGTGTACACAACGTTTAGTGTGAATGGGAAGAAATTTCATCCTATTCCAATTGGTTAGGTTAGTAAAGGACCTATTCCAATTTAATAATCCTGAAATTTTGTATACAAGTAATAATTAAGGAAACTTCCGCCTAAACTAAGTCGGACTTTTGGTAAGAGAGAAAATTGATGTCTAGACAAATCAAGCTAAAGCCGACCAAAATAGACCATATTCTTAATTTTTTTATCTCTATTTATTCCATGTACAAGACTTACAGTCAATGCTTCGCGTATAAAAGTTGAACATCTTATCTAAAGTCAATCATCTGAAAGCTTGAGAAAAAATTGATTTAAACCAACACAATATATAAATTATAAAGGAATCAAAGAAATATTGTCAAAAATAATGAAAATTTAATCTATGCTTAAATTCTTATAAGGATGAACACAATAGCAATATCCTTTTTTTATTTATTATTTATTTAAAAATCTATGCTTATTTTGTTCGTATGATAAAGTCCTATCACAAAGTTTTTTAAGACTCATGTTGATTAGTGATTATGAGTTATAAAGGAATAATCATCAATATATATATATATATATATAAAAGTAAAGATCTCATGCGGGAGTGCATGAGGTCTTGCTAAGTGACGCTTTAATTTTGTATTTACCATTTTTTTACCTCTTTCATTAAGTTTTTTTTTTTTTTTTTTTTTTTTTACTGTTACCCAAAAGTTTACATTAACTTATTTTATTATTATCTCATTAGTCTTTCATTAATTGCCTAAACTTACATCACACATTTCTCTCTTTTTCATGTCTTTTAGCATAGCCACCATTTTAATATTTTAAAAAAAGCAAAAAAAAAAATAAAAAAATTAAGGATTAATAGTAATAACTAAACAAATAAGGCATTGGAGAGAGATAGAGAGATACAAAAATGTTGTGGATTGTTAAGTAAAACGCATTGTTTCACTACAAAATCAAAACACATTGTTTCACCATAAAAGACCTGAGACTGAGAAATCTGAGGGACCACCGCCTCTGTGATATTGGCCTCCCACCACCATTAAGATGTTGAAACCCCTATGGGTATTTTTTTTTTCTTTTTAATTGGGGGATTATATATGATTTAGGTTTGGGTAATTTGGTGGATAGTTTTTTTTTTTTTGGTATATAAGTAGAAAGAATATTTGGTACGCAATGTAAAACCATATTCTATTATGGTTTTAAATCATCTATAAGACACGTGCATACACACTTGCCCACACCATGTTTTAATGTTGTACTATCAATGAGTGGAAAACAATGAGAGAGTTGGACATACTTTTATTTCATAGTATTAAATATGTGAACACAACACAAATTATTTGATTTTCATTGTCCCGTTACTCTTTTACATTTATTTTTGGTTTCATGATTCAAAAAAAAAAAAAAAAAAAATCTCACCTTGAGAAGGCTATAAATATGCAGTGAAACAACAATTATAAATTGCACACACATAACCATTATAATTATTCAGTTCAAGGAATGAGTAAAAAAAAAATTGGAGGAATATTGTAGAATAAAAGTTGTTACAAAATGTTTCTCTCTCAGAGACCTCATGCGAGAGTGCATGAGGTCCTGCTAAGTGGCACTTTAATTTTGTATTTAGCCTTTTTTTTTTACCTTTTTCATTAATTTTTTTATATTTTTTTTTATTGTTACCCAAAAGTTCACATTATCTTATTCTACTATTATCTCATTAATATTTCATTAATTGCCTAAGCTTACACCACACCGTTCACTATTCTTCATATCTTTAGCATAATCACTGTTTTAGTATTTTTTTTTTTTTTTTTAAAGTAAGGACTAATAGTAATAATTAATGAGAAAAGACTCTAGAGAGAGACAGAGAGATACAAAAATGTTGTGGATTGTTAAATAAAAGGCACTATTTCACTAAATATTACCAAAATAAAAGACCTGAGACTAACAAAACATTTGAAAGAGAGAGAGAAAGAGGAATCTGAGGGGTCACCACCTCCGTTATACTGGCCTCCCACCACCATCAAGACACCGAAACCCCTACGGGTAATCTTTTTTTCTTTTTAAATTAGGGGCTTAAACATGATTTAGGTATACGTAATTTGGTTAGTTAGTTTTTGTTTTGGGTATATAAATAGAGAGAATATTTGGTGTGCAATGTAAAGTCATATTTTACCATGGTTTAATTTTAAATCATCTATAAGACACATGCATACACACTTGCCCACATCATGTCTTAATGTCGCACTATCGATGAGTGGAAGACAATCAGAGAGTTGGGTATACTTTTATTTCATAGTATGAAATATGTGAACATAACACAAATTAGTTTATTTTCATGGTTCCGTTACTTTTTTGCATTTATTTTTGGTTTCATGATTTAAAAATAATAATAAACTTACCTTAAGAAGGCTACAAATATGTAGTGAAGCTACTAAACCAATTTTTAATATCTCAAAATGTATATGTTTCTTTACTCCAATTTAGTTTACTTTTTCTTTATAATTTATGTACAACATTATTCAAAACTATTTTACACAAAATATCACAAAATTATCCGTGCATCGCACGGGTAACTTACTAGTAATAATAAAAGAAGAAGAAGAAGAAGAATTTGTAAATATTATACAAATTGTAAGTATAATATTTACAAATTGACGTATTACCAATCACAAAAAGTAACTAGAGTCATTGAACATTAATTTATTATGTTTTTGGAATTTATCAATCATATTCATTATTATATCAATTTGTAAAATTTGTATAGTAAAAGTTGTAGTATCTTTACCATTATTCTAATAATAAACCCTACTTTTTGCTAAACACACCAGCACACAAAATAAAAAAACCTTTAATGCCATGGACTTATACTGTAGAGCCTCAACTAAAATTTTACTCTTCCATCTATTTATTTTTCAAAGTTTCAATTTTAAAGTTTTATTATAAACCCAAACTTTAATGACTAGAAAAATTTGAACTCTACATAATTTTGGAAAGCATTCAAAGCATTGAGAAACTTATACATGTTTGAAGAAATATTGTTGCATTCTTAGGGGATTCTGGCATTTTACCCTTAATTTTTTAAAAATTTGGCAATATATGCCCCTGTTTCCAAACTATTTAGGTGTGTGCCCCTGTTTCGAAACTCGATTACCTTAAAATCGAGTTATGCCCAATCAAACTTAAAAAAAAAAAAAAAAAAAAAAATGCATGGAACTCGATTTTATGGAGCTCAAGTTCCAAAACGCCACTATAGGACTTAAAAATGCCATTATAGGGCTCATTGAATCTGCCATGGGACAATCACACTAATAAAAAAAAAATTGCAGGAAAACGCCATTATAGGGCTCCTTGAACTTGGTCGGGTGATCACACTTATAAAATTTTTTTTTTTGCAGGAAAATGCCTCTATGGGGCTTTAAAACGCCACTATAGGGCTCCATGAACCTGGTATGGTGTGATCACACTTAAAAAAAAAATTGCAAGAAAACGTCACTAAAGGGCTTAAAAACACCATTATAGGGCTCCCTGAACCTGGTATGGGGCGATCACACTAAAAAAAATTTGCATGGAACTCGATTTCCGGGAACTCGAGTTCCATGCAATCCTTTTTTTTTTTTTTTTTTTTTTTTTAATTTTGATCGGGCATAACTCAATTTTCTACAAATCGAGTATTTAATTGAAACTCAATTTTAAGGTAATCGAGTATCGAAACAGGGGCACGCCCTTATATAGTTTGAAAACATGGGCATATTGCCAAATTTTTTTAAAAAATAAGGGTAAAATGCCAGAATCCCCTGTGTAGGGGGATTTCCCGTACAAGCTCTTAAAACTTTTATATTAATTTATTTTCTCACTTTAGTTTAAGTAATCAAATTACATGTTTTAACTTGATGTGTTTAGATTAATATCTTAATTTGACTGTTATTAACCATAAGTTGATTATTTTTTATTCCTTTATTTTTATGATGTGAAATATATACTTGTAATCAATTGAGATTATGAAGAAATTTATTCATAATAATGAGTCTGAATTGAATTCTAGCCTTTCTAGCTATAAAAAATAAATTAAAATTTACATTTACATTTATATTATATTGTGTACGATAATTGTATTAGCATATAATTTTATTTATTTATTTTGTTATTAAAATTTTTCAAATTAATTTTTTTACTAAATTTTGTCTTTTAATATTCATCCTTCTAAGCTAAAATCCTGACTCCACCATGGTTCAACAGAATGGCTTGCCCAAGGAGATGTCGGCCAGTTGGGGCTAGGGCTACATGTGGCACATGAATTTCTGGATAATGAATGTGCAGTTGATCTTCTCGGTTAAACCCAATGTGCTGGCCTCTTTTGGGCCGTTGTCCCTGGGCCCATCTGGTAGGTGGAAAGTTTCCATACTAGAGCCTAGACGTGAGATGACTAATAAAGGGAAAAGACAAAGGAAGACCATGGCTTTTGTATATGAAGTCTTCAATCTTCACTGAACAAAAGGCGAAGTGCAAAATAGAGTTGTTTACGTTCTTTTAGCGCGTTTAAGAGTACCTTTAGTTGACTCCAAAAAAAGACTACCTAAATGACAAAAAAAAGGTTGAATTCTACATAATTTTGAAAAGCTTTATAGGCATTGAGGCACATATACATGTCTATAGATATATTTTTGAATTCTTAAAACTTTTATATTAATTAATTATTTATTTTAATGATGTGAAAAATATACTTGTAATTAATTGAGATTATGAAGAAATTTGTTCATAATAATGAGTCTAAATTGAATTCTAGCCTTTCTAGGTATGAAAAAAAAAATTTAATTTTACATTTATATTACATCTTCTATGATAATTATATTAACATATAATTATTTATTTTTTAATATTTTTTAAATTAATTTTATACTTAATTTTATCTTTTAATCTTGCTTCATTTAGGCTAAAATCCTAACTCGACCACGGTTGATAGAATCATAGAATGGCTTGCTCAAGGAGATGTCGGTTCAGTTGTGGCTTGTGGCACATGAATCTCCGGATAATGAATGTGCAGTTGATCTTCTTGGTTGATTCTCAAAAAAAAAAAAAAAAAAAACCTTCTCGGTTAAACCTAGTGGTCTGGTCTCCTTTGGCCCGTTGTCCCTGGGCGCATTCTGGTAGGTGGAAAGTTTCCATCGCACAAGAAGTTTCGGCGCACTAGACATGAGATAACTTATAATGAAAAAAATATGAAAAATAAAGGAAAAAAGACAAAAAGAAGAGAACGAAGCATGTTTTATATGAAAGTCTTCATTGAACAAAATGCAAAGTGCAAAATAGGGTTGTTTACGTTCTTTTAACACGCTTAAGACTACCTTTAGTTGACTAAAAAAAAAAGACTACCTCTAGTAAACAAAACTGTCTTTCATTTAGTGCTGAAACCTGGAAATCGATCTCAATTGCAATCCTGATCATGTTGATTCATGGAAGTAAGTTTATTCAACTACTAGTTTATCTCATCACTGGGCTTCAATGCATGGAGTTCAGTTTGAGTGGCGCGATTCGGTGCATGGACAGTGAGCATGATGCTCTTCTCACGTTTAAAGGAGGCGTTAGGAGTGGTTTAGACCGCTTCTCTTCATGGAAGGCAGAAGAAGATTGTTGCAAATGGAGAGGAGTTGGATGTGACAACGTAACAGGTCATGTCACCAGACTTGATCTCCACAGTCCAGACCCATTCGACATATTGCAAGGTGAGATTAGTCAATCTTTGCTTCACCTACCATATCTGAGGTATCTAGACTTGAGTCAAAATAATTTCAACTATAATCCAATTCCAGACTTTATTGGTTCTCTTCAGTATATTGAATATCTCAACCTATCCAATGCCAATTTTCGTGGAACCATTCCTAGTAATCTTGGAAACCTCTCACACTTGGAGTATTTGGATTTGAGTGGAAACCGCTTTTCTTTAAGCGCCAAAAACCTCAATTGGGTTTATGGTCTTTCTTTTTTGAAAGTTCTTGATCTGAGTGGTGTTGATCTTAGCAGTGCAGAGGATTGGCTTGATGCAATAAATATGCTAAGCTCTCTGGTAGAGTTACGTTTATTTTATTGTAAGCTTCACAAACTTCCTCAATATTTGCATCATGTGAATTTTACTTCTCTTAAAATCCTTGATCTCTCATATAATACTTTCCATTCTACAATACCAGATTGGTTGTTTAAAATTGGCCATAGTGTGGTTTACCTTAATCTTTCAATATGTCAGTTACAAGGTCTGATCCCAGATGCTTTTGGGAACATGACTTCTCTCACCTCTCTTGATCTCTCAAAGAATAATCTCAAAGGTCCAATACCATTAACTTTAGGCCTGTTTCAAAAAGAAATCCAGCTTTACAAATCTTCATCACTGGGGGAATTGTATCTTTCCGACAATCAATTGAACGGGTCTTTAGAGCAAAGTCTTGTACAACTCTCTCAACTGGTTGCCTTGGATGTGGCTAGGAATTACTTGGAGGGTAACATCACGGAAACTCACTTAAAAAATTTCAGTAGTCTGCGGGTGTTAGATCTTTCTTCAAACCCTTTGGTGTTGAATGTGAGTTCAAGCTGGATTCCACCCTTTCAACTTGAAACCATAGGGTTGAGGTCTTGCCTACTAGGCCCAAAATTTCCTCAGTGGCTTCGATCACAAATTAATTATTCATCGATTGATATCTCTCATGCCAGAATTGCAGATGTCGTGCCAGATTGGTTTTGGAACCTTTCTTCCAGGGTCGAGCATATGAATTTGTCTTTCAATCAACTTTGCGGATGTGTGCCAGATTTTTCATCACAACTCCAACTTTCAATACTGGATTTGGGACACAATCACTTTAAGTGTCGCCCGCCTTGCTTCTCCATTAGCTTGAGAATATTGGCTCTAGCAAATAATTTATTTTCTGGACCAATTTTGCACTTAGGTGGAATATTGTCTGTAAAAAACTCTCTGGGTTATTTGGATCTATCTTCAAATTTATTATCAGGAGAGATTCCAGACTGTTGGAAATATGGGCAAAATTTAGTTATTCTAAACTTAGCTAATAACAATCTTTCTGGACAAATTCCCAACTCAATTGGCCTATTAATAAATCTGAAGACCCTGCGATTGGACAACAATAAGCTTTCTGGAGAAGTGACTTCATCGTTGAAGAATTGCATTGACTTGAGAGTTTTGACCCTTGCCAACAACAGGTTGTGGGGTAACATACTAGCATGGATTGGTGATAATTTACAAAGCTTGATGATTCTTAAATTGCGGTCTAATACATTCAGTGGACGTATTCCCTCGCAGATGTGCCACCTGCAAAATTTGAAAATTTTGGATCTTTCTTTAAATAATTTATCTGGAGCTATTCCAAGATGCGTCTTTTCCGGGATGACTTCCGTTGGGTTTGGGGACACTCTTTCCTTAATCTATTATCCTTACACAACCTATTCTGAAGGTCTCAAACTCACATTAAAATCTAGGGAGCTTTTATACAGCAGTACTCTTTTTCTTGTCAAAGCACTTGACCTTTCTTCCAATAACTTATCCGGAGAAATTCCTGAGGAATTTATGACCCTTGCCGGATTGCAGCTTTTGGATTTGTCAAGAAATCATCTGTACGGACCTATACCATCAAACATTGGTGAAATGGAACTCTTAGAGTCTCTTGATTTATCAAGGAATCACCTTTCATGCACAATGCCAGCTAGCATGGCAAATCTAATCTCCCTCACTCTCTTGGACGTGTCACATAACAACTTGTCAGGAGAAATTCCACATTCTAAGCAACTCCAATCATCGAATAACTCATCCTTCATGGGGAATCCTCAACTTTGTGGGATTCCGTTGTCAAAGATATGCTCGAGGGATGAATTATTCGAAGATTCACATTGTAGCAATGAAATGGGAGATGAAGAAAATCAAGGCATTCAAAAAGAAGGGCATGATGGCTTCAAAATACCATCATTTTATTTAAGCAGGGGGCTCGGATTTATTACAGGATTTTGGGGATTATGGGGCTCTTTAATACTGAGCAGATCTTGGAGACATACTTATTTCCGCTTCTTGGGCAACATGACTGACAAAATTTATGTGACAGTAGTAGTTGGTGCCGCCAAATTGCAGAGGAAGTTTCAACGCCAACAAACTCCTCCCATGTAAAGTGATAGCAATAATTTCATTCGATGGTCACCTTGTGTGTTGTAACTTCTTTATTTTTAAGTGTTAAAAATGTTAAATAACTGGTACTGTCTTGGAAGATGCTTCCACAGCTTGCATTGTCATGTATTCTACTTAGTTGAAGGTTGTTTTTAAATTCAAATGAGAGTAATTTGCAGCAAACTAGAATGGCAACGGAACTTACTCCTGTTCAAGAACGCTAAAAGCAAATCACGAAGAAATGTGCGTGGCGCACCCTAATTGAGGTACTATTCCTTATTCTCATGTATCTTGTAAGTTTTGTTCTGGATGAGTGGGGACCAAATAATCCAAAACCAAATAGCACGTTCAAATAGAATTTCTTATATTAGAAATGAAAATAGTTCAGATATAAAACTTATCAAATTTTAATACAGTTGAAGCACGGCAAAATGTTGTCCTTGAAACCAGTTTCATCCCTCAAGATTATAGTATAGTGTCAAAGCCTTACATGAAAAATTTTCAAGAACAGCAAAGAAAGCTGCAAACGAGTCTGCTTTTAGTTTTCAAATTGCTAATACCTTAGAAGTCCAACGAGTGCTTGAAAACAAGTCCACTACTCCTATGAACATTAGAGAGAAAAAAAGGTTGTCTAGAAACCATTTCTACTAGGTTCAACTTTTTGTTTTTGTTTTGAGAAACCTTACTAGGTTCATGGTGCTTTTAAAAACATTTCTACTAGATTCAACTGGTGCTTTTAAAAATTATAAGAACCTACTTTTGAGCGACCTTGCACGTATAAATTACTATTAGAGAATATTTTTTATAAGTACTGCTGTTAGAGAATATTTATAGCAAATAAAAAACTGATTCTATCACATATTCACATCCTCCTTTAATTTAAAGTTAATTATCTCTATGCCATTTAGAATAAGGAACAATAATTTGTTAACAACAAAATTACTTTAAATAGTCTGTCAAGTGGATGCTAGCCTATTCACGCATAAGGATACTGGATTACCTAGCATAAAAGATTTAAAAATCATCACAAATAATCTGTAATTTGAAACATGAGCATGTCATCATATCTCTACCAGCACAAATTGGATAGTCATTACAATTCAAAAAGCATTAAAATATATATATATATATATATATAAAAGTTAAGTTTCAGGAAGATATCAAAACAAAACAAGTAAACAAACTAATCATTAGCACTAAAAATTTAATTCGTAAACATGTCAAAAAAATATTTTTCAAACCAATTTCTCAATATTTGTTCAGAATTTGTAATTCAACCACCAAAAACCAAAAATAAACATAAATTCTCTTGGAGAGTGTCATGGAAAAACAAAAACTTATATAACAAAAAAATACCAAATACACAATTGAGACAATAGGTTACCATGATGAGGAGTAATGAAATTTAAAATAGAAAATTACGAGTATAACATTATTAATATAGACCTTAGTTTATTCTATCAACATCACTCTTCTAACACTGTTCACTGTCAATTTAGAACACAAGTCTAACCTTAGTTTTTCTTCAGCATTCCACTACTGCTCTATGTATTACTCGTACTGAGGCAAATATACGAATTAGTCTTTTTTTTTTTTTTTCAATTCTTACAAATAAATGGTCAAAAAGTGTAATAATGTATTTGATTCTTTGCTTGGTTTTTGCATTAATAGCCTTTTTATGCATCAAAATTAAAAATCAACTTCTGAAGACAACAAAGAAATGACTTCAAGGAAGATGTTCACAGAAAATCATTTAATATAATTATCAAAATACTCATTAAATGTCAACTACCTCAAATCTTGATTTTCATTAATCCATGTAAACTTCTTAAAATATGTCATTTAATCTTCTTTGAATCAAGAAGATGATCATACATGTTGAAGTACCAATAACTATTCTAAATTCTATAGATTCAAATAATTAAGAAATAGAATCTTTTATGAAGAAAAAAGAAGTGTATTGTTGTCTTTCGAATAATACTATCCAATTGACAAAAGAAGCACAAGAAAGCTTTCAGATAGTGAAATGACTTAGGTGCCGCATTGGAGAATCATACCAATGAGATCTTGTTGGATTATCATGATTCTAATTTAAAAAAAATGAGGAAATGATATTGTCATAGAAGCCAGAATATATGACTCTTTATCTAATATAATTAGATCCTAGTAGCTGTAAAAATAGAAAAGAAAAGAAAAGAAAAAAAGATCCTAGTAAAATTCACCCAATTCATGTGCTAGCAGATGATATGATAATCCTAGTATATGAAATAAGAGTGCAATTTCCAAAGAAATACCTTTCATATCATATGCTAAAAGAATCTTCTGAATATCACAAACCTCTCTCCATTATAATGCCAACAATTGATTTTTGCTCTCCAAATTTCACAACCATAGAGGCTTCAACATTGTGATGGGTCATCTGAAAAGGAATGTTTGCTTAAGTACAGACATCAATCCTCTATGGAAAAGCCAGTCAAATCATTTCAATACCTGTCATTCTTGAATAATAATAATAATTAAAAAAAAAGAAATAAGAAGAAGAAGATTTTACCTAGGGCCCAAAGATGCATACTGACTTAACATCATAAACAGTGTCATTCATAGTGCAATAAACAAACAGCTTTGAAAGTGGCATCAAGCTAACTCATTAGTTAGGGAAGTATCAAGCATAAGAAAACTTCAAAGAATAAATTTATGGTTCTATTTTTTGGTTCTTCTATTTGTTTTCAAAAGTTCTAGATTGCTTCTTGCTTTCACACTCAGATACTAATCAGCAACTTTCTCCTAGCCGCCCCACCCTTTTTTTAAAGGGGTGGGCTTGCATGAACTTCTTTCTTTGTAGTTCGTAACTTAAAATCCTACCTCGCTTAAATTAATGTCCAATTTAGTCAGAATGTGACTTTTGGTCACCATATTCTCTTATCATATAATTTAGACTAAAGTCAACTTTTGGCCCTTAAACTTTGGGGTTGTTTTAATTTAGAATAAAGCAACTTTCAAAAATTACACTTTGGCCCTTCATGTTTGATTCATTTTTTCATTTGGCCCTTAATGTTTCAAAATTTTCATTTTAACCCTTCATTTTTAAAACATAAAGGGCCAAGCAGGAAAATGAATCAAACTTGAAGGGCCAAATGAAAATTTTGAAATGTAAAGGGCCAAGATGAAAACAACTCCAAACAAGTGTACTTTAGTCTATAATTTTAAAACACTCCCTCACAACAAGTATGTCACTCAACATTCCCAAATTCGTTTTCAGTATGCAACATTAAAAAGTAGGAAAGCAACAACAAAGCAGCATTGATCACACGAATAAGGACCTGAACGGGCTTGCTCTTGTGACTGCATTATTAAGTCATGTAACAACTGAAAAGAAGTAACTACATAAAACAAGAAATCAACACAGAACATGTAAGGAAACAGAAAGATTTAATTGACTGGATAGCTTTATGTAATAGCAGATTGAGTGTTGAAATTATAACCCCAAAAAAAAAAAAAAAAAAAAAAAAAAAAAAACTAAATAATGAATTTTACTATAAATTCATATATATAAAAAATATAGAGATGGAGGATAACAATGCAACAACACTCATCAAGGTTCCAAAGATAAACATTGGTTAATCACATCAAGTGTGCATTTGGGAATTGTTTTAAAAAAAATTTCTTATTATTTTTTGTCTAAGCCACTTTTTTGCAAATAATCTAGCTTTTAGTTTTTTTTATTATTTAAAATAAACGAACTTTTAGTTTTTTTGCAACAAATTTAAGATAAAAGTTACCAAAAGTTATATATTTTGATAAACACAATGCAAATAAACTACTGTAAATAAGCAATTCCTAGCTATAGGATAATTTCTGGAACCTTGCAAAGAAAACAATATCATATTTCCACAAAATGGTAAAAAATCTGGACCATGAGATGAGACCTTCAGAACCTCTCTCCTCTAACAAAAAAAAGACAGAAACCGTTTAAAAAAAAAAAAAAGACATCTGCTGCATACCTTGTCAAAACTCTAATACCGGCCAGTATAGAAATCAAGATCTGCAGAAAGGTAGGGTGATGCCTCCTGAACAAATAGCAATTATAATGTATAGCAACAGAACGATAAGCCTGTCAACAGTGCCCTGTCATTAATAACATGTTTGATTACTTTCAATCATTACCATTGTAATGTAAAGATATTGCTTCACGCTTGTAATTAATAGAATATAATCAAATTCTCCAAAATATGAATTACACAATAAAAATTTTATGTCCAAACACCACATCTGTGGTTTGATCAAATTCTTCAATCTAAAATCCTAAGAACCATAAATTCAAATTAACTAAATCCACAAAATCTCAAAAAAAGAAGAAGAAGAAGCTAAACTGTAGAAGTCTCAGGATAAATACCATAAAACCAAAGGACCATAATTAGCAAACAGTAATATAGGAGAAAGATCCATAAGGAAAAAAAAAAATACAAATACAAATCTTTAAAAAAAAAAAAAAAAGTCAATAGAAAAAATCTTGAATAGAAAACCTTTGTTTTTCAATTCCTCTCTCTTGCTTGGTGTTATAAATCTAATTCATATGTTGCTAGGAAGACAGATATTCCTAGCCACTACTGAACTAATCAACAAGATCAAAGCCCTAAAATATGTAATTTCACTTTTTCACAATGATAATGACCAAAGGATCAAACAATTACACAATGAGAAATTTTTTGGAAAAATGTAATAAAAATAATTGCGGTTTGAAATATTTGCAAGAAAATCATTAAAAAAGAACAAAAATACAAGACAAACCCGTTCAGGCAATTTCACAAACAACTTATATGCACTCATTAGTGTACCTGGATTTTCAATTCATAGCCACCTGCAAAGAGATCATGAGATGGGTGAGTTTGGTTGTTTGCTTGGGTTAACACTCTTTCTCCCTATCTTTATGTATTAAAGAATTCATTCAATATTCAATATATGCCAAGTAAAAAGCAAAAAAATTGTCATTCACATGCTAATTCTCACCTAAAAAAAGATCAAACTTGGGTAGTTATAACGTAATGGTTCAATCAATCTCTCAGAGCTTGTCAAAAAAAAGAAAGCGACTAAATAATGCTTCCTCAATCCTCACCTGAATTGCGACTAAATAATGCTTCCTCAGCTGACCATGGACCTCTGTGGCTTTGCACAGAGTGAGAGAGTGATATACTGTGGACATGGCAGCAGCGATGAGGCCTATTTTGTCAGTACATTGTAGTCTTGGAAGTCAGATCTAGAACGGTGGTAACTTTTTTTGTTGTCATGACTTCGACTTTGCGTAGCATAATATCACTTCCCTAATCATTTGTTTCCATAAAAAAATTTAAAAACTATCATTTTATTTCTTATTACTCATATAGTCTGTCGTATCACAGTCATAACAAAAAAAAAAATAATAAGGATCTTAATTTTCTCGAAATTTCATGCCAAATTGCTAACGTACACCAAAAAGTTTGCCATCAAATTTATTTGGAACTATCTTTTTCAAGAAAGATGTGGTAGGACATCTTTCACTCACACAAGTAAACATAAAACATTACCTATATATTATGTGTATTATTTAAATAAGTTACATAATTTAATTTATTAAAAAATTTATGTCATTAAAATTACACATAAATTATCTCTTTAATCACCATGTTGGAGCAAGATAACTCTAAATATGTCTGTTAACAAATTTTTTCCTATTATCATATAGTAAGACATTTTTTTTAATAAAAAATATAGTTTTTTTGGTAATTTTTATATTTTATATTAAATGTATGACAAAAAAACTAAAAATTAGTTTATTTTCTAAAATGCTAAAAATTATATTATTTGTAAAAAAGAAAAAGAAAAAGAAAAAGAAAAAGAAAAAAAACTTAAAGACAAAAGGCGAAAAGACATTAATCCATCAGGCATTACCAAGGGATCCCAAACATAACACTAAAGATGCACAGAAGGATGGTATTGATCATAACCTTGCACTCGAATGCTGCGGTATCAACCCATTTTAGCCATTAAAGATGCACATTCATTCGCCTCACGGTATTTGTGATGAGGATGTATGGCCTAGCTAGTCTCGTTCCATTAGGAACCTGCAATCCAAAACCAAATCAAATATATCTGAGGTCAAAATGTCACAGGTTGTTAGCCAATTAATAACCATTGTAGAACCCCCTTCTAAGTTAATATATTTATCCTCCAGATTCCATGATAAATAAGTCTGTCTTATTGCCCAAAGTTCTATTTATTGTATTATTAGTGGTGAAGTCTAGGCTAATGGTAAATCATTTGATGCAACCGAAGCATTTACCATTAGCCTAGGCATTATAGAAGTCAAGCCCAACATCAATCTAGATAACAAATTGTTAATGATAGGTAATAAAGTAATGTACGTGGTAGACCCACATAAGAATCAGTAATACGTTTTCCGGAAAATACATATTTTCCGGAAATGCTATTTTCCGGAAAAGGAAAATGTATTCAGGGCGTTTGGTTGTTTCGAAATTCGTTTTACGGAAAATCAATTCTGGTGTTTGGTTCGTTCAAACATTTTACGGAAAATGCTTTCTGTTTTACGAAAAATCAATTTCCATGTTTGGTTCGGTCAAACATTTTACGAAAAATGAAATCCATTTTTTACGGAAAATCAATTCCCATGTTTGGTTGTGGATCATTTTACGGAAAATATGAAATGCCTTACAAATTCCTGCACCTGCATTACCTAGACAAACCTGTAACAGTACAAAACTAATCATCTACTTCAACATCAATATTAATCATCCAAATTCAAGCACCTGCATTGCCTAGACATATCTGTAACAGTACAAAAATAACCATCCACTTCAACATCAAAAATAATTATTTAAATATACCCATAATATTAATATAAAAACAGCCACATTAATCATTCACCATTGTCATTACACCTCCATGGTGTACAAAAATGATATCTACTCGTGGTATCTGAACAGTAAAATACATAATTTGGGCAATTGTATCATCCTAATAATACAAAATACTACATATATAATACAATGGTAGATTAATACTAGTACTACAAAAAAAGTTAATTTCTAAAACTGCCGTCACAGTCTACATGAAACAGACAAGTCAAAGTTGTGAGAAAAAAAAAAAACTATCCAACCACAGCTTTCGCAACCTAGCATTCTTGGCTAGAAATCCCCTTGCTACCTTCTCATTTTCACAAAGATGGTCGAATGCAGTTGCGAGCATTTCTTCACTATACCCATCCGCCATCATAGCCATAACCTCATTGTAAAGAGCTGTGTAATCCACTGGGCCTCGGTTGATTTCTTTCAGAGCCACAACTATTTCCTTCAGCTGATCAGACATATCAGTCAGCACACTATCATCAACATTAGAAGGTGCACGCCCTCTTTTGCGGGACTTGGAAATTCCCGACCCAGTGGTGGATGACTCGATTGCATTCTTCTCTTTCTCGACCACACCTTCCTCCACATTGTCTGCAACAAACTCAACACTGCCCCATTGTCCAGCTCATTCTCAATATCCACATAGGACTTAGAAAAGCCACCCATGGCTGTGTCCTTCCCCACAAAAATAGCCAATTCATCATACATCTCAATTTTTTTGTTTAAGTACTCCGCATGCTTTCGATGTGCCTGTAAGGGAGGAAGGACCGTATAATAACAATGCAATAATCACTTCACTCATAAATTCAATATTCAATTCAATATAGATGCCATTAAATGTTTTAGGTCAATGATAAACAAAAAAATATGTTATTATTTGAAAAACAAAGTGGGTGTCCATCCTTGTCAAATTAAATATAAAATCATGGTATGGAATAGATGCTGAATTTAAACATCTAGATATGGTGGTGTGACATTACTCTTGGACTATGGACAGTAAACCGTACTAGGCAGGATATGGTTGAAACTTTGAATATCTTTTCAAATAATTCTTTGCCTTCAATTTCCAAACTAGGATATGGCTGTCTTTCTAATTTTTTTTTTTTTTTTTCATTTACAACTCTTTAAAATACCAAATAATTAACAAAAGCAATGGAATCCTAACAAAGAATGACATTATAAATTTCAATTTTTGGACAAAAACATATATTATCATTTATATTAAGAAAATATAGTTGGAAGGCATACCATAACTTCTTCTTGGTATGTCTTTGCATCGCACGTTATCATTTTTAGGTTGTCATCCCAACCAAATCCACTTTTCTTTCGAAGTGTCTCAATAGTAGTCCACATGGTCCTTAGAGTTCGCATCCGATTATCAACATAGGATGGGTGGCACTCTACCCCAAATTGTGCAGTTATCTCCTTTGCTACAAGAGCAAAGGAGCCTGCCCTAAAGGTGCTAGAGGGCTTGTTGCCCTTTGCAGTCTCTTGTGCAAGTATCCTCAGCATCATTTCATGCATGGGGGGCAGCCATCTGAATTGCTTGTTGCTGGTTACCTTCTCTTTGCCCTTTGACATTACTACATATGAAAATTGTATAGTCAGAATAGCATTTAAAAATGAGAGTAGCATTTAGCTTGACATATCTATAGTAAATACATTGTCTTTATAAAAAAAAAAAAAAAACACTAGACTATAGTAAATACATTGTCTTTATAAAAACATTCCATTACACCACCAGAAGTCTATAGTAAATACATTGTCTTTATAAAAAAAAAAAACACATATTACAATCATAGAAATCTAAATAAAGTACTACTCTCCACTCTTGATATAATCAGACCACATAGCTTGACATATCTCATCTCTCTTAGCATTCCACAATCGACTGTCTTCAATGGACTCTCGATGTGATTGTGTTTCTTGTTGGGGTTCACTAGACTCTACTTCGTTCATTGTAGCTTCCATAATATGGTCATGTGGTTCAACCCCCATAATGTGATTATGAACCACACAACATGCTAACACTACTTTCACTTGGGTTTCAAAAGACCAAAATGGTTCATTATCCAACACTTGAAAACGTTTCTTCAACACTCCAAACCCTCGCTCAATGGTAGTTCTCAATGAAGAGTGTCGCAGGTTGAACAATTCTTTCTCATTCTAAGGAGGATGATCACTAAACTCTTTTAAGTGATATCACACACTTCGATAAGGTGACAATATTCCATTTTTATTGCCATACCCAGCATCACCAAGATAATATTTACCTACATATATTCAAAAATAAAACCAAATCACTACTATGCTTAAGAAAACGCACAATATTTATTAAACTAATAAACCAAAAAGGTGAAATAAACGTATAATGCCGTTGGGAATTGAAAATCCCCCTGGCCTAGCAAATGCATCATTTAACACACGTGAATCATGTGCACTGCCTTCCCATCCAACCAATACATAAGTAAACTTTAAGTCAAAACTAATGGCAGCTAACACATTTTGCGTGGTTCCATCTTTGCGACCACAAAATCTTCCTTGTATTTCAAGCGGCACAGATGCACGAACATGTGTACTATCTATTGCTCCAACACAATCCTAATTTTTGACAGACATAATGGTTTAAAATTACACAAATCTTCATAATTTACAAAAATACACAAATCGCAATACTTACCTTAAAATATGGGTAGAACCTTCTGCTATTCCTTATCTCTTGAGGTGTATCTTCGCTACGCAATCTTATTAGAGCTCTATATAATTTCAGGACCCCCCTAAGGACGACCTTAAAGTATTTATGAACAGTCTCAGTTGATCTATAAATCTGACTACCCATTACACGAAACCTCACATTATGACCAATAATGTGTAAGAAAATAAACACTTGCTCCGTAACAAGCATGTAAATAGTATTGTGTACATGCTCCCCCTTAGTGAGGATGTGACATAAGCGGTGGAAAGCTATAGGCTTCATCCTAAGTTGATTCACACAATATCTCTCACTTCCATGTAGAACACTATTTATGTATTCCTCTCTCGGCTACATGATTAACAAAAGGCGCCCTAGGCAGTCATTTACGTCTACGCCGCAATTTCCTTAACAATGCAACCCCCACAAGGAGGACAGATGCAACTGAGGCAAGAATTGCGGCTTTGGTTTTTTTCTTCATCTAAAAAATCACAAACACTGTGGTCTAAGAGGTATGTAAACAAGCATGCTATTGATTACACAGTAAATAAAAACAGCCACAAACAAAAAACATCCAAACCACATTGATAACGAGTACCAAAATTTTTATGCACATATATTTCTGTATAATTGTAACATCAACAACATACACAATATAATACCATCACAATCAATATTTACACCTATGAACAAATCACATTGCATTGTTATTATAGAAAACACTGAACAAGGGTTTCCCCAAAAAAGAAAAAACACAGAACAACAATAGCCGCATCAAATTTCACAACTCACAGAACAACAATAGCCACATCAAATTTGTGCCCAATAACCAACTCTCACCACAACAACTATTTTTACATCAAATTTGTACCCAAACCCACGGTACCCACATCAAATTTATGCAACCCACTCAACATCAGCTACACCCAATACTTATTATTAACCAAATAAAATTGAGGAAATTTCAGTCATAGCAAAAAAAAATATATAATAATAATAATAATAATAATAATAATAATAATAAGGGTTGGGTTGTTTATGAGGGACTGATGATTTTCAGTTGGATTGTTTATGAGTTTGAGGGTGGGTCGGCCCTTTCAGTTTTTTGTATTTTTGGTGTGTGGATCGGAGCTGTGTGGATCGGGCTGAAAAATGAAATGATGAGAGGGTGGATTGGACTAAGAAATGAGGGTGGATCGGATTGAGAAATTTTGGGGATCGAACTGAGAAATTAGGGGATCAGACTAAGAAATGGAAAAGGGAAACTCACTGTGCGTGGAGAGGATTGGCTGCGTGAGGGAGATGGTGGAGCTCAGTGTGTGGATCGGAGCTTGGAGCTCGGTGTGTGGATTGGAGCTTGGAGCTTGGAGCTCGTCGGTGTGTGGATCGGAGCTTGCTCGTCGTTGTGTGGATCGGAGCTTGGAGCTTGGAGCTCGTCGGAGAGTAGATCGAAGCTTGGAGCTTGGATCTCGTCGGTGTGTGGATCGTCAGTGTGAGCTTGGAGCTTGGAGAGCAGTTGGTTGAAGAGTGCGTGTGAGAGATGAGAGAGCTCTTTCCGGAATTTGTTTGAAGTGAAAATGAGGACTGAATTCATTTTCCGCCTTCATGCCTCTATTTTACGGTCAAAGGGGAAATGCATTACAGTTGACCGAATTTTACAAACCAACCAAACACACTAATTTTCTGAAAATGCTTTTTTGGAAGTGGTTTGAAGCCAAACCAAACACAGCCTAACTTACCACTTGGACTTTATTGTGAAAATGTTAGGCCTATACTATAGCACTACTCTATTATTAGAGGTTATAGATTACTCGAATTTTTCTCATATGTCATACAAGACCGCATTATTCCAATTGGCACTGATATAGGAATGGACTTCATCAATTTAGAATGATAGGACTGAGATTTGTTGTGAAAATGTTATGTCTTTAGCACTATTGTATTATTAGAGGTTATAGATTGCTCGAATTTTTCTCATATGTCCTACAAGATTGCATTGTTCCAATGGGCTTTGATGTAGGACTAGACTTCATCAATTTGACTACAATATGTTTACAAACTGGCATAACAATGATTATGAATACAATTAGTGTCACATCAACAACATTAATTTTTTGTTGTGTTGCAAATTGATATATTAGTTTGTAAGTTTTATATAGTAAAATTTATAGTAGTTGAAGAATTATTTTAAAAAAATTCATTTGAACAATAAATTAAAAAAATACAGGAAATAATTTTTTAGAATTATTTGTTTTTCTTTCCAAAAAACCAAATATTGTAGCTAAATAATTTTCCCTTAATTTAAAAATCTAATAAAATTCTCTCTCTATATATCATCTAATTATATGTCAAAAAAAATTTTATTATAAAAAATTAATACTATCAAGAAAAAAAAACACTTTTTAACTTCGAGTAAAAAAAAAAAACAAACAATAAAAGTCAAACAACATAACAACAAAAGTCTGTTAAATACGGGGGAAAAAATCAAAATAATTAACAAACATGTTTTGAGTTTCAAACAAAGTAAAAAACAATACACACCACATAGGCACACTTGGTCTCACAATGCACAACCACAGAAATGCGATGCCAAACTTTTTTTTTTAATGAATTTGAATTTTTGAAGGAGGCCAAGTATACTTATTTTGTATAATCTTACATGTATATATAAAATATTTTTAAAATTTTTAAAATTCAGGGGGCCGTGGCCCCCCTAGTCTAGCTGTGGATCCGTCCTTGTTTGACAATATCTTCACCAAAACTCATCCGCCAAGCCGCTTTAATGCTATTATATCCAAAATCAAGATGGCTTTAGAGTTATATCAGTCCAAATCAATGTTTGGGCTTAGATCCAGTAGGACCAGAACCATTACTTGTACTAGTTCATAGGGTTAGCAATATTAATTAGTTCTAGCTAATCCTAGATTTCCATGTCTGTATAGACTTCATTTGTATAGCTTAATATATTCAGTACAATAGAGTACAAATATCAATTCTCCTTTTACACTTTCATTATCAGAAAAGCGATGTGGGCTGCATTTCACTTTGCCATGCATTATACCCACAAGGCAATCTGTCAATGCATGCATATCTTAGCATACAAGCATGTTTTCTTTGAGAAATTAAGGAGATGACGCTTATGATCAATTATCACTGAACACAGTTATGTTATTTTATATATACACAGCATTGAATGGTTCTCTCATTTCTTTGCTTTAAGAATGCAATTCCTCCACCTTTGGCATTTCGTAATGGAATGGTAGGAAGCAATATGATATTACTCTACCAAGCAGCTTAATAAATAAGAATATAGAGCTCCTTGCCAAGCAAGAACAGCCAAAAATTCAGGTGTAAAAGAAAGGACAGAAACGCTTAGAAGTAAATTCTCTTCTGAATTATTTTTGTATAACACAACAGTGGAAAGCGTGATTCTGATATTGCCAAGGATTCCATGGGTAAAACCCAATATAGAAACTAGTTTTCACTTGTCACCAATAGCAGTAAGGCACTTTGAGAAGAATCTTTCCCTTGGATGCTAATCCTGTGCAGTATCTTTATCCTAAATTGCCTATTTCTTTTCCTTGAAGTTAAAGCTTATCCTCTATAATATTTGGTTGGCCTTATGTACCTCTCATGCCCACAATCTTCAAATATTTAAGTTAAAAAAATGTAAATAAACTAACCTTCATGGTCCTGAAATCTTCTTCTTGGTTTAGAAATCTCAGCCTCTACGTCAGTCAATGGCCTGTGCAGTCTCTATCAGTATCTTGCTTACAAGCTTAATTTGATGTACAACACCTTCACAATTCCTACCTAATCATCCACAACTGCTTCTCCTCTAACAAATTGATATCCAACCATTACCTCTATACATACATATATACACCTCAAATCATTACACCTCAGTGTCTCATCCATACAAACACTACACTAGAAGCTTTTTTTGACTGGAAAAATGGCTAGAGTCTTATCTCTGTTCACTTTTCTTTTCCTTGGATTTCTTGGCTTAATTTCTTTTCCAGCTGAAGCTGCCATAAAGAAGTACCAATTTGATGTGAGTTGGAGCATTCATTTACATGGACAAAGTAGCATTTAGCCAGCTTTTCTATTGATGACAAAGTAACTTCTTTATTTATTTATTTATTTATTATTGCATTTTATCAGATTCAAGTGAAGAATGTGAGCAGGTTGTGCCATGCAAAACCCATAGTAACTGTTAATGGGAGGTTCCCAGGGCCTACAATTTATGTTAGAGAGGGAGACAGAGTTCTTGTCAATGTGACAAACCATGCACAATATAACATGTCAATTCACTGGTAGGATAATTTCCTAATAACAACAGAACAAAACAATATAAAGTTTAGGATTTGTTTTTTTCCTATTTATCTTTTCTCTAAATGTTTCGTTTGGTGATTGTTACAGGCATGGATTAAAACAATATCGAAATGGTTGGGCTGATGGGCCTGCTTACATTACACAGTGCCCAATTCAGACTGGGAGTAGCTACACTTACGACTTCAATGTAACAGGACAAAGGGGAACATTATGGTGGCATGCACATATTCTTTGGCTAAGGGCTACAGTCTATGGTGCAATTGTGATCATGCCAAAACAAGGAACCCCGTTTCCTTTCCCACAGCCAAACAGGGAGGTTGAAATTCTGCTAGGTGAGTTTCAAGTAAAGATACTTCATATAGAAAACAACAAAAAATCTTCATAAAAAATTATGAGATTGTGTTAGAATAATATAATTAAATGATTAAATTTCTCATTTCCGAATATTTTAAGTTTTTTGAATAATCTATAATTTATCATGGCATTAGCGTGTATGGTCTTGATTTTGAATCCTATCTTAAAAATCTCACGTGAAGTTTAAGCTTTTAAAACAATTGATAATTTATTAGATTATTTTCTATAATTTTTGTTTGTTCCGTAGGAGAATGGTGGCATTCTGATGTGGAAGAGGTTGTCAAGGAAGGCACAAACATGGGCTTGCCACCAAATATGTCAGATGCGCACACAATCAATGGAAAGCCAGGGCCGCTCTTTCCATGCTATGAAAAACGTAAAAATACTGAGCCTTGTCATAAAATAAAGTTGTTACCATGGATATATGGGCCTAATTAATTGTCCTTTGGTTTTAATTGATTTAGATACTTTTGTAATGGAGGTTGAATTGGGCAAAACGTACTTGCTGAGGATCATCAACTCTGCCCTCAATGATGAGCTTTTCTTTGCTATTGCTGGTCACAACATGACAGTAGTGGAGGTTGATGCAGTTTACACAAAACCATTCACCACTAGTGCAATACTCATTGCACCTGGCCAGACCACAAATGTGCTGGTCCAAGCTAACCAAATCCCTGGCAGATACTTCATGGCCACTAGGCCTTTCATGGATGCTCCGCTTTCCATAGATAACAGAACCGCCACTGCAATACTTCAATACAAAGGCATTCCAAACACTGTCCTCCCTACCCTTCCTCAGTTGCCTTTATCCAATGACACAGAATTTGCTCTAAGCTACAACAAGAAGCTGAAGAGCTTAAACTCTCCAAAATATCCTGCCAATGTTCCTCTCAAAGTTGATAGAAACCTCTTTTACACCATTGGTTTTGGCAAGAATTCTTGCCCAACATGCCTCAATGGAACCAAACTTCTTGCTTCCTTGAATAATATCTCTTTTGCGATGCCTCAAACTGCACTTCTCCAAGCTCACTTCTTCAACATTAAAGGAGTATATCGAGCTGATTTTCCTGACAAGCCTCCAACCCCTTTCAACTATACCGGTGCACCACTTACAGCTAATCTTGGTACTGCCACAGGCACGAGGGTTAGTAAGATTGCATTTAATTCTACAGTTGAGCTGGTACTACAAGACACCAATCTTCTAACAGTTGAGTCACATCCATTCCATCTCCATGGCTATAACTTCTTTGTTGTTGGGACGGGAATTGGGAATTTTGATCCTGCCAAAGATCCAGCTAAGTATAACTTGGTTGATCCTATGGAGAGAAATACAGTTGGAGTTCCCACTGGTGGTTGGACTGCTATTCGGTTCAGAGCTAATAATCCAGGTACTAATAATTTAGAGATACCATTTTTTTTTCTAACAATTTTCTTCACAACTGCTAAATTAACATACTGTGATTGGTGCTAACAAAAGTGGTGTTAGTGATCAGCCATATGAAAGTGATCGAATTCAATCACAACTTGTTATGTCAATCGTTATGAAAAAGATTGTTAAATTTTTTTTCCTTACCATTACTTGGTAAAAAGTTCTATCTAAAATGCATATTCTTTCATTTTCATCATACTTGATTAACTTGAGGGGGAACATTTTTGTTTTTGTTCAAAAAAGTTCAAACTAAACTTAGAAACCTTGTACTAATGTTCCATATGCGACTGTTTAGGTGTTTGGTTTATGCATTGTCATTTGGAGCTCCACACTGGTTGGGGCTTGAAAACGGCATTTGTTGTAGAAAATGGCCCCGGACAAGATCAATCCGTTCTGCCTCCACCCAAGGATCTTCCACCATGCTAAAGTTCCGCAAAAAATCAGGGGTGCTTTTCATGTAAAATACATTTTATGTGGGAACCACATTCTGCGTTTGTCCTGCAAAAGTCGCAGGTTTCTTTGTTGAGCATAACATGAGGAAAGATAAAAAGAAATGGTTTAAAAATTTGTTTGGAAACTCAAAATGTAATATATTCCAATTAATGTATTATAAGTACTTATTTTATTTTATTGTCGTGGATCTTTGCTCTAAAAATATGTCTGCTCTTATCCGAAATTGGTCACCCCCAACTCTTTTTCTGTCCTTCAACATTTGAGAAGAGAAGCGTGATATTATTACAAGTCAGTTTCAATATGTAGCTGTAGAAAACCACGCTCAAATGAGTAATTTAATGTGATTGAATTAGTTCGCGGTAGAAGCCAGTAAATCATCTCAAGTTGGTGTCTCCACTTCAAAAGCAGTAGTAGCGTCATGATGATGACGTGGTTTGCCAAAGTTGAAAACCAAATCGCAGATATTGAAAGAGCAAAACAGCAGAAATAATTCAACTACAGAGACTACATCATTCTGCAATCAAGACTAGATTATGATCAAAGCCTGAAACAACTTGTAAAACCTCACAGCCTTCTAAGGAGTCCAGTAAAATTGGCTCAGCTTCATCACAGGAGCTTCCTAATCCAAGCCTGCCATTCTTACCACAGCCCCAAACCCACACTTCTCCCTTAGATGTGAGAACAATGGAATGTACACGCCCTCCTGACACTGAGACAGGAATTTCCTCATCCAATCCTTCAACCACCAATGGCACATTTGATGGCCCTGTCCTTCCAAGCTGAGAACTCTGATTCCATCCCCACGAAACTATACTTGTGTCATCTCCTACAGTTTCTGATGATGCAACCCGGCAAATTGCCAAAGAATGTCCAAGCCCTGACGCTATAGACAAAGGAACAGAGCTTATGTCAACTGGCAACATTCCCAAATCTTGCTTTACTCTGCCCAACTGACCATACACATTGCTCCCACAGCTCAACAGGGCGCCATTACCTGAAATTAATGAATTAGAACATATATGCATGCATATAGATACATCCCCAACACGCACATAAATGCAATACAACTAGTATTACTTACGGCAAAGAACTAAGGAATGATCAAGCCCGCACGAAATGTCAACAACTTCAACACCATGTAGTTCTTCCACTAAACAAGGGTCCCAGACTATTGGCATGTCTTTCTCCTTCTCAATTCCTTCTAAAACCAACTTCTCAGCAACTTCAAATGCTGAGCTTGAGAGTTGTCCATTGTTTTCAGATATACCAGCATTCGACTCCAAAGGAGACTTCTCGATAGATTCCCCAACCTTTCCCAACCTAGCATCAGCTGAATAACCCCAGCCAAACAATTTCCCATCCTCAGTCAGTGCAAGCGCATGCCCCCAACCAAATGACACCTACCAAAGCAAGAACCACTCCAGACTTCAATAAAAAAATTCAAAATTTCACTTATGCCAATTTCGATTTGTGGGTCATTTGCAACATCAGAATGCTGATTAAGGTGACAAGTTGTGATTGTAGTAACATTACTTTAATACATAAGACCCTTTAGTCCCTTACTAACACCACTTCCACTTTTATCATGCATCGATCACAATAGAGTGATAGAGTATGTTTGAAAAAAAAAAAAAAGTTGCATATTTAATTTGTAGGCAAGTATAAACAAGAAAAGAGGCCACCTTGGCAATCTTTTCTCCTGAAAGTGCTTCAACTCGGGAAGGCACAACAGCCTCGATGATACCTTTTCCAAGACCAAGCTGTCCACGCTTAGACTTTCCCCACACCCACAAAGACCCATCATCTCCAATGGCAGCAGAAACGACCCCTGATGCAAATGCAGCACAAACATTCACTTTATCCAACCCTTCTACTCTCTTTGGCTCATTCCATGAATCCCTGCAAATAATAACTCAAATCAACTCCAACTTTCATCAAAGTCACATAGCTGTGACACACAGAGAGAGAAGGATTTACAAGAACCTGGTATCAAGAGAGCCACGGCCGAGCTGAGCTTCGTTGTTTCGGCCCCAAGCCCAAAGTTGGGCTTGGGAAGTGAGAGCCAAGGAATGGTAGTGTCCCGCAGCAACACTTGTTACATCGGAGGGGAGGCCAGGGACCGGTGTGGGCTCGTAGGCGTCGCCACCGTGACCAGTCGTTGAGGTGGGCAGTCCCACCGCACCTTGGCTACCATCTCCAAAACTCATCACCACAGTACTGCTCATCCATCTCCTGAAACCTTGGAGTTTCAGCTCAACCCTTGTAATCGATTGTCCGACCAATTTTAACATTTACAGATTTTTACTTTCTTTCTTCCGTTACACAATTTCAATGGAGGAGTAATTTCGGAAGGCTCAATTCAGCCTTGCTTCGCTTCTTTATGGGCTGAGGTTACCATGGATAAATACGGTCTTGGGCCTTGTATTGCTAGATATAAATAAAATCGGCCCACACATTTTTAAATGAAAAAGATATTAGAAAAAATTATTATTATTAGGAGAATCTTAACCAGCACCGCTGGTGTTGGTTAAGTGCAGAAAAAATAAAAAAAATTGTCAGAAAAAGTAAAAAAGAAAATTCTAAATAGTACTACAAAACTGAAAAAATGACATCAATTACAAAAAAAGACAAATTGTAGTAGAAAAAAGTAAAAAAATTTTGTAGTTAACGGTAACGTGCGGTGTGCGTTAACACAATCCTTATTATTATTATTATTATTATTATTATTATTATTATTATTATTTTGGTGTCTCTAACTTTTGTGTCTTTGTTATTTTGGTCTATAGCATTTTGCATTTAACACAATCAGCTTTAAAATCACTCTCAATGTGAGGCTTTTGTCAAAATTTGTTAACTAAAAACCATTAAGTCAATAATTATTATCTTATTTAATATATATATATATATATGTGTGTATGTATGTATGTATGTATGTATTTCCTTCTTTCCAAAAAAAAAAAAAAATGTAGGTTTGTATGTATGTATATTTCTTCTCACATTGTGTGGATTTTATAGCTATATGCCTATATGTGACACCTACTATGAGAATGATAACATATATACTTGATGAATGAGATTTTTCTTCATAACACAAACATTGGTTATTTGAAACTACTAGCTCTTTTTGCATATTTATAACATGAATGACTGCATACTGTTACTAGTGTAACTAGTGTAGATTAAATAACATCAAGTGTAACATACATATAGAGAAATCAATTATTTTGCATGCATGTTTTTCAAAAATTTAGGTTTAAGTCTCTTTTTTTAGGGGATATTTGATAATTTGATAATTGAGAATGTGAGATTTAAATTTGGAACACCTCTGTTGAAAGTATTTAGAGGAATCAGTTCAATTATAAAACTCTTTTGCCTCTTGGCAAAAAAAAAAAATAATAATAATAACAATAATATCTAGTTATTTACAACACGTGATTAGAAGTTTTCCCTATTTTGTTATTGTTATTTATATTTAGAAGGGTCAAACTAGACAACTATTGAAAAGTTAGGATGTTAATTATAAATTTTTTAATACTTAAATTGATAACAACCCTCTTTCTTTAAAAAAAATGATAACAACCCAAAAGGTTTTTTTTTTTAATGAAAAAAAAAATCGGGAGATAAGAATAGCAACCAACAATGACTGGAAATGTATTTTATAAATATGAAAAAGAAAAAGAATATCCGAATTTTGAGAAGCATAATAAGAGAATACAACCTCAACGGCCCAAACGACCATAACCATTTTAGTGACAGGAAGGACAGTTGAAGAGGCACACTCTGACTGTCTGTCGTTTTATTGTTTGTATCAAATAAATTAGTTTTGTGTGGCACATCCACTGATACCTAGTATTATACAAGATGGCAATGGTTTCAATGGCATTCTCGCTCCCTTCCTTAACTCCTCCTAAATTTCGCCGAGTCGACAGGTTAGATAGTGATAGTTCCTCTCTCTTTATTTTCTGTTCAATTCGCATGTATCCTTTTGAGGAATCCCATATATTATATATTGAAAATAAATTGTAATTGGAAATTTGGAACGAACAGGTATTCGAGAGGTATGGCATATGCAAGTGTGAGTAAAGAAGCGTTAGGAGTGCGAGTGACAGAAGGAGAAGGCAACTTGCCCAAGGTTGTGCTCACTTCTGCTGGGGGTAGGTGCGTATTAATTCCTCTACCATCCTCTATCTACTTTTCATCTATTAACTACTAGGAAGTGATACTGTGTCTCGTTTTAAATTTTGATGTTTTAGAAGAATGTGCTACAATACAAGATAATCTAGTAATTGGGTTCTAAGTTCTAACTCAAATGTCAAGTCTTTTCATTTGTGAAAGTAAGGTGGAGGTATTGGGTTCAAGACCTATCCAGTGCATGAAAAAAAAAAAAAAAAAAAAAAAAAATCTCACCATGTGCTTGACATTCACACACACTTTAGTCTGTTGTTGCTCATTCTATTGGTTTTTCTTTAATCAATTAAACAAAGTATAGATTGTTTTGTTAATTACAAGTGCAATAGGTAGCTGTGGAGGTAACCCAGGAACCTTGTTGTTGATCAGAGTTTCATAAGATCATTTAATTAGCAGGATTTATTATTTTGTGGAGTCAAAAAGGAAGAAGATGTGGATGTTTTGCTATTTACTAAGGATCTTGGAATTGAAAGTAAGATATGGGTTTTTGGGGTGGGGGTGTGGGTGTGAAAACTGATGTTTTTCACTCACAAGATTGGCGAAGCCAAATTATAATTGGAGACTATAAATTAAGTTGTTCTTCTTAAGGATGTTATGTGTCATGCAATATTATGCCACCTTCATATGGAGTAGAGTCAACTTTATTTTAGATCTGCTGACACTTCTGGGTCTCCTGGTTGTTGGTAGTTTCACCATTTACTAAAGTTTTCCCATTGAGTAACTGGCATTGGGAAATTAAGATATGAATTTTTCATATTGCCAAAAAAAAAAAAAAAAAAAAAAAAAAAAAGGATTTTGTAATTAGTGTTACGTTGAGTCTTTTACAATAGCAAATGCATATATGCACTGTGACAGTTGATTGAAATTGCTTGCAGCGAGGCTGATATATACTTATATGGAGGTTGTGTCACATCCTGGAAAGTTGCAAATGGCAAGGACCTCCTTTTTGTTCGGCCAGATGCTGTATTTAATAAGAAAAAACCAATCAGGTATGCCTTCTTGCCACTCTCATATGTTGCACTGTGGTTACTTTGCCTGCATCTTTCACACTTCTTTGCTCCATTTTATAGTTAGTCAGCATATCAGTTAATGATTCAAGTATTTGTTATATTTGATTTTTTACTACCTTCCAATAACTAAAGTTTCCTTTGTTAGGCTTTCTGTTGGGCTTTAGTTGTGACCTCAGGTTAGGAGGCACATGTTGAAGGCAGTTGACTTAATCTAATGACTTTATGTGGTATACTGAATTGCAAAGAATAACCAAAATAGGAGTTCATAGACAAGCATCATTTGGAGGGCAGGGCATTACAAATTTATTTTATTTCATTTAAAAAAAAAAAAACCTCCATTTAAATCCTATATCTTTTGGCATATAAGGGGAATTCTTAAGACAGAAGAGGATTTGAGTCCTATGTCATTCAAAGTTTTAAGATATAAGAAATTTCTGTTATTTACTTATTATGAAGCATGTATTGAATCTTATTATTGCCTAAAAACTTAGGATTTACAGAAACTGATTATGTCTCTCTTGGGATAGTGGTGGCCTTCCACATTGTTTCCCTCAGTTTGGACCTGGCCCAATACAGCAGGTATGGCCTTCTATTATTGTTCCTGTCCCTATTACCTATCATCCATATTATTTGACTGCATCCCATATTATATTGGTTCATATCTAAAATAAGAAAGTATGTTGTACGAGTTCATTCAATTTCTAATGAGCTATTGAGTACATGATTTTGAGGCAAGAAATGAAGACCTTTGGTTTTACTACTGCCAACACTTCACATGGGCCAGGGCCATCAGTAAATCTTTCCATAAAATTGATTGCTGTACGGATAATTTGCCAAAAGTATATCTTAGCAATGATAGAAGTTATAATCTAGCCAAAAGTGATGGATGATTGAACTCTTCCCTCTCTATTCATTCCTGTGAAAGCACAAAGAGGTGTCTCTTCGCTCTAGCAAAAAAATAAAATAGAAGAGTGTCTCTTTTAAACCTTTCTAGTATTTTCCAATCATATTCTTAATTCCAGTCTTCTAATAGTTTTTTTAACCCCTGGAGATGTTTATGTAATTAACAGCATGGATTTGCAAGGAATTCGGATTGGTCCATTGTTGATTCTGGAAACGTGGAAGGAAATCCTGTTATAACTCTAGAACTAAAGGATGGTCCTTACAGTCGTTCCATGTGGGATTTTAGCTTTCAAGCTTTATACAAGGTTAGTTGGTCACTTCCCTCTTATGAAAATATAGTTCAGCTAGGTGACACCGATAAGTCATATACAAGGTCAGTTGGTTTTGTTGTTAACTGCCTAAACAAAAGATGTAATTTAACTCCTTAATGGAATGTGGCTAACAAATATCTTTGGTTTCATGTCATGGTATTAGTAAGTTTTTTATTGCTTTGGTAATAATTCATTTTGTGTAATGTATTTTTGTGAATATAACTTATAAATGCTTAATTCTTTTCAGGTCATTCTAAATACAAAAAGCCTTTCCACCGAACTAACAATTACAAATACAGACAATAAGCCATTTTCATTTTCGACTGCCTTGCATTCATACTTCCATGTAAGTATCATCTTTCGTGTTCAAGAGATCCATTTATCATTCTGGTGTAACCAAAACAAGATTTCATTTTGACACATGGTTAATCTGTATACTTAATTTACTTTTAATGATGAAGTCATGATTTTAGGAATTATTTATTGAGGAAAATTAAGGTATCTGAAACTAATTGGAAACTGTTGCTGATAAGTAGTGAATAGTAAAGGTAAAAATTGCAAGTAAGAAGATAAGAGAGTTTGCTAGATGATTTCACTTTGAGATTATTAAAATGACTAGGAAATGTTGTCTTTAACATACATGGTAATTGTGAAATTAATTGCTACTTAGCAAAATAAAATTCAAATAAATAAGAATAATTTTCACTACTGTTGTGCAGGCTTCTGTAACAGGGGCATCAGTGAAAGGTTTGAAAGGGTGCAAAACTCTGAATAAAGATCCAGATCCAAAGAATCCCCTGGAGGGCAAGGAAGAAAGGTCTGTATCATTTTCATTTAATGAACTGTTTATAGTCCATTAAGAAGGGGAATGAAATAAAGGTGCCTTGCTTTTCTTTAGTAATTGGCTGGGTTAAAGAAGGTAGACAGGCAGTTAGGCAGTATGATATTGTACCATGTTACATGTACTCAGATATTCGGGTTGATTCTAAATGTGTTTCTCTTGCAAATCTAAAATTTCTAGAAGAGGTAATCAATTATCAGCGTATAATCTTTTCCCTTTTCTTTTTATTTTTTTTTCTTTTTATTTTATTTTATTTTATTTTTTACCTTAGGATAAAATGAACTTTCTGCAGAGGCATCTAGTTGAAAACATCTTTTGCCTAAACAAGTTCCATTGTCATACATGATACCACAACAATGTTCATAACTTATGAAATTTTGTAATTTTGTCCACACTAAAAATTGTCCCAAAAGATTAAACAATTAGGAAATAGTGAATTTAATCATTTAAACATAATTCTAACACGCTCCCTCGCGTGTGGGCCCACACTCCCCCTTAATAAATGGGCCCCAACATGTGGAAATTTTAAATTTTTAAATAGGAGGTAAAGTGAAGATAGGATTAGAACTCAAGACCAACTACCCTAATACTATGATAAATTGCTAATCAGCCCGAAAGTTTAATCTATTAGGAAATGGTGAATTCAATCATTAAAACATAATTCTAACATATATATGTTTATCTAATCTAAAATTTGAGCTTCATTTTGGATATTAGTCAATAAAATCTTGTCTTTTGATATTTCATGAAAAAAAAATGTTTTCATATATTTTACTATGGTTTTCAAATTATTGTTTAAATAAAATGTACACAAACATGCAGAATGGTGCATACCCTTGCCTATGAAGTGCAATGTTTAGTGAGATTATTACCTATCAAAAAATTATTGTGAACATCATTTGAAACTGCTGAGGGAAGTATGATTGTTCATCCTTACATTATGCTGCAATTTCTTATTGAATCTTTTAAAGGCTCTTCTTCTGACATTCTTAATGACACAGGGATGTGGTCACTTTTCCTGGATTTGTAGATTGTGTCTACCTGGATGCACCTAATGAATTGCAACTTGATAATGGCTTGGGTGATATAATATCTATCAGGAACACAAAGTGAGTTGAAAACCTTATTTGATGCTTTAACATTGGTTTCACTGAGATCTGCCATCATTATTTCTTTTTTTCATATTGTTGGCATTCTGGTTCCTACCCATGCAGTTGGAAGGATGCTGTTTTGTGGAACCCATATCTGCAGATGGAAGCTTGCTACAAAGATTTTGTTTGTGTTGAAAATGCACAGGTAATAAACAACCATATTCCTTTCTGAAGTTAACTACCTAGACTTGATAAGAGAAAAAAAAAAAAAAACCTGTATCTTTCTTGTTGATAATGACTCCTGGGCTTGATGATGAATCAAACTAGCCAGTTCAATCAGCAGACTGGTGATTGGAAGATAGCATCTACAATGACTTTATCAACTTTGTCTTTATCATCCAGCACAAACTGTTCTGCTGATTGAACAATCTTTAAAGGCTGTTCCTGATGCATGAGGTCTTATTGAATATCTGTCCTGATTTGTTTTTCCTTTTTTCATGGTCCCTTCAGATTGGAAATGTCCAGCTAGAGCCTGAACAATCTTGGACAGCCACACAGCATCTTAGCATTGGTTGAAGTGTACCTGAGCACCGTTGTTAAATTTTGTAGAACTAGTCCAAAAAATAATGTCTTCGAGTTTTGATTTGAGTTTTGCAAATCTTTCCAGCTTTAAAAGAAAACAATTTGGCTTGTCCAAGGATCTTAATAATTTCATATCAAATTATGTATCTATATTGGAATTACCATTCCATACACTACAAATTCCATGAGCATGATGCAGTTGACAATCTCTCTCTCTCTCTACCAGTAATCTCTACAAGAGCATTTCCCTTCCTTGAAAAGGTGGAAGCGAGTCCTGTCCCGCACAATAATCTCCCTGGCATAAATCTTGGATATAAGCTTTAAAACGGTATGACAGTCCTCACACACCCGAAGGTTCTTAAAAATCCGGATAGTTGTCTCTGGTTTAGTTCTGATTAGCCCAAATGCAATAGCCAGCTTCTCACTATGCTGCTGGATTGCTCTTTCTTTCTCCTCATCATCTAGGTCAAGTAATAAATCCCCTGTTGCAGGTTTATACCCATCTTGTTGTAGTTTCTCTGCAATCTGCTTCCACATCTTATAAATCTCATCCATCTGTGGATGGGATGCATCTCCAGCTAAAAATTCATGGATTATCCCATTAAGGCTGATTGCACTGCACCCTGGAAGTTTTGAAACTCCCTGGTTTTTCATCCGGCTTCGTACTTGGACTGCCTGGTCCCATTCCCCATCTGCAGCATGAATACTTGCCAAGTGAATATACCGGCCACCATGTGCAGGGTCAACTTCAATCAGGATTTTCCCTATCTGCTTCCCTAACTCAAGATGTCCATGAATCCGGCATGCATTGAGCAGTGCCCCCCAAATTGCAGGATTTGGGTTTAAGGGCATTTTCTCAATTAGCTCTTTTGCTTCCAGAAGCAAACCAGCTCTGCCTAGAAGGTCTACCATGCACCCATAATGCTCTATTGTTGGGTTTAATTTATAATCTGTCATCATGGTCTTGAACAACAATTTACCCTCATCAACCAGCCCTGCATGACTACATGCAGTCAAAATTGCTGTGAAGGTTATCGAGTTTGGCTTGATTCCTGCTTTCTGCATCTTCATAAACCAATCAAGAGCTTCTTGTCCCTGCCCATGTATTGCAAAACCATTAATTATTGCCGTCCATGCAGAGATACTTTGCTTCTCTAGTTTTCTGAAAACTTTTAGTGCTTTATCCATGTCACCACACTTGACATACATGTCTATAAGAACACAACCCAGGATTGGATCAATTTCGATTCCATTCTTGTCTATATAGGTGTGAATCCATCTGCCTTCATCCAATGATCCAAGCTGTGCACATGCTGAAAGTGAGCTTACCAGTGCTACATTGTCGGGTTTGATGCTTGCAACTTGCATTTCATGAAAAAGCTTAAGAGCTTCCTTGTTCAGGTTTGCCCCAACAAAGCCAGAGATCATTGCTGTCCATGAGATCACATTCTTTACAGGCATATCTTTGAAAAATTTACTAGCCGTATCTATGTCACCAGATTTTGTATACCCATCAATCATTGAGTTCCAAGAAACAATGTCTCGGTGGGGGAGCCTGTCAAAGAGGAGATGTGCAGATCTAATGCTGCCAGAGATGGCATAAACATGAAGCAAGGAATTTGTGGCATAAATGTCCAAGCCAAACCCTGTTTTTATGATTTGAGCATGGATTTGTTGGGTTTCTTCCAAGGCTGACATACGGGAACATGCTTTGAGCAGGAAAGGGAAGGTGTAAGCATTGTGTGGGGCTGAATGACATAGCATTTGATGGTACAGAAACAGGGCTTCTTTTGGTTCATTGCTGTTTGAGTATCCTCTTATCATGGTGTTCCACATGAAAGTATTGCGTCTGCTGATTCTGTCAAAAACCTTCCGAGCATATATTAAGTTTCCAAAATCCAGTGAGGTACTGAAAGTTAGAAGCCTGCTCACTGGAATAGGGTCTATAATGAGACCTGTTTTGTAAATGTGAGCATGAATCTGCTTTAGTTCCATCATATTTGTACATCTTTCAAGCAGAGACAGCGTCTGTGCTACATTTGATTCGAAGGTGAGTTGATTTGGCAGATTCAACAAAATAGGTGCCATTGAATTTTTGATTAGTGAAAAACTTGTTATAGACTCATAGTGAGAAGATAATGAGAACATATGGAATCGTTTCTTGTGGCTTTAACTTCTTCAAGAATTTGGATAAGGTTCCTGATATTTGACAGGAATATTCTTTTCTTTATTTGTAGGGTCACTTTTTGCTGGTCCCATCGTCATCGTCATCAACTATTGCAGATGAAGCTTTTTTACATATTTCATAAATTGTGGTGCTCTTGTTTGGACAAAAGCCCTTCTCTGCTGATTGGAATTGTATTTTTCCTCGTCATTAAATGCATCTCAAATTCACGTCCATTCACTTTGAGAACCCAAACATGGTCAGATAATTCTGCTTCATCATCTTTTTCTTTTTTCTTGAAAGTAAATCTGCTTCATCCTTGACATCACATTGCAACATGAACAAATTGTTGCTGGCTAGCTGCCTGTGTACAAGATTGAAACAATAAATTTGGGCCATACAAGGGTAGAGATGATGGCCAGTGATATTATGGGTATTCTCTCATTCAACTCGATTGCCTAGGCTTAACAACATTTGAAACAGAAGCTCTTGATGATTACCATTTTTAAGAGGGCTATGATATTAGACACTCATTTTTAAGAGGACAATGAGAAGCCCCCTCGACAAGTTAATGACTCCAAATTTTTAATTGATCAAAGTTTGTTGGTACTGAATTAGAGAACTACAAGAGATGCTTGCAGAAACATAGTGATGCAGAGATTTACTAAAATGAGCACTTATTGAGAATGAAAAAAAAAAGAATGATACAGCATAGTTATGCATTGTGTAGCATGCTGCTATAGCGATAATGTTTACCAATACATAGCCATACAAGCTTAAGTACAGCTCAATAGGGAAGTGCTGACTGGCAAGGTTTACCTATCAGGTACAATATGCTTATACCATGGGAGCCTATTAAAAAAAAGAAAAAACACTAAATCAAATGAGTTCTGGAAGTACCCACAGCCACAGAATCATCCTCGCTCCCACAGTAAAAAGAAAATGAATCGCATGGATGAGACTTTATCAGATTGATTGATTTTTCCTTTTAAAATTTTTTATTTTTATTTTCTTGTTTCTTTTAATTTTCTTTTCTGCAAACAGAAATGAGTATATCATAAATGGTGGATGCAGCAATTTTTAGCAACTCAAGTTGAAATTTTTTGGCCCCTTACTACAATGATAAGGGTTCGCTAAAAAATCCCCCCATATAAAAAGAGAGAAGCAGGACATAAAAACAAACAAGAATAGGAAAGCTTCCCACTTAGAAAATTCTCCAAGTAATCTACTCAATCAAAATCCAACTCTCATGAACATTTACCATGATTTGAGAAAACCTCAAAGTGTATCAGACAAGAATCACTATACCAAAAGACAATTACAGAATCATATCTAAACTAAAAGCCATAAGAACAGCAAAAGAAAGAGAACCCCTCCCAGAGCTCAGAAAAGGCTCAATTAGAGATGAATTTACAGAGCAAAATCCCTCCCTCTGGCCTCACCAACAACAAGCCTCTTTACAATCACCAGATGGTTTTCGGACCTTGCTCCTTCAGGAAGCTAACATAGAAATGACGCACACCAACAGTATAATCACCATGACAGCCCAAACCCAGTAAACCCATGCCTTGTTCTTCTTCATCTGATTGGCATAGTAAAGACTGTTAGTTCCACCACTGATAAAGTGACCAGCATTGGCCACATTCTCTTCAATATCATCCATCTTTTCCCCTTGTGTCTCAACTAGAACAGCCATGTCAAGGAAAATCTGATGAAGCTTAGTCAAGCTCCTCTGAATATCCATCAAAGCCTCATGCCTCTCTTTACTCCTCAAATCTAACTCAGTATTCCCTTCAAACAATTGAACTTTCACAGACCCTGAAATCATCTTGTCAATCACCTCCTGACTCGGTACTTCACCAGTTGCCGTGTAGTACCTCCTCTTGAGATCTTCCTTATGATCTGATAGAATCTGTTCTCTCAAAGATTGGAAATCATTCATCATGTCCCTAAGCTTCACTCTCAAACCACTTGTGACTAATATCCTTGTCCTATCAACATGACTTCCCTCTTTATATGCTTCTGAGACTCTGCGATTAGTCACATTGGATTGATCAACCGCTTCTAGCCTTGCCTTGACAATCTTGGCTTTGCGAAGTACAGCAACCATGTCTGAGTCCATTCGGTCTCTCAGCCCTCGAAGAATTTTGGCACTATGGGTGGACTTAGACTCTTCATTCAGTTGTTGAAGATCAAACAAGAGATTGGTGATCTCTTCCATTTCAGCCTTGGTTGCATCCACTTCTTGAAAGAACTGAGAGAGGTTCTGTTCATCAGAGGGGTTGAGTTGGTTTGCTTCAAGGTCAATTTCGGCTTCAATGTCCTTCTTTGCCTGTTTCTTCAAATCCACATAACTTAAGAAAGATTTTGTCATCAGATCATTCATCTTTGCAATCAATTTGCAAAACCCACCTGCCAACATGTCAAGAAAATTATTTACGAAATTGAAATCCATTTGGAAATAAACCAAGAATTTTCATTTTAGAAGAGAAGTTCAAGAAATGTACCCTTAAATGATTCGAAATATGAATTTGACTTCCCAAGATTCACCGATTCCCTTTAGATTACTACTCCAAGAGATCTAAATCAAACACAAAACGAGCATGAAGTTTAAGACATGTATTCAAGAAATGGAAACAACAAACCCATCAAGAACACTACACAAAGTACACGAGAAATATAAAAAACCAATAGAAACCATGGGAATCCATTGTTTTAAAAATGGGTTTGGAAATCAATGAAAACCAAACTATTAGCCCCAATAAATTCTCAAATCTTTGGTAATTTCAAAGTTCTAATTCCTAATTAAAATCACGGAAATAAAAGTCCAAGAAAACCCATCAACGATAGTACCCAAACAGAAAAAAAAATGAACATCAAGAACTAAATAAACCATGGAAATCAGCGAGTCCAAGAATGGTTTTGCAACATGAAAATGAAACCCCCCATCTTCTTCTATATTACCGATTAAACAAACATATGGGTCTTAAATGTTACTGAATCTTTTGCAGTTTGAAGTTTCTAAAACCAAGAACAAAAAAAAAGAAACACAAAGTGGGTTTGTTGTAAAACCTTGGAGAAATCGAAGACCCTGCGCTTTGAAAGTTTGTGAAATGCCAAAGATGATTACTCTCTATCTCTCTCTGTGTCCCTGTGCGTGTGTGTGTGTGGGGGGGTATGTGATGAGAGCAAAATGATGGGTTTTAAAGAGTGGGAGCAATTGTGATCATTCGGTTTCGTTACAGTTCCTTTTATACAGGTGTGTTTGAAAATTGAAAATTTCAAAATTTTCGTTTTAATAACTTGGAAATAGCCGTTCACTTTCTTAAGTCGGTCACGCTTTGCACTCCTTACGACAGCGTTTTAGTTTTTCTTTTTGCACATATTCTTATTGGGAAAAATACATTTTAAATCTTATAATTTATGGGTGTCGGTGTTACAAATTAAAGTTATAAAAATACTATAATTACAAAGATAAAAAAAATTAATATGAGATTTTGAATATAAACTAAATAAACCATATAATTCCAAAAGTAAAAAATAATAAATTAAAAGCTGAAATTTCAAAATAATTATTATATGATCACAACTTTTACTACAATTTTGATATGATCAATTATGAGTGAGTACTTACTACTCTCATATAGACCTATCACTTTTTCTGTACCATTTACAATTGTCTAAATTAGAGTTGCGGCAAAAATTATGTGCATAGATTTTTTCATTTTAAAAAATACAAATTAAAACTTAAACCATTTAAGTGGAATGATATTGTGTTTAGGGTTTGTTACAGGCCTATTTAAATGAAACAACATTGTGTTTGGCATTTAATGCGGTTGAGTGTCTCCTTTATTTTTATTTTTTTAAAATTTTAATTTATTACTTTTAGAAATTTCAAAATTTAATCTGTTACACTCGTAATATTTCAAAGGAATCATTTTTCTTGTTGATCAGGGGATCATAAAATCCCGCATTACAATGGAGATCATAAAATCACGCGTTTCATAATTCTATTTAAACTCTTTTTATTTATTTATTTTTGAAAACTATTTAGACTCTTTTATATGCTATCATCATCATTAATAATCATGCGGGTATTGTTACTTCTTAATCACCATTGGCTAAAAAAAACCACTATTGGCCACTTTTCAAGCACTACAAGCCTTTTCATTTTACTGTAAAAAAATAGAAAAGAAAAGAAAAGCAGTACAAGTTAATGATTACAGGATATTTTATTTCTTGTTTCTAAAATTATATATTAAGAGTTCTGTAGTAAAGGATCTAGTGTGGTTCAAACTTAAATGTTCTTGATTAATGAAGTGAATCATTGACAATAAAATGTGTGGAAGTGTGTCCAACACAAAATTTAATGTTATAGTCTAAATCTAGGAGGTTGTTGGGCTAAAAATCAATTCTAATTAAGGTTTTTTTTTTTTTTTTTTTGACCAAGTTATACAAAATGTGATCTAGAAAAGTGTCATTCTACTACAGCCTATTTCTTTACATTTGTGAAAGTACCATAAATGGAGGTCAAAATAGCCCACTATTGCATTGTCAACCACTAAGGCTGACTAAAGCCGAGGCTATTTGGCTACATTGTTTGATTAGAAACTTGGGGACTCATCGATCAAGAGCACATTTGTGTATTTTGTGACAATCAATGAGCTATTCATTTATCAAGAACCGAGTTCATTGCTCTTGAACTAAGCATATTGACTTTCACTTCCCCTTTGTTGGTAAAATTGTTAATTAAGAAATAGTTGTTCAAAAGATTAAGACCGCAGATAATCCAACTAATATGATGACTAATCCAATTCCTGTACACACGTTCAAGCACTACTTGGACCTTATTGGAATTTGCAGTATGGGATAGGCCTTAAAAGGCTTTGATGGAGACAACAGAGGAGTTTTGCTCATTAGGTTTGATTAAATTCAAGTTAAGGTGGAGATTTGTTAACATTTGTAGCCTGATTTTTCAAACCTATAAGTCAGTTGGTTTTGTTTTACGTCCCATATTGGTCTTGTGATCTTTGTGTGTACAGTGAAGAAGTTATTAACACAAATTGAGATATGTTAGTAGTTCATGTAGTGTGTGTATATATAGAGATTTTTTTTCTTGTTACCTCGTGTGACCTTGCTTATTTGTTTGAGGACAAGTATGCCGCATCCTAGGACAAGAAAGAAGAATTTCTCTATTTTTTGCTATTTGTGAGAGGACTATTTGTTGTACTGGTGTTTTGATATTATGGGATTGCCTTTAAATCATTTTTGTATTCTCAATATTTGTTAGTAAATTTTCTCTGTCACTCCTAAATGTAGGCCAAAGGCCTAAATGTGTAATCTTTGGTGTTCTTTTTTGTGTATGGTTGTCTGATTTTCTTCTTTTTGTTTATATTATTTATTTTGGAAATCTTCCTAAGGCAGTAATATTTTCACAATTAATCTTAGGTGATAATTGTGCTATCTAGAGACACTTTTCCACAACAAACTAATAGCAAAACTTCCGCTGTTACAATAAAAAGATGGAGTAAACATTCTTCATGAACCATATACATTCCTTGATGTAATTTTCGACATATAGGTATCCTTTATTCAATGGGCAGTATTAAATTTGAGAACTGCAAAAGCTGGAACAAGGATAATAAAATCATTCCATCTGTACTGCATAAAGGAAATTTCAAAAAAAAAAAAAAAAGAATAACAGGCACAAGGTTGTCATGAGCACATTGAACAGGTATCAAGCTTCGCATATCCATATGCAATATTCAATGGGCCCCCAGCTTCCACTCCTCTAGCTTTTGCCGAAGCCTCTCCTCCGCACGCTCAGCCGCTGAACTCAATGTTGCCACAAACATATCCTCCTCGAGTTTTTCATCTTCAAACTTGTTCAGAAACTTCTCATTGTTCTCAACCAGATTGTTTGTCGTCTCTCTAAGACTGCGCTTGGTATCCAAATTGACACAAATCAACCTGTCATTCAAGACTTGACGATCAAGTTCTGTTCTATTGCTTGCTGAAGCTAAATATTGGTTCGTGTTCAAATCCCGATAACTTGGAGTAACCCTTGGACACTTTGAGAGGTCTGGCTTCTCTAGAATCTCTAGCCCAACTTCGTCTTTCTCACCACCACATGGAGAAGACCCTGAAATCATCTTGTCAATCGCCTCCTGACTTGGCGCTTCACCGGTTTCAGTGTTGTAACTCCTCTTGAGATCTTCCTTGTGATCTAATAGAATCTTATCTCTCAAGGATTGGAAATCATTCACCATGTCCCTGAGCTTGACGCTCAAACCACTTGTGACTAACATCCTTGTCCTATCAATAGAACTTCCCTCTTTACATGCTTCTGAGACTCTACAATTGAGCACATTGGATTGATCGAGTGCTTCTAGCCTTTCCTTGACAATCTTGTCTTTGCCAAGTACAGTGACCGTGTCTGATTCCATTCGGTCTCTCAGTCTGCAAAGAATCTGGGTGCTATGGGTGGACATTGCCTCTTCATTCAGGTGTTCAAGATCAAACAACAGATTGGTGATCTCTTTTATTTCAGCCTTGATTGCATCCACTTCTTGAAAGAACAGAGAGAGGTTCTGTATAACAGTGGGGTTGAGTTGGCTTGCTTCAGGTTCAAGATCAGCTTCAAGGTCCTTCTGGGCCTGTTTCTTCGGTTCCACATCCATTTGGAAATAAACCAAGAAGTTTGATTTTAGAAGAGGATTTCAAGAAGTGTACCCTTGAAAGATTCAAAATTTGGATTGACTTCTCAAAATTCACTGATTCCCTTCAAATTACTACTCCAAGAGATCTACAACAAAAACACATAACCAGCATGAAGTATAAGACTTGTATTCAAGAAATGAAAACAAATCCATCAAGAACACTAGACATAAATGGGAATTTTTTGATACAAAAATGGGTTTGAAAAACAAACTATTAATCACATGCCATTCTCAAATCTATGGTAATTTCAAAATTCTAACTCTAAGGAAAAAACCATGGAAGTAAGTGAAGAATGGTGGAAATTAGTCAAGAAAACCCTCAACAATAGTGTACACAAAAAAGAAACAAATGAATATCAGAACGTGAATAAACCAATGGAAATCTGTGACTCCAAGAATGGGTTTTGCAACATGAAAATGAAAAACCCCCTATATTACCAGTTAAACATATGAAAACCAAGAATAAAGAAAGAAACTCAAAGTGGGTTCTTGTAAAACCTTGGATAAATCGATGACCCTGCTCTTTGAAAGCTTGTGAAGATCTTCTCTCTCTCTCTCTCTCTCTCTCTCTCTCTCTCTCTCTCCCCTCTGAGTGTGTGTTTGTATGAGTGATGAAGAGCAGAATGTTGGGTTTCTGAATTGAAAAAAAACTCTGCAAATGGAAAGGGGCTTTAAACTTTAAAGAGTGAGAGAATTTGTGATCATCTGGGTTTCGTTACGGTTCTTTATATAAGCGTGGGAAATTCATATTTTCGTTTCTTAAGTCGGTCAGGCTCTGCACTCCTTACGACAGCGTTTTCTCTCCCCCCTTTTTTTTTTCAATTTTTTTTTTAACATTTTTTTTATAAAATTTTTATAATTTAGAGGTAGTATAACAAATTAAACACTACAGACAAAGTAAATCCTAAGATTTTAAAAAGGACAAAATAAACTATTTTATTTCAAAGTACCATATTAAATCTAGTCTATTTAATTATTATGTTTGAAGTTTAATATAAATTTAGGATTCATTTCGTTAATTTTTAAACAATCTTGAGGATTTGATTTGTTACTTTTGAAACCATATGATTAATTTGTTATTTACATTTTTACCTTAAAATTACAAATTTTAATTTGTTGCATCTTATTATATAGTGTTATATATATATATATATATTATCATTTTACTATTTTCTATGCTCTAGATAAACGTTCAAAGGAGTCGTTTAGCTTGTTGCCCTAATTGTGTTTAGGTTCTTCCATCTGCTATCATCATCGTCATTAAGAACCATACCAGATAGTTTTATTTCTTAACCAGCAATTGACCAATGGCCAGTTTCAAGCACTACAAGTTTTTTCATTTTGCTGGCTTTGGTATGGTTCCAATGCACTTGGATCATTGGCACTAAAGGCATTCCAACAATGCACTGTAAGACACTGTCACTACCAAAGGCCATGTGAAAATGGATAGAAAGCTGGGGGAAATACTGTGCTCTGATTATAAGGATGTGTGACAAGTTTACTGTACAAGTGAAATCCCCGTACATTTGGCAAATCGGGAGATAAGAGTCCCCTCCTTCAGTTTACAGCATTTTACCAACTTTTATCAATGAAAGTGTGGAAAACATATAACAACATTGTTACTGATACAAAAATCCTTTGAAAACTCCCAGACAGAAACACTGTTTTGCTATCGTCTACTGGCCTTCTCAGCCCCAAGCTTTCTCCATAATAATGAACACAGCAACTCTCAAGCAGATTCTCAGGAATTGATTCGCTCTGCCTGTTGTTTCTTGGACTTCTCAGCCTCAAGCTTCCTTAATGTCGTCGAACTTAGTTTCTCTCCACTAGATTCTTCAGAAACCAGATTTGCAACTTCAACCTGCAACAGACAGACTCATGATATTAAGGTCTTTTTTTTTTATGACAAAATTTTCAAGGAACTAAGAAAAAGTAGAGAATGAACTTTATTTGGATCTCATAATTTTCCACATGGATCTCATACAATGAAACTAGAAACTCAAACCTTCAGCTGTGAAAGGCCTCTGTCAGCTCTCTTCTTATTAACGGACAGTCCACCTGGCAATGTCTCCTTGCTGGCAAAGAAAACAAATCCAGTAAATCAAAAAATTTCTGCTAGCACTTTTTTAGAAGACTATAAGACTATTACAACCCAGGCAGACTCAGGTAACTCAATCAGTTCTTTCATTGTTCCTGTCCCACAATTAAATGAAAATCACAAAGATCCCTAGAACAATGGGCCAAAATAAATTCACGCAACCACTCGACTAGCCTAGTTCAGAGGCAGGCATTATGTGGATATCCCTGCAGGCCATTATCTAGATCAACTTTGAACTAACACATACATGCCGAAAGGTCAAAAAGAAAAAACTTATCAAAGAACTGGAGACATCTAAGATGCCTTATCTTAGAAATACTAAGATGCAAAAACAAATTCATTAATAATACACCTGACAACAATAGCCTCCAAATTTTCATCCACAATTGAAGGGCCATAGGGATCTGTAATAGGCTCAGCTTGCACGACCAGCTCCAGCTTGATAGACTACACATATATAAATACAGGAAATTAATACTTGAATTGTCATTGTAAGAGAAAAACATGTACACAGTTATGCTGTTAGAAACCTTGTGGAAATTTCTATGATGCATTGCATTCAAGGTTGCAGGCTTCATAGTACATATGTTTTGCAACCAAAAGTCCACTCAAATGGCAACTTTCAGTTCAATTAACTTCCACCAGAATAAAATACTAGCTCTCTCTTTCCCTTTTACCTCTTTAAGGTTTTGCTAATATGGACATCCCACTTTCAGACATGTGGCAGTTGCCATCATGCTAAGATTGACACATGATAAGATGGTAGGGATTGAGGGAAACATGAAACTAATCAATCCCGCACTCTCAGATACAGTACATAAATATGCCTATATAGCCCTTAAAAAAATTCTTCTTGTACCATATACCTTGATGTAATTTTTGACATTAAGTATCCTTTCCTCGATGGGCTGTATTAAATCTGAGAACTGCAAAAGATGGAACAAATATATAAGATCATACTATCTGTACCGTATAAAGTAAAATTCAAATGGAATAACGAGCACAAGGTTGTCAGGAACAGAGTCCACGAATGAGACAAAGAAGGCCATCAATGAGACCTGAACCACAACACCATATTCTACATACTAATTTTGAAGGTATGATTGAGCAGAGTGCTTTTATTTCATCAATTATAAATCATCCAACTACAAAGAAGACTTGAGAATTATTACATAAATCATTCTAGAGTCATTTTAAAACAAACAAATACTAGTTGTGTGCTCTGGAGAAAATAAATACAATTTGCCACAGAATAGGCCATGTTATCTTCTAGGTGTATCACTCCACAAGATAAGTTCAGCCTAACAACTTCTATCTGTTTATAATTCGAGCATTAGAACAAAGAAATGAAATTGAAAATTTCAGTTAGAGCTTGACATGCCACCTTAACAGATTTTTTTTGTTCCCACGATTGCTGGTCCCAATAAGACAGAAACTTTGTCAAACATTGAAAAAAAGAGGATTGAAAACCGAAAATTTGTACCACAAATCAAATCAAAAGAAACAAAATACCACGAGTGATATTCATCCATCAAAAATAAATTTTAAAAAATTTAATAATAACAGCAAAAAAAAGGCTTGGGAAAACAAAAGTTATATTCCAAATTAGACAATGCAAGAGCTACAAACTTTTTTTCAAACACTAATGTGATGAGTGGTTATTGGTGAGTGAAAAAAGTGAGGTAAGTGATGGGCCTTGATGAGCACCACTAAGAATTTGTCACATCAACACCTTGTAAAAATGTTGTAAGAAAGTTTGTGACTGTTACTCTTCCGAATCTAGTTGAACATTAAATGTTCTTTACCAACTGAAACCCAAGTCATTCAATAGCTTACAACAGCAAAATTCCATGGTCCATGCCACCTAAAGCCCTCTTTTCCTTTTGTAGGGACATCACAAGATAAGCACATGTCACCAAGACCATACAACAACACAGGAGCTACCTAAACAACCATGACTATGAATAGCAAAAGCACCCTTCAAAGGGATTAACGAAATTCTATACTAACTTCTAAAAAAAAGCCATTGTAGCTGCTTAAGGTTACCATTACAAAATTTAACATGAACCCTGATTTCAAAGGGAGATATAAATATAATATAAGTAAGCATAACTTGTAAAAATAAGAAAGAAGTTGTGAAATCATATAGAACTGCCACAATTGCAAAAATCACAAACAAACCTGTTTTTTAGCCAACATAGGACCGTCGCAAACTCCAACCACTATCCGATCCTTTGCCAGCTCCGCCGCCGCCTAAAAATTTACCATTTTTCTCCATCGTCAACTCCCAAAAATAACAACAACAGCTACAACAAATAAAAAAAAAACACACACACACACACACACAGAGTGTTTGTGTTATTGCATGAATGAGAGAGAGAGAGAGAGAGTGACCTTGAGAAAGAGGCGGTGACCGTCGTGTAAACGGTCAAAGGTACCACCGATGACAACAGCTGCGTAGGAATTTGGCGGAGAAATCTCGGACTTTACCAACGGATCCGACATTATTAGTTTTTGCGAACTCGAAGTCTAGTCTGGATATCTCAGGTCGCCTAAGCCCGAAGCTGTTGTGTTTTTTTTTTTTATCGTGAGAAACCAAAGCACAAAACCAACTACGCAACAAAAAGCAAAGCAAGCGCAACTACTACTTCTTTTTTCTTTTTTTTTTTAATATTTTTATATCATGGGAATTTCGGCTATTAAAAAAGGGATTTTTGGGGTTTTGTTAGGTGCGGCTGGTTGCCGTAAGGTACAATGAACCTGGACTGTTTTTGGGTCAACGTTCAACAAACGAAAACAAAGACTTAACGTAACAGTAAGGGTGTTGAAATTGAATGGGGATGCAAAGTGCTTCACCTGATTTGAGTCCAACTCCCGAGCTTCGCATTAAAAAGTGTTTTAAGTACAATAGTACCTATGCAGGCTGTGCTCACGTGACCATCTACCTTTTCAGTTTTCAGTTTTGACTGCTAATAAAAAAAGTCAAAATGAACTAGGCCTGGCCAGATGTGGCTCAACTCACAGCCACAACCTCACAAATTTGATTTAGCCCAAATATCATTTCCCTAAAATTTGTCCAATTCGTTTTTAAGAGTGATAATTTTTTATTTTTTTGGGAATGTGGCATGTATGAGATTTTTATCAGCTCCCGCAAATTTTTTTTTTTTTTTTTTTGTGTGTTTATTTTAGTATAAAATTCTATTTTTTCTATTTTATATAACAACTTTTAAAAAATGTTCACATCATGTTATCTATTTTATTTCAACATAACATTAACTCTTTTTTTTATTTTTTTACTATTTCAATAGATGGAAAAAGAGAGAGTAAGAAAAAGGTGAAAACTACATTTTCGTCCCTATATTTTCAAGTGATTTTCATTTTGGTCCCTAACTTTTTTTTTTCACCGCTTTTAGTCCCTGTCCTTGAAAACGTATTTTATTTTTGTCCCTACCGTTACATCAGAGACGGAAAGACAAACGGAAAAATTAAAAAAAATATTAAAAAAAAGATTCTTTTAATTTTAAAATAAAATAAAATTTTACTTATCATTAAATTTTTTAAATAATAATTATTCTTCATGTTCTTACCTCTAAAAGAGCATGGTTGCCCAGAAAATTAAACTATAGATCCACATAAGAACACATGCCCAGATTTTTTAGCATTTTCTTGCCCTTTCTTGTCAACCAATCACAAAAACACAAACACAAACTGATTTCCAGCAAGAACAAAAATATAAACACAAACCCAGCAAGAACAAAAATATAAACACAAACCCAGCAAGAACAGACCCACAAACACTAACTCTGATATCTCTCTCTCTTTCTCTCACGGCTTGAATCTCCATCAAACAAAAACACAAACACAAACCCAGCAAGAACAAACCCACAAACACTAACTCTGCTATCTCTCTCTCTTTCTCTCACGGCTTGAATCTCCATCAAACAAAAACACAAACACAAACCCAGCAAGAACAAACCCACAAACACTAACTCTGCTATCTCTCTCTCTTTCTCTCACGGCTTGAACCTCCATGGACAAACTCAAGCTGTGCTACTCCTTCCTCAAACCACCATTCACCATCTCTGGAGTTCACCGTTGTGCATCACTGGCTTTATCTCTCTCTCCTCTTTTTTTTTTTCACTGTGAGGCATCCAAGCCAAAACCACAGTCTTAGTCCATTGTCGTTGACCACCACCACTAAGAACGGCGTCGAATCTTGGTTTCTCCATTGTTGATTTCGAGTTTGAGAACGAAACTGAGGTTTGTTATGGGTTTGTTTTATGGTGGGTTTGGCGGATGATTGGTTGGTTCGGTGGTGTGAGTGGGTTTCGCCGGTGGGTTTGCTGTGAAATTTCTTTGTATTTTTGGGTCTTGACTTTGTGGGTTTGGCCGGTGATTGGTGAGTTCGGTGGTGCAAGTGGGTTTGGCCGATGATTGGTTTGTTCGGTGGTGTGAGTGGGTTTCGCCGGTGGGGTTGGTGGTGCAAATGGGTTCGGTGGTTGAAGGGTGAGGCTTTGGCGGTGCCAATAGGTTTCGCTTATGATTGGTGGTGATATTTGGTGGTGGCCGGTGGGGTTGGTTGTTTGCTTCTAACTGGGTTTGTGTTTGTTGCTTTTCTGTTTGGATGACAAGGCAGATTTGTTGCTGGGTTGTGTTTGTGTTTTTGTCCTTGCTAGAAATCAATTTGTGTTCGTGTTTGGTTGACAAGAAAGGGCAAGAAAATGCTAGAAAATCTGGGCATGTATTCTTATGTGGATCTATAGTTCAATTTTCTGGGCAACCATGTTCTTTGGAAGAAGAACATGAAGAATAATTATTATTTTAAAAATTAAATGATAAGTAAAATTTTATTTTATTTAAAAATTAAAGGAATCTTTTTTTTAATATTTTTTTAATTCCACTGTTTGCCTTTCCGTTTCTAATGTAACGGTAGCGACAAAAATAAAATGTGTTTTTCAGGACAGGGACTAAAAGTGGTGGAAAAAAAAGTTAGGGACCAAAATGGAAACGCGTGAAAATGTAGGGACTAAAATGTGGTTTTCGCCTAAGAAAAATGAATAAAACATTGATATACATAAACAATAGCTATATATATTTACATGATTAGTGTAACTAGAATGTAAATTTACACCATTTTACATGAGTTGACTTGTGTGATTTTTGAAATTGAATGTGCAAAATTTAATCTTTAAACTATTATGCATTGATTGATGCGCTAATGAGATATTTTAAGCAAATGCCAATGACTACTACTACTATTGTAACACAAATTATGACACATGAATTTAAAAGTTTATTCAAATTAATAGTTTTTTTTTTTTTTTTTTTGTATTTTGCTTAATGAGGCTTTTTTTTTTAATTTTTATTTAAAAAAATAATTAACGCTAAAAACACTACAAATTTTATTACATAAGTTGAGACCGTACACTTTAAAAGATACCACTAAGCTATCACTTAATCCAAACCTTTTGTTTCAACTTTTAAACACAAAATAAATTTAATATTTTCTATTTATATTTAATTTAAGAGTCCACTTAAAATTATTTTTTTATTAATTTGAGGTTAAAACAATAAAACTTATTAGTTATGACATTATTTTAGGGTTCAATATAATTTGTTCTCACATTTTACATTTTAGTGTAATTTGTTTTTCTTTAAAAAACAATATACAATTAAATTGGTTACTTTAGCACAACAATTAGCATGAAAGAATTAGGCCATGTTTGGTAACTATTTTCATTTTTTATTTTCGTTTTCTTGTTTTCAAGAGAAAAAGGAAAAAAAAAAAAAAATTTCTGTTTTCAAAATGAAAACATGTTTGGTTAGTTGAAAGGAAAACACATTTTCCAAAAACAAAATTTAGGAAATTTGTTTGGTAGTTGTTTTTAAAAGAGTTGAATTTTGTTTTGTTTGGTTAATTTTTTTAAAAAATTATATTTATTCTAATTCAAAAACACATTTGCTCCAAAGTATTTAAAATCCTTACACCTAGAGGAATTATAAAATCAAATGTTTTGTATATAATATTCAAACCTGAAACTTTAATCATATAAATAAGACTGAAACTATAACACTTTAATCAAGAGTTATAAAAGATAATCAATAACTAAAGTTTACAACGTGGCATCAATGCTAGGGAATCAATTTCATCCCAAAAAAAACATACCAATGCTCTAGCAATTTTGTAACAATCCATAAACAAAGAAAAATGGAAAAGACCTGTACCTTTGAGTGATTGGATCCCTAAAATTATAAAGCTCTTCAAAAAATCTAACAGACCCACATAGACCTGCTACATCACACAAACAAACAAACAAAAAGAAAAGGAGAGTGAGATAATGAATAGAAAAATAATAGTAGAATCTGATGAAAAACAAAAAGCAATCTTGAAGGACAGTCCGGTGAAGACCAATCACTTACTTTACAAGTGGTTCTCTCAATCAAGGTTTTCTCTGTGATGAAGATAGAGGCCCAGAGGTAAACAGAGGAAGTGGAGGTGCAGAGGAAGATATAAGTGTTTATCAGATACGATTTAGGCGCTAAATATTGAGTGAAAAAAAGTGGAAGCGCAGGAAAAGTTTTTGTCAGTCATGTGGATTGAACCAGTGTGCTGGTTCATTAATAGGTCGTGTAACTAGCGTGTTTTCTATGGAGAGTGAAAATTGAAAGATAAAAACAACTCAAGACCTATTTTCAGTTTCCTTCCCAATATGGAAATTGAAAATAGTTTTTGATTTTTGCCTAAAATAAGTTACCAAACAAGTTTTTGGCCTTAGGTAATAGAAAATTGTTTTTGAAAACAGAAAATTGAGGAAAAAAACAGTTACCAAACATAGTCTTAAATTTTGATATTTTATTGTACTTGAATTTAACTAGTTTAGTTGGTAATAATGGTGTCAAAAGCTTTGTTGCTTAATTGGCACTTTCTAACGTTTCTAACAGAGATGTCAAGTTCAAATTCTTCCACCCTCGTCTATCGAATTATATCTTTCTTTGTTTAATTTAGAACCACCTCCCCACTTTGGCTTATTCCCCTAAAAATGCCGAGTCCATAAAATCAAATTATTTCAGCTATGATTCCTAAAATGGTTGTTTCTGGCAAAATAATTGTTAAACTAAAAATGTAAAAATTGGGGCTGCTTTGAAGCTATTTTAAAGTATGGGTCTACTTTTTTTTTTCTACTTTGAATAGCATGATATAAACAACATTTTAACACGACATAGCACCCTCAAAAAATAAAAAATAAAATCACCCACCTAGAAATCATGTCTTCATTTATCACCCGCGTCCACCAACAAAAAAATCAGACAAATGGAGAACGGAGGAGCAACAACACGAGCTACATCAACACCACCGATAACCAGGCAAGAAGGAGACAGCACACTCACATGGCCAAGTAGAGAAAACAAATAAAAATTTTCTCAAAATTTGCTGATGATAATTAGCACATTTCGAATACCAAAAGAGAAGAAACTGTATGAGAAAAATGACTTTAAAACAATTATGGTGCAAAGGAGAGAACAATTGGAAAGAAAGCTTCCTACATTCAAAATATTAATTTATCCAAAGATCGATTACGATTCTATTATTACAATATGTGAGCCACAACATGCATTAGAGAAACTAGCAATGGAAAGTCTTGAAATTCTGATCAAATCTGTTCCAGTTCTAATAATACAAGCATGAATAAGGGAGCACTATTTAGAAAACATTATCATGAACTATGGCATTGCAGCATTCCATTCAGAACAACTGCAAGTGGTCATCCGTCCAAAAATGTAATAAACCATCACCACATGGAGAATGTAAGGAGTAGACAATTATTCCCTGATTATATTTGCTCTGGTGAATTAAAAATGCCACAACAATACTTGAAACAAACAACAATTGTACAGGGATAATCGGTTATGACTGCTTAACTACAGCAAAACACTCGTTTAGGAATTTATGAAGCTCTGATGAATATAGGCTGGGGAATGTCCTGTAATGGTCAACATGAGGGGAAGACCCAAAGTTGAAAGTCCTTACCTTTCTCCCCGTCTGCCTCTGTTCCTCAACAAACAACTCTACAGACTGAAACGGAATGACTTTGTCAGCTGTACTATAGAGGTAAAGCTGAGGACAATAAGGCTGGTTTTGTGAGAGGTTGGACACAATCTTTGTTAACCTCCTGCGAAAAACCAGAAAGAATTAACTGCTATCATAATATGACAGTTTTCTACAAAAGCCAGTTACTTGTCATCTTGGGAATAATTGATACGATTAGCAACATACTTGCAGACCATTTAGTAGAAAAATATGATAGCAATGTTAAAATACGTAGATACTTACGATTCAACATCGGGCAACTTTAACAAGACAGAGAAAAGCCTCTCTAAAACTGATAGAATCACAGTTTCAACCATTGGAGGTTCATTCCCTTGCATCTTTGACAAGCTCACTTCACTTCTGGTTTCATTCATTACAGAGTTTCGCTTCTTCAGTAGAGCAGTAGAAAATCCAGCTGCCCACACCTGTCAGGGTTATGACATGTTATCGTCCAAAATATTTGCAGCTTATCAGAATGAGTGCGCTAATAACATCCTCGAGCAATACACTAATCAGAAGTAATTTGAAGCTGGAAATCAGAATAAATTAAAACAAGCCAGAAATCTTACTTTTACTTAAAGTTGGAAAATGTGATCAAAGAAGTTAATCTATATAAACATTCTAGCAACAAGTGTTTATATCTTTTATGAGTGTTTAAGAAGAGAGGAGATTCTAACAAATATTTGGACATCATGGGAGATATACATTAATACATGTGCAGTTCCCCCCCACTCTTTGATCTTGTATGCAAAGTCATTCTCCTAGTCATGGAATAGACCTAAATATTCCATGTCCATCCAAAACCTTGCTTGAATCATGATGCTAGTATGAAAAAATGGCAATTCTATCATGTTGAAACATGATTGAAACCTTGAACAAGGTTGAAACAAGTTTTCAAGGAACTCAAGAACTTTCAGCTTCCAAAGATCTTCTCATACATACATTGCCCACTTGCATTAAAGTTGGTATTGATGAGATGAGTTTTTAAAATTTTGAAAATTAGTGATGGTTTTTTGGAATTCAAGGGTTGTCATAAAGATAGACATTATTCACAATTAAAATTTAAGGGTTGTAAAATTTAGCATTATTCACAATTACAATTGCAACTTTAATAAAATCACACAGTAGAGCTGCTACCACGTAAAAACAAATTGGTCAAAATACACTGATGGTCCCTAAACTTTAATTCATGAGTTTTTTAGTCCTTGAAGTTTCAGTGATAGATTTTTTTTTTTTTTTTTGATAAGTGATTTAGTGATAGATTTCAGACCCTAACAAACTTAAAGTGGTCACTTTTAGTCCATAAGGAGTGACGATGTGTCAATTTTTTGTTTGGCCATGTCATTTAAGGGACTAAAAAAAGATCACTTTAAACTTTGGGACTAAAATCGCTTGTGCTTATTAGGGACCAATAGTGTATTTAAGCCAAACAAATTTCATTATCTTTAAAAAATAAATAAATAAATCAGTAAGTTTTGGCCCAAGGAGAGAGGGAAAGAGAGATTCAATCTGGTAAATTTCATCATCTTTTTAAGAGAACCTTGGCTCATCTCAAGCTGCTTTCAAACCAGGCCAGATCGATAATAGTTTATTTGGACTGACTGGGGTGATTAGCACAGTTGAATGTACTTAAAAGTCACTCTATTGCTATTTAAGAATTCTCCCTGCCCAATGTCAATGTACAGAACTGCAGCTCTGCTTTTTAAATATTGCAGAAACTGCTTCCTACTTGGATTAATATGACCTTACTTGGGAAAAAAGAATGCTTCAAAGATGAGAATAGCGGTCCAAGAAGAGAAGAATCATTAATGATCATCTAAGGCATAAAAGTGGCCAAGAAAAACAACAAAGTAATTAAATAGATGTAAAAAAAAGAGCACTTTCAACACAAAGCAAATGACTCTATGTTACTGGCTTGCTTGAAGATTGATGTTTCCTGTTTTTCTTTTCTTTTTTTTTTTTCTTTAGTTAGAATGAAGAAAATTTTATATTATGCCGTAGAGAGTGTTATTATTATCAAGGAATGAAAGAGGGAGGAAATAAGCTCATGCATTGCTATGCCAATCAGCTGCTTTAACAACCCATCTAAATGGCACAGCAATGCATCAAAACCTTGAGTAGAAATGATTGCGGACAAGTTACAATCATGATTAAACTTACTAAAAGGTGCTTCCAATTCTAATTGTGAGACAAAAAGTTTCACTGAACTAAAAAATGGTATGATGTTTGGCCCCACGCAATGAGTGAGTATTAATTCATTTCATCTAGTTGCAAACCATTATCTAAAATAAACAAACACATCCACATCCACAACCACCCACACACACACACATCTTTCATCTTTAAGCTATATAAACAATGCTACAGAACAATTATAAAAGAAGCATAGTCTATCAATCAAAAGCTACTAACACCCTCAATTAGGCACCGCTGCAACGCAAAACACAATAAGAATTGCAAAATTTACATTCAAGAAGTCAAACATATTAGACTAGTAGATGATTTTCAATTTTTTAGTTTCTACCTTAGGATTAAAAGGCTCCGCTGCTCCCGAATCAACAATGCATCCTTTAATCTTTTCCATCAGGTCTTCTCTACCCTTCAAAATCTCAAGAATGGAACCATAGCTGCCAAAAAAAAAAAAACCAAGGCAAACGACAATTAATAAACACCGACACGCAATCCTTTAAAACCAATGGAAGCGTAATTTCAAAGTTTTAAGAGAGCAATCAACCTACACAAACCAACCGGTATTGCTGAATGTGTGGAAAACCAAGCAGCGTTCTCTACCATCCTCTTCCTTGTCCGAAACCCAGGATACAAGCTCATTGGCCAACGCCGCGATTCTCTGCTCAATTCTGTGGCCTAAATCAAACCACAGCAGCTCGCCGACATCGACCACGAAAGTCAACGCATGAAAGCCCCTGGAATTGTACCACTCCACGTATTTCTTGAGGTGCTTGGTCTTGGAACCGAGCCAACCCAACAACACCACCGTCACTACCGGCCCTTTGTCACCCACAAGTACTCCACCATTGGTGGTGGATCTCTCCGGAGCACGACTCCACGCGAAAACGCCGTCGTTTGATGAGCGAGCGAGGAATTGGTCGTAGTAATTGTTGGTGGTAGAGATTGGGTTGGAAAACAGAAGAGACGAAAAGGAGAAGTGGTTTGGGTTAGGGTTTATAGGATTGGCTGAGAAGGAAGAGGCAGTGAGAGAAAGCGCGCATTGGGGTCTCGGTCTCGGTCTTGGTCTTGTAACGGCGTCGTTTCGGCGGTGACGTGAAATGAGAGAAGACGCGTAATACGGTGCCGTTTTGGCAAAGACTTGGCGGTTGAGAATGGAGTTACCACAGAAGAACTTAACCGGAGCTTCCATAGCGGAAAAAATGCAATTTTTTTATTATTATTAATCGAATCCAAAGCCAAAGCCTAAAAAGTGCTAGGGATTAGTGTGGTTACCTACCGTAGCTGTAGGAGCTAGGAAGAGGAGCATTTACAGTTTGGAATGATGCCACGTGGCATCGTAACCGCAGTGCTACGGTAGGGGTAAGGGGGGCATTCCCAGCTTCAGCTACCGAACCGGTGGCGGTAGCTGAGAACGCCGTCGTCTAGGGGGGGAGAGAAATGCGTTTTAGATCCGAAGACGAAGAAGAAAGAGTTGACTGAGAGTAATGACTAATGAGTGAGGAGTGATGACTGATGACAGAAACGAAGAAGAGAAGGGGATTTTTTTTTTTTTTTTTTTCTTCTTGGTTGAATGGCAGTATAGGCTTGACAAGGCGGCCATAAATCAAACAAACTACTCACCGTTTTTTCATTCTCTCATTAACTGTTCATCACATTGTTGAGACGACTGACCGTTTTTATCGCTGAAGACCCATTTCGTAACGGGTCATGGGTTTGCTTAAGTGGAAAAATAGGTTTTAATTTTTGACTCAACAATAACAACCAATAACAACCTGTCACTTAAGAAATGTTGTAGAAATATTGTAAACATAGTATTTCTCTTTTTTTAAATATTAAAAATGTTACCGCACAGTTAACATAAAGACTAATTCCACTCATTTTTTAAATTTTAAGAATCAACTAGACGTTATTCAGTGCATTGCATTAGATAGTTAAATAAAAATTATATATATTTTTGCTTGATAGTATAATTAACTTCATGCAATTTATTTAAAAGTAATGACGTTAAAATAAATGAGTAATTGCCCTGAAGAATACATTTGTATATTCATATTCTTCATGTTTAGAAAAATTTTCATTTAAATTTAGTAGAACTAAAGTAGACCAAAGTTCTACATTAATATAGTTCAATAAAAGTGTAGTAACAATAAATACTATGCTTAAAATTTTCAATATTCTGAATTTGATATACATATATATATATATATATATAATTTGGATTTAGAATAGATGCTCTCATCCCAAACTTACATTTTCCCATTATATAAGTGCAAAAAAATGGATTGAAGGCACTAAATGGACTGAAGTGGACAAAATAGAACCGAATGACTGAAGTGGATTGCATAGGACCAAAGTGGACTGAATTAGACAAAAGTGGACCGAATAATACCGAATGAATCAAAGTGGACAGGATAAGGCCGAATAGACAAAATGGACTAAATAAAGTCGAACTAAACCGCCTAGAACCAAATAGACAGAATAGGACCAGAGTGGACTGAATATGACTGAATAAGGCCAAAGTGGATAGAATAGACGGAATTGGACCGAATAGAATGAAAGTGAACAAAATGGACCGAATAGAACCAAAGTGGATTGAATAGGACAGAATTAGACCAAATTGGACTGAGTTAGGCTAAAGTTGACCGAATAAGACCTAATAGACCTAAGTGGACCGAATTAGATCAAAGTAGATTAAATAGGACTGAATAAGACCAGAGTGGATGGTATAGACTGAAATTACCGAATAGAACAAAAGTGGACAGAATGGACCGAATAAGATGGAAGTGAACTGAATAGAACCAAAGTGAATTGAATAGGACCGAATAAGATCAAAGTGAACAAAATGGACCAAATTAGACTAAAGTGGACCTCATAGGACCAAAGTAGATTGAATACTGATGAATAAGACCAAAGTGAATCGAATGGACCAAATATGACTGAAGTCGACCGAATATGACCAAATAGGGTCAAAGTGGATTGAATAGGACTGAATAAGACTAAAGTGGACAAGATGGACCAAATAGACTGAAGTGGACCGAATTGGATAGCATTGAGTAAGACCAAAGTGGACAAAATACTATATTAAATAGATCAAATAAGACCGAAGTGGATAGTATAGAACTAAATGGACGAATAGAACCAAAGTGGACCGAATAAGATCTAAGTGGATTGAATAGGATCAAATAAGACCAAAGTGGACCGAATGGAACTAAAGTGAATTGAATAGGATCAAATAAGACCAAAGTGGACTGTCCTATTAAAAAAAAGACCAAAGTGGACCGATTAGGACTGAACAGAACTGAAGTGAATTGAATAGGACTGAATAGGACTAACGTGGACAGAATGGATAGAATAGGACTGAAGTGGACTAAGATGAATAAATGGACCGAATAGAACCGAATATGACCAAAGTGGACTGAATATGAATGAGTGGACCAATGAGTCGAGGTGGACCAAGTAAGACCAAAGTGGATTGAATAGGACTGAAATTTTTTTTATTTTTAAATTTTAGTCTTTAGATGTTAGTTTAATGGATAATTACCGTTTTCTCTAAATGAAGATCAAACATTTTTTTTTTAAATGGGAAAGATCAAGTATTTTTGTTGAAATATTAGTTTAATTAGTATATCACTAATTAGTTAAGTTACAAGATTTTTTACTCTTATTCGCCAACTTTTAGTATAGGGTTGTAGCAATTTGTTGGCTATATCATTGAATTCCATAAATAAAAATATTAAATCCATCTCAAAAAATTTAGAGAAGTGTGTTGAGGACCAAAATTTGACAAGAAAGCTCATTCCATGAAAAACAAAGAAAGACCATGGGCCTTGACAAAAGAAGGCCCAACTTGTGAAGTTAAGAAGGACTATGAAGGTCCAAAGGCCCAAAAAGAAGGAAAAAGAAAGAAAAAAGTAAAAAAGAAGATGACCTAAACTTAGGCCACCAGCGGGATCTCCATTACCCAGGAAGCGGATCCTTTAAGGGAAAGTCTAGGAGATCTTGAGAAGGACGTGAATGGCTTAGAAGATCTTGAGAAGGACGTGAGCTACCCAAAAGATAGAACAAGTCACTCATAGGTATCCTTAAAAGAAGGAAAGATTCGTTAGATGTCTTGTTGAAATCAAGAGGTAGAGAAAAGTGAAAGGTACGAGTGGTATCCTCGGGTTTAGTACCTGACGTAGGAACCAAGGGATCTCAGTCAACGCAGTGGACATGCAGCAAAAGGGAGAATGGTCAGAGGCTTTCCAAGCTTACCCATTGCAAGGAGTAATCTATGCCATTTATAGGAAAAGGCCAAATCAAGAAGAGTCAACATCAAAAAAAAAAAAAAAAGAGTCAACATCAAGGCCCTAGGACCTTGATATGTCTTTTTAAAGCCTTAAGAAGAGCGCCTTAGTTGACATATGGGAGAGCCAAGATGTATGTTCAGATTTCTAGCAAAAGTCACTAAGTATCCAACAAACCAAATTCTTGTAAAAGGACATAGCCTTACCCAGTTGACCAAGAAGATCCTCGTGTCCGCTATATAAGGAGCACCAAAGCATAGCAGAAGAGGGGAGGGGGGGGGGGCATTCATATTCATTCGAGCAATCAGGAGAGAAAATACAAGAAAATGTCTTTAGTCATTAGTTAAGCTTAAAGGCATTATAGAAGGTCCAATAGTCAACACTTGGAGGAGCCATTTGGATTCAAGGAGATTCAAACCTCACAAGTCTTGAGAATTCTAGTAGAATTACTTAAGTCTGTAACTTTTGAGCTCTAATTGAGCGTTGTGGAATATCCTTACAAAGTAGGGCCTAATGTACTCAAATATTCAATTTAATAAAGTATAATATCACCCCTATTTGGGGATCCCCTTCCTTTATTTTACTTATTTTGTGTCATGTTCTTATTGCTTCTTATTATCTACCCAACCTATATATTTTTTGTGTTGTGGAGTTCATGTCTTGTGCACAGATTAATTTGTAAAACGGCCCAATAAGTTCGCAATGAGCCAAGCCCAGTTCTTCCAAGAAACAACCATCTATCCTTGGAGGCCCAAGATCCCCACCATTGATGGGCCTGGGGAACTTCCCAAAAAGGTACCCACAAAGTATTACATCCACAATATTTTTACAATTCTGTCACAACAAATCAGAGATGATTAGTTATTATTGATTCTAATTTGAACTTGCTATTGAAATTACTTTTTTATCCTATCAATAATATCATGTAACAAGTTGTCACTGTGACTTAGTATTTGTTGTAAAAATAATATGGCCTAACATGTCCAAAAAAAAAAATTATGCAATAAAATGAAATAACATAAAAGCCAAGAAGCAGTAGAAAAAGATCTCATTTGGCTTTATTTATTTATTTTTAATTGTAACCCCAATAGTTTCAGTAAAATAAAAAAAAATAAAAAAAAAAAAAACAAAAAAGACCGTTTCTGTTGGAAAAGCAAACAGAGGTCTCTACGGTCTCATCTGGCTTGGAGTCCGCCACAACACCAAAGCTTCGCCAACCACATAAACCGCGGGTTCAAAATACAACTTCAAAAATCTGCTGCCTATTCTCTTCTAGAAAAATCTGTGTTACAGTTCCTCTACAGTTCCCACCATTTGTCTTGTCAAACCTAGTCCCTGGTTTTGTCTTTTAAGCTTCAATAATGTCTTCTCCTCCTTCTTCTTCATGTGCTGCTCCTCTTTCCTCTTCACTCAGAACCCAACTCTTCAACCCATTTCCCAACAGACTTATCTCGTCCGCACGCTTTTATCAACACCGTAAGCCCACTACTCTCTCTCTTTCTCTCTAGTATAAAATCACTAACTATTAAACTTATTTGAGTACCTCTCTCTCTCTCTCTCTCTCTCTCTCTCTCTCTCTCTGTACTTGAAGGAAGCAGCAAATGTGAGATGAGCAGAAGGGGCTTCACTTTGAAAGGAGGAATTGTAGCTTCTGGAGTTTCGGTTATGGGTTCTTCTTTGATAACTGAACCTGCTCAAGGTCTGTTTTCTCTTTCGCTTTTTTTTTTAATTATTATATCATATATGGGTTTTCTTTTTTCTGAATTTGGTTAAGTCGAATTCTTTTATAGGGGTTGAGAGATTGGAATTCAAGCCAGATGGGTACAATTTTTGGACATGGCGGGGTCATAGAATACATTATGTGGTGCAAGGAGAAGGGTTTCCCATTGTTCTTATTCATGGCTTTGGTGCCTCTGCATTTCACTGGAGGTTTGTTTCTTTTGATGCCCATGTTCTCATATTCCGTCTAATCTAATCTTATGTTAATCCTGATGATATTTTGTGCCTCCATGTCAGTTTCATATTTCATCTTATTCACCACTACTGTGAGTATCAAGTCCTAAATTATGAAACTGTTTTCAATTTGAAGTTCCTGTCCATCTCCGTTATTCATATTTCATAGCAATAATGGAGTTGAGAAAAGGGTTGTTGACAAAACTTTATGTTTCACCTATGTAATCAGTTTCGATTTTCTGGCAATTACTTTTTCACCCTAACTGAAGGTTTCTCCCTCTACCCTCTTCAATGGCTGTCAAATTGATTTATGAGTAAGCCCTAGGTGAAATGCAAACTTTTAATTAATGGTTTTTTTTTTTTGCTCTTTTACTGCCCAGAATAAAATGTATAATAGAGTTGCTTCAGTTAAATTGAAACAATTTTATAAATTTGGGACTTTCATTGACAAAATTAAAAATCTAGGACCTAATCTGAAACATGTTATAAAATTTGGGCTTTTTATGTTATATTTTACCTAATAATTTTTATATGACTAATTGGGAGGTGGATTCTTAGGTACTATCTTATGTCACTTGATAGATGATTTTGGTTGAACCTTCATTCTAGAGAAAATGGCTTTGGATTTGTTTAGTTGTCTGGTTGTGATATCTAGTTTATCAGCCTTTATGTATGATTTCTTTCTCAAAAAAAAAAAAAAAAAAAAGTTTATCAGCCTATATGTATGATTTAATTATTTCCCTTATCCATGTGTGCAGGTACAACATACCTGAGTTGGCCAAAAAATACAAGGTTTATGCGATAGACTTGTTAGGGTTCGGGTGGAGTGACAAAGCACTTATCGAATACGATGCCATGGTATGGAGGGATCAAGTAGTGGACTTCTTGAAGGAAATAGTGAAGGAGCCAGCAGTTGTAGTCGGAAACAGGTAATGACCAAAAATAAGTGGCTATTTGTTGTCTCTACACTTCATTTATATGTGATGAAGTTTTACCATAGCTTGATATCTTGGGTTTTAGGGATGAAAATTTTTTGCAACTTGAAATGCCTCTGTTTCACTTTCAGCTTCAGGAGTGAATTTAGGATCCCTAGAGTTTTCCAAACTAGGATTTCCTTTTATATCAAATATTCTAAAGGCTACTCTACATTCTGAGTTTCCTTATTATTTTGAGGATGCATGGACACTTCATTTAGGGTGCCGTACCCGTGTTGTACCTGTGTCATACCGGTATTATACCTGCCGTTTCATGTTATAATTTTTCAAAAATTGCTCGTGTCGCTGTATCGTACCAGTACCCGTACTTGTGTCCGTGTCCGCGCATCCTAGTTATTTTCAATATTATTATTTTTCCTTTGGTAGTGGAATGAATTGCAGTCTATTAATTCTTTTTGAACTTTTTTGTCTACTGCAGTATTCTAGCTTGATTTTCGGTCTGTAAACATGAGTATCAACTTACAACTGGAAATAAAGTTAACTGAGTTTCTTTAATTGAATCATCTGGTCTGATCTCTCTTTTATTTTGCTTTCATACTTCCCTAATTTTTCTTTGATATTTTTTCAACTTGATTGTACTTGCCATTTTTACCCTATTTGTGCTTGGTGTGTGGGTTAAGGTGAGAAATGTAAATGATTGGTAGGTTGCTGGCTCTTGTGACTGCCATGTAAATTCCATAAGAAAATGTGTCTGCCAATGATTCAGCTAGTGAGGGTCTAACCAAGGCGCATCTACTGCTGGTTGAAAAATCTTTCCAAAACCCTTCTTAGGCGTGGGTTATTTTTCCTTTGTTTTCAGATAACTTATGGCCAGATGATAACTGCAACTGCCATTGTCTCATTTTATGCGTGGCTTTGTATTTAAGGCTTGCGCCTCTTTCAATGAGTTCTAATACAGTGTAAGCCTTCTAATTCAGTGCATAGTATTTATGCCTTGCTCAAGTCTGTTGCATGCCTAAAATGCAATCTCTACTTTATGCATATCGTTGTAGTGCTGCCTCATTTGTGCCCACATTTCTGCTTGATGTGCCTGTGGAAAAATTGCTACAGGCAGACACCATATGGAAAAGGATTTCTTTCTTTTCTTTTCTTTTTTTCTTTTTTTGGGAAAAGGGAGGCGGGTTGGGGGGGGGGGGGGGGGAGGAAAATGGCACAGCAAAGCAGGACAATAGCTAAGTGTTAAAAATTCATATTATGAATACAACTTTAGAGATCCATAATATTTGGATTTTTGCATTAATATGTAATTTAAAGTAACCTTTTCTGATGATTGTTTTGAACAAAGGCTACCTTCTTTTTACTTTATGATTGATTTATGGATTTTTTTTTTTGTCTTCTTTTTTTAAGCTGAACGAATTATGTGTCATACATAATTGAATGAATCACATCCTTAGAAACTTTGGTGAAAACAAAACTCCTTCAATCTATATATTGCTTATTTGTCTTGGGGAAAATTATATGTTTCCATCCTAAACTATCACCCGATTACACTTAACCCCTTGAACTGTTGAAACACGTGATTGCCCCTCAAAGTTAACTTTGCTTCAATGTCCACCCTGAAGTCTTGTTTGGTGTTAAGTCTAACGAAATTTGACATTGAAAGACTGATTTACCCCTCTCTCCAAAACATATAGTTGAGGGTTAAATTGGTCTTTCAATACTAAATTCCATTAGAGTTAACATCAAAACAGACGGTAGGGGGTTAACTGAAACTTATTTTTTAAATTGGGGGGTTAATCATGTGTTTCAATAGTTCAAGAGATTAAGTGTAATCGGGGTGATAGTTTAGGATTAAAAAGTTTAATTTGCCCTTTGTCTTGAGTGGAACAATAATGATTTTCTTTAAGATGTCATGGCAAATAATAATTATGTAAATCATGGTAATATTTTTCAGCCTTGGAGGCTTTACTGCTTTGGTTGCAGCAGCTGGGTTGCCTGAGCAAGTTGTTGGAGTTGCACTACTAAATTCTGCAGGACAGTTTGGAAATGCGAATAGTAAATCTAATGAGTCTGAAGAAACACTCTTGCAGAAGGCGATAGTAAAACCACTAAAGGAGATTTTCCAGCGTATAGTTCTTGGATTTTTGTTCTGGCAAGCAAAGCAACCAGCTCGCATTGAATCTGTCTTAAAGAGTGTAAGTCACTTGCTACCTAATTTAACTAGAGTTTTTCTTCTTAATGCTTCATGTGTGTTTGCGAAGCTTAAGTATATATCTGTTAGCATTAGCAGGATGTCAATTATATATTTGGGATTAAATGCTGATTTCTTTCTGATATGAAACATGACTGCTTAAACATATATTGTTATGAATGAGTAAAGATGCTTATTCTTGCTTCAAGAATCATATTTTGTACCTTAAGAAGTAAACGTATATTTTCCATCTCCTAATGTATTTTCCATGTTGACAATTTTATTTGTCTGTTGAACTCCCTGAAGTCATGATAAGCACCCTCTGTTTATGATTGTTCCATGGCTTTGTACATTATGTTAAGCACGTTTTTTTCCAACACAGGTGTATATAAATTCCTCCAATGTGGATGACTATCTTGTGGAATCAATAACAAGGCCAGCAGCTGACCCTAATGCTGGAGAAGTTTATTATAGGTACTTATGAAATATGCTCATCCACCTGGCTTCCATGTTTGTTTAGATAGTAGTATTGGATTAATAAGAACCTCCCCGGCATCTAAGATGATGTCCATTTTCTTTCTTTACAATGAATATGAAATTGTAGTTTAGGTCTGCTTATAAAGCAATGCTGATTACAAGAACGATTCAATTGGCCTATAAAATTCTACCCACATTTATTTTATTCTGTATTCTCATTGGTGTCCACAGGTTAATGACAAGGTTCATGTTGAACCAAAGCAAATACACTTTGGATGGTGTCTTGAGTGAACTCTCTTGCCCACTGTTGTTGCTGTGGGGTGACTTAGACCCGTGGGTTGGTCCTGCAAAGGCTAACCGAATCAAAGAGTTTTATCCAAAAACGTCTCTCGTAAACTTAAAAGCCGGGCACTGTCCACATGATGAAGTTCCAGAGCTTGCCAATAAGGCTTTGTTGGATTGGTTGTCAGGTCTAACACTTGAAGCCTCCCCCCAGTCGTAACTTTGTTCAAATCTAATAGAATTACAACTCATATTTCCCTCAAGGTCTTGCTTGTAAAATGACTGTAAAAATGCATTCATTATAGTGCTTTGTTCAAGCTTGCTGTGCAGGTTGGTGGGTTATTCTCATTACGGGGGTCCTTTAATACAAAAGTAATAATTATGTTGATTTTTATTTTATTTTTAGTTTTTTATCATCCCTTTTTGAAAAAAGGGGAATTGGGGGGTTTGAAATTTTGTAAAATTACTTTTTGCGACATGAATTAATTCTTTTTTTTTTAATTATAATAAAATCAATTTTATTGATTTACAAAAAATAAAAAATTTCAGTTATATTCTTGGCCTTGGGAGATTTGGTTAGATCTGTTGGTGTGTGTTCCAAACATTTGACCTAATCACATATTGATTAGCAGTGTGCTCATACAAGTTTACACACAATTGTGGGCTTTGTTTGGTGTCTTAAGATATGAGGCCTAGATGAGGCGTGGGTCTCCGCTATTACACATGCGTGTCCCATCTTGTCTGGTTGCTTGTCATTCTTGGGCTTTTATAACTTGCCTTGTCCTGTTGCTTATAGCAATTTGTGACCATTGGGTTTTTGGCATTGCTAGTGTTTAGTTTATTTAAAAACTAATCAATATATTACTATGTTCGTCTCACTTTGTTTGTCTTTTATTCTATTTTAGAATGTTTCAAAATATTGTCCTATTTCTAAAAATAAAAATCATTAATTTACTAATGTTCCTATTATACCCCTATTTTATTTTCAAAACTATTTGAAAAGAAAACCAACAAATATTTAAAAGGTAGACAAGATAATAAATTTATTTAAGAGTAGTTTTGAAAACTTATACATTTTTAAAAGATAGATAAGACAATAAATGATGTTCTCTTAAAAAGTTTGACTTTTCAAACAGGACAAACAAAGTGGGACGGATGGAGTATTAGTTTTTACCTAGTCAATGGCTTGCTTAACACATCATTAGATCTTGTCTGATAAGCTTCTTGTCTCTCTCCAGTAGTTTTGTATACCTTCTCTCCCACATACATTGATAATCTCTCGAGTAAAAACACATCATTTGATTATTTTTATCTTGAATGGAAAGACTTTATAGAAGGTTGTTCTTGAATCTTAGTGTGTGAAAGTATGTTCAACATGAAGGTTAGCATTATAGTATAATCTCGGGGGTTATCGGTCAAAAAACCATTTCATATTGAATTTTATTTTGGGTGGCATAAATCAACTTTCAAAGACAATGTATTCGCGTAATTCTATAGTTAAGTGAGAATTTTCATATAAACTTGATTTCTTTGTTAAATATTTTGTACATTGACAAAAAAACCCCAACAATATCAGAACCTTGAAAAAAAAGAAGAAAGTAAGCAATGGCACTCCCCTCTCCCCCCCCCCCCCCCCCTAATTTTTATATGAATTACAGTACAAATTAGTTGGATTGTTGAAAAAGAAAAAAGAAATCGTTAGGGCAATAGAACTGCTAGAGGGTATAGATTTATATGTTGTACTAATAGAAACATTAATTGAGTGTCATAAAGATAATTCTTGAAGAAAGTTGGTGTAATTTACCCTAAAATAAACCTATAGTAAATAGTGTACATGTATATGTTGTGGAACGTAAGCAAATTAAATTAGAACAGTTGGAGGCTGTGTAATTCACGAGGGCGATAGGCATAATAGAGATTGTGTTTTAGGAAAATTCATTGAGCATAATTGCTGAGATGAAGGAGGAAGGATAAATGGAGAATGTTGTTACGAATGGGGGTGTAACAAAGAATGCAAAAAGCATGTCAATGCACATGGGGTGATGCAACTTCAGCCATATAAGAAGAAAAGACAACAAAGCACCATGTCCAACACTAACACAATTTAAAAGTGTGGCTAGATGAGATCATGTTGAAATTTTCCTTTGCGAAAGTTTTGTCAGAATAATAAGTAAATACTTAGAAAGAAAATATTTGTCAGAATAATAAGTAAACACTCGGAAAGAAAGTATACACTCAAGTAGAATACACAAAGGAATTCTAAACATATATAATTTTAGTGATATTTAAAACATTACACACACATTATTGCTACAAACCCCACGTCACTCTTACTTTTTATTTCTCTTATCACTTGTTGGATACTACACACTAATTGGATAGTGATACATAACCAAACAAAGCCTTATATTGAAAACTTATACTGTACTCGACTAAGGAAAGGAGACAAAATAAAGACAAGTCATTAACCCCTATCACCAAAAGTTGACAATATTGCATGCATGGAAGAAGAAAAGTCAAACTACTCTAATCCACACACGTTGGTCATGCATTACCCATTCGCACCTTGTCACAGATGCAAAATGGTTGAAGAAGTTATCACTGGCCTAATGCTACAGTTGGTGATGACTCTTACAGATCATATAGATTGTATTGTAGAAGGATCAACATAACAATAGATATTAATTTAATGGAATGGAACTCTGGGATTCTTTAAAAAAAAATAAAAAAATAGAACGGTTGGAGGTCAGCAGTGCTAAAAAAAAAAAGGATGAGATGTTGTCCATTTGGACAAAGGAAACCAGAAGGGTGAGATGTTGTCTAAAAAAAACTTGAAAAAGTCCAACATAGAGCCATTCATGTAGCCTTCATTATACTGGGGGACTTGGTAGGCATCTATAAGGCCAAGGAAGTTAATGTTTATGTACTTAAGGAACTCTGGTTTGTTTGAAACTGAGAATTACCCAAAGATAGTCCAAACTCTCTGTTTTGCTTAAACACATTAATCCATTTCATTCGAAATTCTCTCTCAATGGCTCTAAAAGGTGAGATTTTGATAATTGGAGGGACTGAATACATTCGAAATAAACAGCGAAGGAAAGTGCGAAAACTGGACACCCGAGTTTTGTATTGGTCAGAGAAAAAGCCTCTAATCCTGAAAATCGAGCATGTGTCTTAGAGAAAAAGCTACCGGTTATTCCATCACAACATATTTTATTGCTAGTTATAAAGATTACCCTTCCAGTTCTAATCTCCATTTAGTGTACTAAACGTGCCTAAAAAGTACTAGTTAATCAAGCTACCAATCACTCATTTGTTCCTTCTAAAAGTACCAGTGAATCAAACTACCAGTCACTCATTTGTTCCTCCTACAGAAAAAGTGACTGATGAAGACTTCGCACAACAAATGGAAAGGGACATGCTACAAGCTCTTTGAGCCAGTAGCATGTGGAATAGGTTCTACACCTAAAGAATGCTCACCCTTGCCACAATTAATCTTCAAATTCTATTTTTAGGTCTCTAAATATTAGAGTAGTTTTATATTCATCACAGCCTTTAACTTAGATGCCCTCAATAACTTATTGGAAACAGCAAATAGTCTATTTAGTGAATGTTTTGGAGCTTCATCCTTCATATCTTGAGGCAACCTCAAGTCTTCCTGACAACATTGAAGCAGATGCTCTCAACAGACATTCATTAGAAGCTGCATGATACAAAATTTTGGAGCATCTTTATGAAGTTGCTTCAACTCCTATAGCTCTATAGGAACGTGGTAAGTCACATTACATTATAGCATACATTTGAAATACAATTCTCACACAAAGAATGATAAATCAGATTATGAAAGAAAGACTAACGGTGTCATTGAATTTGTGGAAGCTTATGTCATGATAGACTACAACTACAATAGCTATCAATTGACTAAAATCAGGGTAGTTTTATATTCAACTGGCCTAAAATCATAATTAGCTATCAATTGACAAAAATCATAATCTAACTACAACAAAAACTAAAGATGACTCATTCTGTTTTTTCCAACTCCTATAAATAAAAAATTATTTCTCCTTTCCAATGCTAAGACCCACTGTAAACATGAGTCAAGCATGGCTCTACTTGGGAACTGCTGCTCGGTTTCAGTCCCAAGCTCTGAAGCTCAACAAATTCCTCGAGTTATCTGCCATAACTATGAACGAGAAAAAGACAGTTAGACAAAGAGAGAGAGAGAGAGAGAGAGATGCATGTGTCACTTTACTTACAGAATAGAATCAGTGGCCATAAATTTTCTGGTAGCAAATTTAGGTGCCCTTGATGGAGTAGTAGAATTCCCAACTGAACCATCAGACAATTCATCTAACTTGGGAATTTCAATGGAAGATTACATCAAGCATTGAGGAGCTCCTGCATATTGTAGGCATAACAGTTTTAGCCTTTCCATTTTTCGTAATTGAAAATTTTAGCTAATAAGAATAATCAAGAAATATGATTTATCAAAATTGAAAATCAGGTTCTCAACTGTGGCATAACAATTTCAATTGCGTTCCTCCTTTCAACAGCAATCTTCACTAGTGGTACTTAGTTCTCATTGTATTACTTCCAATTCTAAATGGACATTTTAGATTTTAATTCCAACTTCCAAGTTTGTGTCTTTATCGAAATCTGTTGGTATCTTAAGTCAAAGACATCAGTGCTTTAAAATGACTTCACTAACAAAAGCAGAAAATTTTAGCAAGTAATAATTAAGCAGATTTACATTGCATTACTTGCAAATAGAAAATTCAAGAGCATGATACACTCAGGGTCCAAAAGCCCAGGGGGCAGAGAGTGAGACAAACCAGCAAAATTATATTGCAATTCTTAACATAAATGGACCAACTCCCAGCAAAATCATATTGCAATCAAATAAAAAAAAAACAAGAAAAAGAAAAAAGTATGTAATATCTGAGTCTACGTAAAAGGAATTTTAGTCATAAATGATGCAATTTTCATGCCCCACATAGCAAATGGTCAACATGTTTATCGTGAAATATAAAGCAAAAAATCAACCAATATTGTGGTAGGGCTTTTCTTTATTTAACTATAGGAAATGGATGTTATACCTGAAATGAAGCGGATATATCTTAGAAATTTATGGTAAACCATAGGATAGTATAAAGTATCATCATCTAGACATTTGAAACTCTGATTGAGAAGAGTTCAACAAAGAAGAAAAGTTAGCCAAACATGCAGTGGATCAAAAAGCTACAAACATCTATCTAAGACATTATATTGGACAAGAAGGTCTAAGACAGTTAACTACACAAAATCCTCATATGTATGCTTAACTATATTGACATTTGACAGGTCTTCTAGGACTGTCCCTGAAAAATATTACAAACTTAGACAAATAAAGGGAAAATCAGGAATGGAGGAAGGTTTTTTTGAAAACAAAATCCCCAAAGAACAAATCATGTAGTTCAAGGAAAAAAAGTCTCAAGGACTATAAAACTCACTACCTCCTCTAAATCATTACCATCAGAAAAAATCCTGCTAATTTCAAGATAATTGAGTCTGCCTCATTTTGAAAGCCCAGATGACCTTTGCTGAAAATGAAAAGGTGAAATAAGAAATAACACAAACTTTACAAGTATGGACTTCATAGAAGCACTATCCGCAGCTTACCTCGCAACATGTTTAATCCATGATGAGGATTTGGAGCAGCTTTGGTGGTATGTAAAACAAGTCCAGGAAGTACTATATGTATGTGTGTTCATGTGTCCAACTACATGGAACAAACAAGAATGCTATCAATTGCTTCTTGCATCTGCTATGTCACTCCATCTTTCTTAGTACTGTCTATAACGATAATGACTAATGAATTAAAAAAATGTCAATTGGTATTTTTTCTTATCCTCAAATCTTAAGTTTTCTCCGGCTCAAATAATATATGGTTATTCAAGTTGCTAATATAATTATTTATTACAAGCAAGTGATGCATCTCAAGGGCAATGGTAGTTTGGCCTGATGGCATCTCAAGAAAGAAAATTTTATTCTCATGGTAGGAAAGAAAAGCTTTTCCACAAATTTTTGGCTAAGGATTAAGTAATTGACCATCAATCTATAAGAAGAGTGCACACCATAATACTAACAAGGTACCTATGTCAAAAACAAATAGGGCATGTATGTATGTGAGAGTGAGATCAATTAAGTTAATGTTTGGAGTTGAGTGGCTGTCAAAGGCATAATTTTGGATGAACTCATTGATGCTAAATCTAAAGAAAATTTTCTAATATGCCAATGCATGCATTCCTTGCACATTTTGATGTTTCCAATCAATGACCTAAATACATTACCACCATAAGTCATGACCTTAGCATAGATTTAGGAAAAGCAATGATAAGAAATAAGAGAACTAATATACAGCTTCCATATTGTGTTAATGGTCAAAATTTCCATTTTCAGATGAGATAGTACATTTGATTTGTCCCTTGTAAAGGTTAGGGACAAATATAGCGTTTGTCAATACATTAGCTGCATGAGATGTTTCGAATTTTGTTCAAATCCAAAAGTAGAAGCAAGGATGGGAAAGGTAATTGTGATGACACTTAATGCATCTTTCCTAATATTTGTTTCTTCCAAGTGAACAAAATTTTACGGGAGAGATAATTAATGTTAAGCAAGTTAGAAGTTTAACCACCAAGGAGAACAGCCATCTAGAGATAAATTTATTTATTTAAACAAAAAACATGAGTTACTTGGATATAAGGTTTTACCTGGCTCAGTAAGAGGTTAAGAATTGTGGAACCAGAAAAATTATTAGCTGAAGCTTGAAGACTTCTGTATCACAGTGGACAATGCTTGCATAATTGCAACAGTAAAACTTGACAAGAAACTAGAATCTTTGACTCCTTGTATGGAAATTCTTCCAAGTTGAAACTAGTGCTAAACCTATGTTACCATAGCCTGGTAAATATGATAAGAAATTTTTAAATGGCATTTAATGAGCAATCATTTATGAAGAGTACAAATAAAAAAAAGACATTCTTACAAAATAGTACAGTCTCACAAACTAACATGAAATTGTCTAAAATGATTAAATAATATGTATGAGTATTATTAACAGGGCAATATTAACATGCAAAATTAACATTATAAATGCAGGATATTTTAAACCAACCATTGGTTACAACATGAACAAAATCAACAAAAAGGGAAAAAGAAAAACAAAGGAGGTATAATAAAAAATATGGAATTTCCATAAGTGACATCTTCTCCACACTGTGTTTATGTACAAGATGGTAAAAGGGGCACACATTGTTTATGCTGGATATAAAATCATTACAATTTTATTCATAACCATTGTTTACCCAATTCTGTACTAGGAATTCCAATAACAAGGTGAATTCTCAAGGTAATACAATTAAGAAACCACACATCAATGTTTTGTACAAATCAAATACTTGAAGTGAAATTAGTAAGATAGGCCACAAATTCTTAGAAATTTACTATAATTGAACTAAACACAGTAATTGAATCAACCATAATCAAACTAAGCTTCAACCAAACTATTTAGAAATCAGAAGTAATCCAATTAATTTATTTCGAAAGATATGCACGCAGGAAAGAGATGAAATGGGCGTCCATGGCATCTAGATTACCTCCAAAGAATTTGAATAAGTTGGTGGATCCATAAGATATCCAAGATACATAACTTTATTTTTTCCAAAGGATAGAAAACATGTTCACAGTCGATAATAATAATATAAACCTTTTCTTTTCAGGTATAGAGATTCATTTTAATGTCTCAAAAATAAGCACATCGCATATAATAAAACAAAGACTTACAGTTGTACCGATTGCATAAGTATGAAGTACATCAACATAAAATACATTCAAAAGGGTCCTGAAGGACAGAAAGATCAATTTTAGGCACAAAAATTTGAGGACAGAGGAGTCTCATTAGCAGCCATAATTGCTATCCCAATTGTGATGAGGTTGCAGTGCAGCCATCCTTATTAATTCAAATACTACCTATTAATAGAAAAAAATTACATATAAATACCTCTGGTTTGTATATAAAGAAACTCTTCAACCAATCAAGTAGAATTATATTCTTCCATAGATCCCACCCAAAGGCATTTAGGAAACCTAGTAACTTAATTTTTGGCTAGCCTGTCTTAAATGACCTACCAACCTAGTAAAGTATCATAGACATTTCCCTATTATTAACTTTAAACAGCAATAAATACTTGGGCAATCTAGAGCATTGTAGACCTGAAAGGTTAACCAATAAGAAGGATGGTTTATACACTTCTCACCATTTCAAACCTTGGTTAGAAACCAGGAAGTGCAATGAAGATTATACACATCTTGAGTTTGTAGTTTGTTTCTCTGAGCTCAAATTTACAATCTTGTCTTTACATTCACATATGTTAAGGGACTCATATTATTCTTTTCTTTGATAAGTAAGGGACTCATATTATTCTTCTTGTCACATTTACTTTTACTTTATTTTTTTCAAGTAAATTTTTATTTAATAAATTGTATCCTTTTAATTTAAGGTGTATTTTACATGCTGTTAATTGCCAACTGGAAGATATAATAGAGAAGAAGTTGCATTCAAATAAGGGCCAAAATTGGTTGTTTAAACATGATAATTCAACATCAAAATAAATGGAACCAGGAGTTCACATTTCTATTACACATTAAACAAGCATCAAAAGCGAAGCAACATTGAATAATCACATGACTTACAATGCAGAGAAATGCTGGAGTGCCCAAGTGTAGCAGCAAAAGTCTAATTAACTAAGCCACTCTTGAACTAAGACCTACTCCTATTAATGAGAAAGCTCTCATACAAAGGAAAACAAACTTAGGCCAATTCATGCAATAATATTCCTTGCTCAATTTACTTATCGATATATAAATTCCTTGCTCAGTTCAAATTGTCTTTTACAATTTGAAAGGCTAATGCCGAAATCAGACATAACAAATCTGGTCATTCCAGATGCATGATCTACTTAAACTTCTTAGTACAGTAAAAAAACCTTTTATTCATAGGTTCTTGTGTACCCCTTTAGAAAATATGACTAAATCCACTTTCAAAGAGTTGCATTAATTCCTGGAAAAGAACTTGGTACACTTCTGAAGCTACAAAAACTCCACTGTTACAGAGGCCAAAGTCTAAGTAATACAACAAAGCCTAACTAGTTGAAGGATTTCATAGAGCACTAAGCTCGGGTTTAGCTCATTCAGTTTTTCAATCCAACAATCAATAAAAATACACATCTCATTCATAGTAAAAGGTACAAAATAGCATGCTTAAGTGAAAAAAAAGGTCTAAAAACCATTTAACAAAGAATTCTTAGAAGATAAATTGCTGTTGCACCAGATTAGAGATGTCAGTAATTCATATCATGCAAGAAATGATAAATTCATAAATGGATCAACCTTGAAATTGATATCATCCTACTTTCCACAAACTCTTTTGATTAAGATTTATTATCTATCAATTCCAACTGTACTAGAGAGGTATCATCAATAAAAATAGAGGAGAAAAGAAAATAACATGGGCAAATGAAACAACGGAAATAAAGGAGACAAACCTTGTCATAAAATGCAAAAGAAGTCGAACACTCAAACGGAAACAACAAAGGAGAGAATAGTTTCAAGGCTCTGCTCAGATGGAGGCATATTTCTTTCAATTTCAATCAATTTGTTCTTCTCTTCCTTGATGGCGAAGTCAGATTGGAGTCAGAATCATTGTCAGAAAAGTAAGTCCCATTGAAGATGAACCCATATCAAACCCCTCATAACAAATATAGTAACCCCAAACTCTTTACTTCTTCATACAGACAAAAACTTATAGTCATATGCTCTGGTGTATCCTGTTAGTAATCAATACTTAATCAGTTGGGCCATCTTTTTTCCTCAAGCACTTAATCAATTTTTAGGAGATGCTGTCAACTTAAATAAATGATATGATTAAATACACTTAAAAGATTGCATAAAATTCATGGAAAAGACCTTGGGTACACTTCAACAAGCAACAAAAAATTCGGCTGTTATAGAGGCCAAGTAATACAACAAAGCCTACTTTGTTGAAGGATATCACACAGCACTCGGCGTGGTTTGACTCATTCAATTTTTCAATCTCGCAATCAAATAATCAATAAAAAAGTAAACATTCCATTTCATGGTAAAAGCTATAAAATAGCATACCCAAGTGAGAAATAAAAAGGTCCAACTAAAACAATATAACAAAGAATTCTAATAAGATCAATTGTCGTTGCACCAGATTAGAGATCTCAGTAATTACTAATTCATACATGAAATGCTAAATGCATAAATGGATCAACCTAGAATTTAATACTGTCCTACTTTCTAGTTTCCACAATCTCTTTTAATTAAGATGTATTTTCCTTCAATTTCAACTGTACTGGAGAGGATATCATCAATAAAAAATAAAGGAATGAAGATATAATTAAGGGTAAATGCTACACTGCAACTAAAGAAGGAGACAAACCTTGGCATATATATATCTCCTGAATTCAACAAATTCCTCTTGAGTTATCTGCTATAACTGTGAACAAGAAAAAGACAGTTAGACAAAGACACAAATAGAGAGAGACAGAGACAGAGAGAGACAAAGATGCATGTGTCACTTTACTTACAGAATAGAATCAGTGGCCATAAATTTTCTGGTAGCAGATTTAGGTGCCCTTGATGGAGTAGTAGAATTCCCAATTGAACCATCAGACAATTCATCTAACTCGGGAATTTCAGTGGAAGATTACATCAACCATTAAGGAGCTTCTGCATATTGTAGGCATAACAGATTTAGCCTTTCCATTGTTCGTAATTGAAAATTTTAGCTAATAAGAATAATCAAGAAATACAACTTATCAAAATTGAAAATCAAGTTCTCAACTGTGGCATAACAATTTCAATTGTGTTCCTACTTTCAACAGCAATCTTCACTAGTGGTACTTAGCTCTCCTTGTATTACTTCCAATTCTAAATGGACATTTTAGATTTTAATTCCAATTTCCAAGGTTGTTTCCCAGGTCCTGTTGGTTTCACTATGGCTTTTTTCCAAAAATGCTGGAGTGTTGTGGAAATTGATGTCATGGCTTTCTTTGATCATTTTCATAGGAGCTCAGAGTTTGAACGGTCTCTAAATGCTTCTTTTCTATCTCTGATTCCCAAAAAAAATAATGCTTTGAATATTAAAGATTTTAGGCCTATCAGCTTAGTAGGCAGTGTGTATAAGCTTTTGTCCAAGGTTTTAGCTAACAGATTGAGGCGGGTGATGGATAATCTTATTTCGGAATCTCAAAATTCTTTTGTTGGTGGCAGACAGATTTTGGATTCAGTGCTTATTGCCAACGAATGTTTAGACAGTAGACTGAAGTGTCGCATCCCGGGGGTGGTGTGTAAGTTAGATATTGAGAAAGCTTATGATCATGTGAATTGGGACACTTTGTTTTATCTGTTGGAGAGGATGGGTTTTGGGGAGAGATGGAGGAGATGGTTAAAAACTTGTGTCTCTACCGTTCGTTTCTCAGTTCTGGTTAATGGATCGCCTGCTGGCTTCTTTGGTAGCTCAAGAGGGCTCAGACAAGGCGATCCTTTGTCTCCCCTCCTTTTCCTTTTGATCATGGAGGTCTTAAGTCGTATCATGAAGAAAACTGAGGAAGGTGGTTTCATTCAAGGTTTTCATGTGGGTCCTATTAATTCTACTGGTATTCGTGTTTCTCATCTTTTATTTGCTGATGATACCATTCTTTTCTGTGATGCCTCTAGAGAGCAGATTCTGTCTATTAGGCTAGCTTTGACTTGTTTTCAAGCTTTTACTGGTTTGAAGGTGAATGTGGGGAAAAGTGAAATTGTCCCTGTTGGGGAGGTGCGTAACATTCAGTCTTTGGCTAATATCCTTCAGTGCAGAGTGGGCAGTTTGCCTATGACTTACTTGGGTATGCCGATGGGAACGTTGTATAAAACACCCTCCATTTGGAATCCGATCCTAGAGAGGATGGAAAAGAAGCTTTCAGGCTGGAAGCGGCTATATTTGTCAAAGGGTGGTAGACTCACCTTACTGAAGAGTACCCTTTCAAGCCTTCCGACTTATTACCTTTCCCTTTTTACTATCCCCAAAGCTGTGGCGCTTAGATTGGAACGCATTCAAAGGAACTTCTTGTGGGGTTCATCAGTTGAGTGTTTCAAATATCCTTTGGTGGCTTGGGAAAAAGTTTGCTTACCGCGTGAATTGGGTGGTTTAGGTATTCGGAAGTTGGTGCCTTTTAATCAGGCCCTTTTAGGAAAATGGCTTTGGAGGTATGGCCATGAAACCTCTCATCTGTGGCGAAGGGTCATAGCCATGAAATATGGGGAGGGAAAAGGGGGTTGGTGCACTAGAGCTTGTAGTAGGGCCCACGGGTGTGGGTTATGGCGGAGTATTAGTGAAGGGTGGGAATCTTTCGCTAAGCATTTCTCTATTGTGGTGGGGGATGGATCTCGTATTCTTTTTTGGCATGATAAGTGGATTGGGGATGTCCCTCTTAAAAGTCTTTATCCTCAGTTATTTTTGTGTTCCGCTAACAAGGAGGCTTGTATTTCTGATGTGTTAAGCCCTTCAGTTGGTGATAATGACAGAGTGTGGAACTTAAGATTTCAGAGGGAGTTCAATGATTGGGAGTTGGCGGCCTCCTACTCCCTTCTTCATTTCATCCAAACCCGAATCCCGAGGGGTGGAGGGTGTGACAGGCTGTGTTGGGATCTTAATGCCAGCGGGAAGTTTGATACTCAATCTTTCTATCATAAGATTCGTAATGCAGCTCCCTCCACCTTCCCTTGGAAGGGTATTTGGAAAGTTAAGGTTCCTAAAAGGGTGGCTTTCTTTATGTGGACAGCAGCTCATGGTCAGATTCTAACCTTGGATAATCTTATGCTTCGTGGTCGCCCTTTGGCGAATCGATGTTATTTGTGTTGTTCTAATGCGGAATCTGTGGATCACTTATTACTTTTTTGTCCGATAGCTCATTCTTTGTGGATGTATATGCTTCGGTTGTTTGGGATTGTTTGGGTCATGCCAGGTTCAGTCGAGGACTTATTATTCTGTTGGTTCCATTGGCTTGGGAAGCATAGTTCTGATATTTGGGATTTGGTCCCAGGCTGTTTAATGTGGACTATTTGGTCTGAACGGAATCGGCGGGCTTTTGAGGACGAGGGGAAATCTGTGGTTCAGTTATTAGAGCTTTGCCAAAGGACCCTCTTTGATTGGTCTCGTTGTTGGGGTTTCTCGGATTGTTCTTCCCTTACGGATTTTATTTCTTCTATTAAAATAGATTAGGGGCTATTTTGTCTTGTTGTTTCTTTTTTTCATTGTTCACTACCGTGAACTCTTTGTGTTTCTCTTGCTTTTCTTTTTTAATAATAATTTCTTCTTACTTATCAAAAAAAAAAAATGACTTCACTAGCAAAATAAGACAATTCTAGCAAGTAATAATTAAGCAGATTTCCATTGCATTACCTTCAAATAGAAAATTCAAGAGCAAGAAACCCTCAGGGTCCAAAAGCCCGGGGGGTAGAGAGAGAGAGACAAACCTGCAAAATTATATTGCAATTCTTCACATAAAGGGACTAACTCCCAGCAAAATTTTATTGCAATTGAATCAAAAAAGAAAAGAAAAAAGTGTGTAATATCTGAGTCTACGTAAAAGGAATTTTAGTCATAATGCCCCACAGAGCTAATGGTCAACATGTTTATAGTGAAATATAAAGCAAAAAATCAACCAATATTGTGGTAGAGCTTTTCTTGATTAAACTATAGGAAATGGATGTTATACGTCAAATGTAGTGACATTTTGTTTTGATAGTCAAACAATTCTACCACAATAATGGCAACATGAGCACAACAACAACAATAAAAGGTTAACACTTGACTCCAACGAAAAAAAAAACACACACACACACACACAAAAACAAAAATGTGACTGAGGAAGAACCTCTAGTAGCAGGCCCGATTAAAATTTTCACCTGGGCTTAGACTATATTAGCTACTTAAAAGCCTGGTTCAAATGAACCAGTTCTGAAGTGGAACAAGGGGTATGAAAATGTGACGGCTACTGATTCTACTGAAAACTACAGCCTGTAGGCCCTTTTCGCACAGCAGTCAGATTGGTTTGACTCATTCAATTTTTCAATCTCGCAATCAAATAATCAATAAAAAGTAAACATTCCATTTCATAGTAAAAGCTATAAAATAGCATACCCAAGTGAAAAATAAAAAGGTCCAACCAAAACAATTTAACAAAGAATTCTAATAAGATCAATTGTTGTTGCACTAGTTTAGAGACGTCAGTAATTACTAATTCATACATGAAATGCTAAATGCATAAATAGATCAACTTAGAATTTAATACCATCCTACTTTCTAGTTTTCACAATCTCTTTTAATTAAGATGTTTTTTCCTTCAATTTCAACCGTACTGGAGAGGATATCATCAATAAAAGAAAAAGGAGAGAAGTTATAATTAAGGGCAAATGCTACACTGCAACTAAAGGAGGAGGAGACAAACCTTGGCATATATATATATTTCCCGAATTCAATCAATATTTTCTCCTCTTCTTTAATGGTAGATTCAGATCGGAGTCAGAATCATTGTCAACCAGGGTAAGGGCCATCATTTGAGGACAACAGATACATTCTACTTTGACCCCCCACCTTCTAAGCTCAATAGGAGGGTTGTTGCGATCTGTCTCTTTCTCCCATTCATATGTAACCTCAACGTGATTGTAATCAGATGGATTTGATTCATTCAACAGCTTCTGCAATTTCAGGTGTGCTTTAGAAAGTATCCCCAATGTATCAGAAGCTTTACGATCTAGGATAATGTAACCAAACGAAACTTTTTCAAAACCATTAATGGAGAGGTAAACATTTAAACCAACAAAATGAGAGGGTAATGGATGCTTCTCCAGTCCAAAAGCGAAATAGACGGCAAAAAAATTTGGAAATTTGCGACCAACACGGAATGATATGGAATTTCCAACACTTTGATGCTTGGAATTCAACCACCTTGGAATCTCTGTATACGGATACGGTAACATAAAACGACGGCTACCGTTAATATCCTCATCGAACAAATCTCTACTTTGAAGCTTGGAATTCAACCACCTTGGATACACATTTATGTCGCTTCTTTCTAAAATTTCTCGAATCTGCATATAATTAGCAAATTCAACGAATTAAATTAAGAAAGAAAGTTAAAAAAAATAAAAATGGTTTTATTTTTTATTATAACTTGAAAAAGAGAGACCTGATTCAATAATCTGCTTGAGGATTGTGCATCTAATGACGGACAGTTCTCTGCATGTAAAATTCTTATAAATGGTGGAAGCCCAAAAATTTGTCGTAGCTGCTGGCAATGATGTATATGAAGGGTTTCTAATGTAGTAAATCTGTTTAGGCTTTCAGGGATGCTAACAATATCAGTGTCAAATAGAATTAGAGTACTCAAAACGGGAAAGTAATTGGGCTTCATCAAAAATTCTAATTTGATTCCACAACATCCACTGAAATCTAACGTCCATAAGTTTAGAAACCCATATTCGGAAAGTCCATCAAAAGAATTACACGGTGGTCTCAATTGGACATTGTGAAAAGAGAGGTGCTCAAGCATTTGCAATTTCCAGATGCTGTCTGGAAGATCCCTCAGGTTGTGGCAACCACCTAACCATAATACAGTAAGCTGAGTAAGATACCCGATTGATGAAGGCACCTCTCTGATGCCACTCTTAGTTAAAAATAACCTCTCTAAACGTTTCATTTCTTGATGAAGAATATTGGGGAATTTCTCAAGCTTAGAGCATCCATAAAGATCAAAGTATTCGAGCGACTTCAACCTGAGGTTGTTTGGAAGATTTTGAAGACTCACACAGTCTCGGAGGAGCCAAAACTGTAGCCTATCAAGAAATCCAACGGACTCATGAACCGTAACTAATTTATAACAACGCTCAAGGATCAATTCCACTAGGTTTGGGGCACACAATTCATGAACCGTAACTAATTCACCACAAGAAGAGAGGTTCAACGTCTCTAGGTTTGGGGCACACAATTTGGGTAATTCTGTAATGGAGTCATTCTGAAGTTTCATATATTTTAAAAAGTTAAATTGGAAACCCTGCAGATTAAAAAAATAATAATCAAAATTTAGTTTTGGCCAACATTTAAAAGAGTTTTAAGAAATTATAATTCATAAATACTAATAATCATACTTGCTTGAATATTTTCTCCATTCTAATGCCACTACTCCAACTCATGTTAAGTGTAACAAGCTTTTGAGGACAATATTTAGATGGCCAGGAAAAAGGAAATTTATGCCATTCAAGTATCCGTAACCCATTAGGGAGATATTGAAATTCTTCACAAAAAATGCGTACATTGTTAACAAAAAGAAATTTAAGATTTTTCATCCCTTCAAAAGGTTCACCCTGCAATTTCATGGTTACTGGTTCAGGTGAGCGCAATATCATTGCTTGAATTTTATCAGTCCCCTAATTGAACAAAGAATAAAACAAATAAGTTTGATTATATAATTTTTTTTAAAGCATAAAAATTTTGAAATTTTAAACAAAAAAATATTTGGAAAAAGGAAAAGTGAAGTAAAAGAACTTGTACCATATTTTCAGTTAGCACTTCATAAGCATCCTCATAACGCCATATCCTGCTACGATTTTCGGGGTTTTCAGATTCTTGTTGAACAATTTGCTCACCCATTTGTTGTAACAAGTCATGCATCGACAATATGCCATATTGATCAATAGTTATGAGACACTTATCGATAAGTTTGCGAATACCATAACCTGGACATAAATTGCAAGTTTCTAGTACATCTGTAACGTAATCCTTTTTAAATCCCTTGAAAACACAAGCAACATAGAGAAAAATATCCTTTTCAGTTTTTTCCAATCCATCATAACTTATTTTGAGCCTTTCTTGAATATCTTGGTGAGGAATTTTTTTGTGCTTTTCTAATGCATCTTTCCATTCATGTATACTTGTTCCACACAAATCAGAACCAATTACTTTTAGTGCTAATGGAAGACCGTTGGCATAATGTATAATTTGCTTTGCAACTTCTGAATATTCTTCCCCTGGTTTATTCATTTGGAAGGCGTGTAGATTGAAGAGTTCATAAGCTTCACGTTGATTCAATTCCTTAACCTCATAAACTAGACGATCTTTTCCAAGAGTGGTTAGCACTTGTTTGTCTCTTGTTGTTATAATAATTCTACTTCCTGAACTAAACCAATCACATCTTCCAAGCAAATTTCCTATCTGGTTAGATTTATCCACATCATCAAGAATTAAAAGAAGCCTTGTATGACAAAGCCTACCCATTATCAGTTCAATTCCTTGGGAAATATTGTCCACCTTTAAATATGGGTCTTGTAATATCTTAGAAAGAAGTGTCTCTTGTAGTTGGATTATGCCATTGGTTGTCTGTGACCTTTCTCTAACATTCTCTAAAAAGCAGCTCCTATCAAAATGATAAAAAATTTTATTATAAACAGCTTTTACAATTGTAGTTTTACCTACTCCCCCAAGACCATGAATCCCTAGCTTGCGAACACCATTTGACTTTGTATCCAAAAGCAATTCTATCTTCTCCACACGAAAATCTATTCCAACTTGATATTCAGCGACAAATAGTTCTGTCCAATTTGATGTGATCCTTGATATCTTTCCTATAATTTCTTCGATAAATTGAGTTTCGTATTTAGAGCAACTGCCAAGCATAAAAGCATAAGAAGCATTTGATGTGTTAGACTATATAAAAATCTATACTACTATATACATACATATATATATATATATGTATGTATTCATATGAATTTTGGTCATTTCCTAATTGTAAGTGGTGGACACTCACTTTCATATGAATCTACCACTTTTTTACTTCACCCACAATCAACCCTTTATAGTTGTAGTAAAAGTTGTGTTCCTAAACTTTTTCCTCAATTAAATTAAGCACCTAACTTATAAAATGCTTTCCCCCACTTTTCACTCTTTTCCCTCTATTCTAGAATCTCTATACTAATGTTTATTTATTTATTAGTTTATTTATTGTCTTACTCTCAAATTGTTTTGCTTGGTATTTCTCAAAAAAAAAAAAAAAAAAAACTATTGCTTGGTAAGCAATTAAGGATGTGATTATGAGATTTTCTCTACTTCCCAGTATGACAGTATTTCAAAAACCATATCAAAATGTAAATAGAAAGGGAATCAGCAAAGAAGAGGCAATCTAGAGTGGACCGATGGGTTATCTCTTGTTCATTTCCTACTTAGTACATGGGCATAAAATTGAGAGGTGAAATCATTTACCTTGAAGTGTATATCCTTTTTATATTGATTTAGATATGAATGCACATTTACTTATTTATGACAAATTTGAAGTTTTAACATGTGCTAATTTTGAGAATACAATGCAAATCCAGTGGTATATGGGATTACAAGTTATATATATAAAGAGTAAGTGAGTAACAAAAGTAATATCCAGAGTAATTGTGTTTCATGTTATGGTAAAGGAAATTACTAATTATTTAATTACTAACAATTGAGGAAACGTGGAAGTATGATTATGATCTGATTCTTATGAAGTTAAGAAGTTTTCAAGACTGAGGTTTTTTCAATAGATAATGTAAAAAAAAAAAAAAAAAAAAAAAATCTATTCTAAAGAAAACAATTGTGGGTTTCAGGCTTCCAACTAGCTCAATTAGTAAAATTTTTTATTATCAAATAAGAGATCCGAGGTTCAAACTCCGCCTATACTTAAAATCAATTGGTGTCTTGGCGTGATAATAAAGAACAATCATCATGAAACAAACTCTATAGGATGAAATTCTATCTTATCTAGCCAAAAAAAAAAAAAAAAAAAACATTTTTTGAATCTAATGAGATATATCTTTAGAGAAAGTATACAAATTATTTTTCAAAGCTATATATCTAAAGATTTTTTTTTATAAAGCTCATGAAAAATTGTGTGTACATGCTCAAAGAAGTTTATCTCAAAGTGTATTCACCTATTAAGAAAATTTTCTAATTTTCATGTATTTATGCATTCTTTATAACTCATACCGCCTAACCCCTTTTATTGAGCTCTGTTAGCTTACCTTCTTTATAAAAATAGAAAATAAAAAATCAGTGAGCAGGTTTTATGCAATAGAGTAGTAGCTGGAGCCTTAGTTGAGTTTCATAAGAGCTAGTTTTATTTTCATTTAGTTTTTACTTTTCTTTTTAGTAGTTTTGCGCTTAACTTTGTAGAGATGTTTGTATTTATGAATCAATATTTGAGCGTTGGAACTTTTGATGTAATAGGGGATTTTAGCGTGTGAACTTGTGGTATATTCCAAATTGATGATGTTTGTTATTATTTGGAGGAAAAAAAAAATATTAGATAAGCTATTTATCAACTAACTAATAGACAATTTTTTGTTCACAATTTTACTTTGGTTCATATTAACATCAGGCTTAAGCTTGGTATTGACATGTTGGTCATGGTTGAAAATGTGGAATTCATTTGGATTGCGAGTCGTGACAATTTTTTTTTTTTAAATAAAAAATATCTTATTCTGAAAATTTTGTTTGGCAAGTGATTATGGATGTGATTGTGACTTTTCCTCTCTCTTAGCTTCTCAAAAAACCGAATCAAAATCCATATGGAGAAAGGAAGCAGCATAGAAGAGGCAATCTAAAGTGGATCCAATGTTTCTCTAGTCTCTCTTGTTTATTTCCTATTTAGTACATGGACATAACATTGTCAGGTGAAATCATTTACCCTTCTAGAAGTATATATTTTTCTATGTTAATTTAGAAATCAATATTCTTCTACCTACGCATGATGAATTTGAAGTTTTACCATGTACTAACTTTGAGTATGCAATGCAAATCCTTTGATTATTTGGAATTAAAAGGTGATAACAAAACTATTAATGTTTTATACTGCAAGAAGGCAAAAAAGTAGTAATAGATACATACCCCTTGTAAGAGAATCCAACCAAATCAGCTGCTTTGGTTAAAGCTACCCTCCAACTCTGAACCTTATCTCTGTTTTCTTTTTCTTCATGATTAGTTAGTGCAATCCCAAACTTTCCCTCTTGTTTACGTACTTCTGATGGATTTATTTTGTAAAAAACAGGTAGAACTAATTGGCCAAGATCCTTACACTCAAGAATTTTGACAAGTTCCCTCAAACACCAAGTTGAAGATGCATAATTTTCAGAAAATACAACAATTGAAATCATTGACAATTCTATCGCTTTGGGAAGCTCTTTTGAAATTGCGTCTCCTCCTTGAAGATTATCATCATCCAAAAAGGTCTTAAAACCTTTGTCATGTAAAGCCTTATATAAATGACTAGTAAAATTATAACGAGTATCTTCACCTCTAAAGCTCAAGAAAACGTCATACTTGTATCGGGCAGTGGAAGAAGAAGAGCCTCCTTCGTTGATTTGCAGGGCCATCGGAATCTATGAGCAAAAGAATTGTGAAAATATGGAAGGAGAAGAAGAGACTGAAAGAAAGATGTGACTAAATGAAAATTAAAAGAGATATGAGTGAAGGCATAACGGACAGTGTAAACAACCTTTCTTTTATATGAATGGCAGTGTCTATAAAAGTAAAAACCCCTATTTAGACTTTACACGAACTTTTTTTCCATGACTGGCAGTGTCCCTACAAATGACCGATGATCCCACGCGTCTTCAGTTTTCAAATCCAAAGTGGGAAGGCATATGCTTTGAAAACCACCGAAGGAAACCAAGAAAGTGCTAAAAAGTAAAAGCACTAAAGCCATAAAGCAAGTTAGCCACGTCATATGACACTGAAGCCATAATTAGGGTATTTTGATTTAAATCCTATAGTAAAGTGCTTGGTTCAAGCTTGCTGTGTAGGTTGCTGGTTTATTCCCATTGTGGGGTCCTTCGAAACAAAAGGAAAATTTATGCCGTCTTCTTTTATTTTGATCACTTGATCTCTTTTATAATTTTGTTAAATTACACTTTGCTAATTGTATACAAATAATTCTTGAAATTGAAAGATTCAAGCTTTTTAAGTTTATTTTATTGATTTATAAAGAACAAAGTTTGCCTACAAATTAGTTTGTAGCCAATGGCTACAAATTTTCTATATCTTTTTATGAGATGTGAATTTTAACAAATCTACCGTAAAAATACATTTTTTTTATTATATCATCCGTGCTTGCAAAATTTTACGAAGATTAAAAACCAATAACTATATTATCAATCACATATTTAAATTTGTATTTGTTTCTAGTACTAAATTATGTATAAAAAATAAGTTTATAGATTTAATAGTAAATAATATCCCATTTGAGTGAAATTTGACATGCATGTTAAGAACATAAAGAGCATGCAATCCAACGATTAGATTTTCAAAATATGTAGTCATGTTAATTTTTTAGTGAGAGTTTGTAAACTTTGTTTATCAATCTCGTTAGCTTCTTTTTCTCCCTCGAATAGTTTGATTTGACCTAGACTCTCCCGCACAAATTGATTATCTCTCTCAAGTAAGAACAAATCATTTTGATTCTCCTTATCTTGAATCTTGGTGTGTGGAATTGTGCCCAACAAGCTGGTCAATACTATAATTTTATCTTGAAGCATTGTTCTGTAAATTTTTTTTTAAAAAAAAATCCAATTTACATGGAATTTTACTCCGAGTGGTATAAATCAACCTTAAAAAACAACACATTCACATAATTCTATAGTTAGTGAGATTTTTCAAGTTAAACTTGTTTCTTTTGTTAAAAACTAGTGCATTCACATAAATAAGTTCCGAAAAAATTAAAACCTTGAAAAAAAATGGCACTCTCCCCCTCTCCTTGTACAATGTTATACACATTTTTTTTAGTTTACAGTGTTAAATTTACATTGCTAGTACAATGTAAATCTATAATTACCCTTTTATATCGCGTTCTCAAAAACTCTTCTATTTTTTTTGGGTAAAAATTAATAATTTGCATCAATTATAATTTGGGATTACTACATTTTTCAATCATAAAATAAATAAATAAATAAATCTATGGGTGTGATGAAAAAATAATTTCACCCACAAACGCATAATACTCATCACAATTATCACTAATAACAAAACAATTATTACGCTAAGAGTATACAGATGACAAAGTCAATAAACTTCGGCACTAATTAATGTATGCAATCCAACAAAGTTCTACAAACAATGAAGACAAAAAACCTGGGCACTTTGTCTTGATTAGCACTCTTTCCACTTAGAAAATAGAAAGTTGAAAGAAATATCTAAAGAAAAACCGGGCCCATAAATAATCTTTTTTATATTAAAAAACATAAAACATGTTTCAAGTTTCAATTGCTTGTACCCTGCATCAAACGTGGTTGTTGTACCTTGTACTTCAAAAAATTTGTTTCCAGATGATTACGGAGTAGGGAGAATGGGAGAAGTAGCCTCTCTAACATAAAAAACCTACCACACTGAAGCTCAATGATCCAATCATCAACATCAAGGCAACAATCATAAAAATCTAAGACTAAAACCGAATTGAAAAAGGAAATTGAAGATGTGTCTCAAAATTAAGTTTAAGGCAAAGAAAAAAAAAAAAAAAAGCTTCCTATTACCTATACAAATATTAGGCAATACACGGCTTCTATCAAAAAAGAAAAGAAGAAAAGGATAATGATTACAATTAAGGATGATACTGAAGTTTGCATGAGATCCAAACCAAATTAAAACCAAATACTAAGGGCAACTCATAAAAATAAAAGGAAACGTAAAGTTATGTAGTAAAAGGGGAGAAAAGTGTTCTTTCTTTGTATTTCTATATACAAAATGACCATTTGAAATATACACAAATTCTAGTGTAAAAGAGTATTCCAATTTTGAACAACTAAAGATTGACATAGAAACATGTGAGGAAGAAAATATAAAAAAGATTGAGTATTAAGAAATTATCTCAACTTATGCCTCAAAGTGAAACAAGGGGAGGGGAAGAGAAGACATTTATTGATGTCTTGTTTTGGCAATTGGGTTGCAGTTTAAAAAAAATAAAGGTATATGGTACTACCTAAATTTAGGTATGAGAAGTTATTGTAGGAGTGTTTTGCTAAGACTCGAGCATTTCATCTAACCCACCTAAGTTTGAGTCCCACTGCTAGCAGTTCTTTGTTAGTAGGCATCCATAAAGGTTGGTTAACAGGTCTTAACTTAAGTGCTCTGCTTGAGGCTGGCGTAACGGGAGTGACGTAAGTTAACTAACCTCCATTTTTATTTACCAAAAAAAAGTGTATTTTTAATTCAAAATAAAGAATAAGGGAATTTAAAAAAAATTTAAAAAATTAAAACGTGGGAGTAAGGGAACCGCAAATTTAAAAAAAAAAGAAAAAAGAAAAAAAAAAGGCAAACTTTTATTGAAATCAAAGTTCCTTGACTGGCACTATGGCAGTGTCCTTTATTTCGTCTTTACACGAAATTTATTTAGGGTACGTTTGTTTTGGTGGTAAATGATTTCAGGAAATCATTTACCACCTAACCCATGTGTTTGGAAGGCAAGGGAAAATATGATTTCCGGAAAATATGCCTCAAGTTTGACCATATTTTCCCCTTTGACCCGAAAATGGTTTTACGCTTTTTTTTTTTACCTTCAAACCATTTCCGGGTCTCGCACAAAAACGCAAAAGAGAAGAGAGCCTCTGAGAGAACTTGAGTGAGAACGAAAAAGAACAAGGAAACAGCCAACAACAGCCACAGAAAACGATTGAGAACGCAAAAAAAAAAAAGAGAAAACGCCAGCGACATTGAGAGACCCAGCGACCTTCGACCCAGAGAGAGCATGAACCGGACCTCCAAGCCCAGAGCCCATCGCCGGCGACCTTCGACCCACGAACCCACCAGTCGCACCGTGTCGGCGAGACCCAGCGAGTCGCACCACGAGACCCAGCGAGTCGCACTGCGAGACCCACGAGTTGCCCGCTCCAGCGAGTCGCACCGCGCTGGCGAGACCAAGCGAGTCGCACCGCAACGATCCGATCGAACCCAGTGGCTTGACCGCAATGATCTGACCGAATTTGATGAGTTTTTTTCCTTTGGTTTTGTTTTTTTGTGGCTTTTGATTGCCGGAGTTTGCTGCCGTGGGTTGAAATGGAGTTTTGGTGGTGTGTGGTGTTGAGATTTGGCTGTGATTTTAAAATTTTTTGTAATAAAATTTGTTTGGATGCTGAGAAAATAGGTGAGAAAATGTGAAAAATGTGTAGGAAAATAGCATTTTCCTAATAGAACCAAACACATGAACTCAATTTTCCACATCAATTTTCATAATTCAACCAAACACTTAAAAATATTTTCCTTTTCCGGAAAATAGCATTTCCGAAAAATATGTATTTTTCGGAAAACGTTTTACACGAAACAAACACAGCCTTAGTCTTTACATGAACTTTCCTTGGCTGGCAGTGTCCCTACAAGTGACCAACGATCCCACGCGTTTTGACATTTCAAATCCAAAGTGAGAAGATATATTTTTTTTTTGATAAGAGTGGGAAGATATATGCTTTGAGCAACGTCGAAAGAACTAAGAAAGTGCTAAAAATTAAAAGCACTAAAGCCATAAAGCAAGTTAGCAACATCATATGACATTGAAGCCAAAGGGTATTGTGATTTGAATCCTATAGTAAAGTGATTGGTTCAAGCTTGCTGTGTAGGTTGTTGGCTTATTCTCATTGCGGGGTCCTTCAAAACAAAAGGAAAATTTATGCGGTCTTCTTTTATTTTGATCACTTGATCTCTTCTGTAATTTTGTAAAATAACTCTTTGCTATTAGTCATGAACTTCTCTTAAATTTTTTTTTAAAAAAATGTATACAAATAATTCTTAAAATCGAAAGATTCAAGCTTTTTGAGTTTATTTTATTGATTTATAAAGAACAAAGTTTGTCTACAAATTTTTTGGTAAGAAAATTTGTAATTTGCCTACAAATTAGTTTGTAGGCAATAGCTAGAAACTTCCTACATCTTTTTTATTTGATGTAAATTTTAACAAATCTACTATAAGATTACATTTTTTTATTATATCATCCAGGCTTACAAAATTTTACGAAGATCAATAACTATGTTATCAATCAAATATTTAAATTTCAATTTTTTGTAGTACTAAATTATGCATAAAAAATATAAGTTTATAGATTTGATAGTAAATAATATCCAATTTGAATGAAATTCGACAAACATGTTAATTAGAATATAATTAATATACAATCTAAATGTTAAATTTTCAAAATATGTAGTCATATTAATTTTTTAATGGTTTAAAAATTAAACCCACATTTCTTAGCATTTGAATTACACAAAACAATATTGAAAAACTCTTAAGCTTTAAATCTCTTTTATCCCCCACTCTTCTATCGCCTTCTAATTTTCTATTTCCTCAATTCTCCAACCCCAACCAACCAACCAAAGTAAAGATATAAATTGGGTGAGAAATTATTCTTGGCCGGACGCGCTTTAATTAAAGAAGTATTAAAAAAAATCTTTTGCCGTTTCCTCCACGGGAAAGAACTAAGAAGCACAGCTGAAAGTTCAAAGAAAACGACTCTTAAGTCAAAGGGCGAAAATGGGCAACTAATTTTTTTTCCCTAACTATCTAGTTAGTTGTTAAGGTTTTGAAACTATATTTCTTACTAGCATCTTGAGTCTAAGAGACTCGATTTAGGGGCTATAAATCGAGTGTTTGAGGGTCGATTTTCATGGTTTGATCGGGTCTGAGTTGGCATTTTTTTCGCGTGGCGTCTACATGGAAATCGAGTATCTGATACTCGATTTATAAGCCCATATATATCCGAGCAGCTCCAGCAAAATAGAAATCAGAGCACAAGAAAAAAAAAAAAAAAAAAAAAAAAGTCGAAGAAGAAGGAAGAACCCAGGCCTGAGCTCCAGCGACCCAGCCGCCGCACGGCCAGGCCAAAACCCAGGCCACGCGCGACCCAGCCGCCGCGTGGCCAGGCCTCGCGAGCCCAGGCCGCCAGAACCCAGGCTGCGCGCGACCCAGCCACCGCGCGGCATTCCTTGCGAGCCCAGGCCTCACGCCCTGAGCTCGCGCGACCCAGCCGCCGCGCGGCCAGGCCTCGCGCGAGCTCAGGCCGATCTGATCTGACTCTTTCTCTCTCTCTGATCTGGTTTTTCTCTCTCTCTCTGATCTCTGATCTGGTCTCTCTCTCTCTCTCTCTCTCTGATCTGATCGGTGAGGTGAGGCCGTGCATGAGACTTCAAATTTTTTTAAATTTTTTTGTTTTGTAAATTGAGTCTTAGAGACTCGATTTTCACATAGTCGCCACGTGGAAAAAATGTCACATCAAACACGAACAACTCATGAAAATCGAGCACCAAAAACTCGATTTATAGCTCCTAAATCGAGTCTCTTAGACTCGAGATGCTAGTAAGAAATATAGTTTTAAAACCTAAACAACTAACTAGATAGTTAGGAAAAAAAAATTAGTTACCCATTTTCACCTAAGTCAAAGTCTAGAAGAAGAATTGGCCAAAGCCCAATTTCTTCGAAACTACTATATATTTCCATCATATTCATATTGACTTGGAAAAAGAAAAACACGGTTGATCATTGGGAGTAATCTACAAGTTACCAACCAGGACTAGACTTTGGTTCAATTTCATATTTTTTTTTTCAAAGATTATATGGAGGATGTGGGCTGGAAAAGGCATTGTGCTCAAAACTCAAAAGCATAAATGCATTTTACCATTGTAAATAAATAAGAAGTGTTTGGTTTAATTAGGGATGGCATTTTACTTCTTTGGGTATAAAATAATTTTTTTAAAATATTTTTTCTTTATTTTAGGTGTTTTGGGGTTGAAAATTTTTACTATTTTATTTTTGTTAACCAGGAAAATCATATCCCTCTGGCTGAAATTATTAAAATATCCAAACCTCCTGAAATGACCACAAGAAAAAAACTCTCAAAAGCTGCCAAATTATCAAAATTGTCCAAAAATAAAAAACAATGGGGATTATTAGATATAATGGATTATTTTAGTTATGTACAATTTTTTACTACGTTCTTAATAAATTGCTCTTTTTTTTCTTTTTTCTTTTTTTTTACATAGATGCAGTTATATTTTATAACTTATTTTTTCTACAAAATCAAACAATGAAAATTAAGCTATACCAAACCAATCCTTATAGTATTATTCAATTTTACAAAAATAAAAGTGTAGCGACTCAAATTGGATTGGACCCAGAAGAGGGATGAGTTTTTAGCCCAACAAGCCCAAACAATAAAAATTTTAGAGAGTGGGTGTAAGAGCTAATTCCGTTTGGTAGAAAAAGTCATGATCGTTGTGCAGCAAAGGAAGCTTCAAACTAACTAAACGATAAAAACTCTCATTGGCTAAGTTTCAAGGGATATCTTTTTGGATTCTATCGTTTTCTTCCTTTTTCTTCTAAAAGTCTTTTCTAATGTCAACCACTTTCCTGTTATATACTGCATTCCTCACTCCATTTTCACCGTACACGTGTAGGTTCTATTCTGGGAACTTCTTTCTGTCCCATCCAGCACCTCCTGGAACCTTAGTAGCCATAAGGCTGCTTGGTTACTGTTCAGGTATCACCTCCACATTAATGCGGCCAGAGAGTTAGCTGGAAAGCATTTAATGTGGAGGTAGCAGCTTTAGAAGATATTTATTATCTTTCCCAGTTCCTCCTTTATTCTATATTCACTTTTCAGTTCATATACAACTTTGTGGAGTACCTTGAATACTAAGATAGTTACATCCACCTCGGACCGTGGTATCAAAGGTGGATCTTATCCTCGGACGCGGTTTGGGCCACTGTACACGACCTACATCCCTTTGTCTTATACTACTCCCAAAATTCTTTTCTTTAACCATCCTCGGATAAGTGAATGTCCTCGGACTGGGCTGTTGGGCCACAAGCCCATTTCCCATGATTTCTATGTCATCTTTTTGGACAACCGGCCCCACAAAAAGATAGCTCACAAATGAATTACTAGAAAGAATATGTTATTCGTTCAAAACTTTAACCAAAAATAATTTATTTTTTGTTTTGTATTTTTATTTTTTTAGTTTTTTTTTTATTTTTTTGGTAAGGCTTATATTCAGTTCACACATTTTATTGTTTTTATCACATGTTGTGTTGGTGTTACATTACGTTTCATTTCTTGATGAATATTGAGGAATTTCTCAAGCATAAAGCATCCACAAATATTATATAACTTTTCAAGCTATTTCAACCTAAGGTTGTTTGGAAGATTATATATGGTCTTATTTTTTTTTTTGATCACTTGATCTCTTTTATAATTTTCTAAAATTACGCTTTGCTATTAGACATGAACTTCTCTTAAATTTTTTTTTTTAAATGTATACAAATAATTCTTGTGATTGAAAGATTCAAGCTTTTTAAATTTATTTTATTGATTTATAAAGAATAAAATTTGCCTACAAACTAATTTGTAGGCAATGGTTACAAACTTCTTATTTCTTTTTATTGGATGTGAATTCTTACAAATCCACCATAAGATTACATTTTCTTATTATATCATCTATGCTTACAAAATTTTAAGAAGATCAAAGATTAATAACTATGGTATCAATCAAATATATAAATTTCAATTTTTTATAGTACTAAATTATGCATAAAAAATAAATTTATAGATTTGATAGTAAATAATATTCTATTTGAATGAAATTTGACATTCATATTAAGAACAAAAATAATATGAAATCTAACGGTTAGATTTTCTGATATTATAAAAATCATTTTCATAATATGTAGCCATGTTAATTTTTTTGTGATAGTTTGTAAAATTTGTCCTTTGTCTTGTTAGCTTCTTTTTCACTCTCGAATGGTTTGATTTGACCCACTCTCACACACAAATTGATTTTCTCTCTTGAGTAAGAACGAATCATTTTGATTCTCCTTATCTTGAATGAAAAGGCTTTATAGAAAATTGTTCTTGAATCTTGGTGTGTGGAATTGCACCCAACTTGTAGTAACTTTATCAACTTGTATTGAACTTTCTTGGTAATCAAACATGTTACAAGAATCAAATTTACCAATCTTTTGTATTTTCAATTTTCTTTTTTCACTTTCTTGCTATTTCTTGGTAACCAAACATATCTCATTTCTATTTTCTCAATTTTCCCTTTTACTTTCTTGCAATTTCTTAGTAACCAAATAAATCTTCATTTTTATTTTCTCAATTTTCTTTTTTACTTTCTTGAAATTTCTTGGTAACCAAATATTGTCACATGCGTTATCTTTAGCACCACGCTAACCCAGATACATCACCGTGGAACTTGAATTACCACCTCCACAACCGTCCAACACCACCACCAAAACCAGATCCACCACTACCAAGTCCATCACCACCAAACCCTACAATCAAACAACTTTTTATCAGGAAAAAAAAAAAAAAATTCAACCACAACTCAGATATATTTTGAACCATTAAACAACCCAAACCCTCACACCATCACAAATTAAAGAAGGAGAGACCGGGTGGGTGAGTCCAAGAAAAGTAGAGATAGAGGGAAAGAGCAAGGAGACCACCTTAATGATGGTGGTTGGTGGTTAGTGGTGGTGAATGACAAGGAAGGTCATTGACTACCAGCAATCTAGGATGAGAAATATTCATCAGTCATCACTAAATTGTAAAACACAAACCCATAAAACCGATTTTAATGGGAATGGTTGTTGTACTAGGTAGATCAATAGGATCACGTGGTGGGTATGGGTCTAGGTGGTGTGTCTGTGTATCAAGTGATGGGTTTGGCGGGTGGGTAAAGGCTACCCAACGAAATTTGGTTATTGTGAATTTTTTGGCCTGCATTTGATTTTTGTGTTTGAATTTTCTGTGTTCCTGAGTTCATCTTCTGTGTTTTAGGCTGTGTTTGTTTTGGTGGTAAATGATTTCAGGAAATCATTTTCCACCTGACCCCACCGTTTGGCAGCTACGGAAAATAAAATTTTCCGGAAAATAGGCACCCGTTTGACCATTATTTACTCCTTTGACCCGGAAATGGTTTGAAGTGAAAATGAGAGGTGAAAACCATTTCCAGGTCACGCACAAAAGAGAGAGCAGAGAAACTTCGAAGGCATCTAGAGAAAGAAGAGAACTCACCGAGAACCAAAAGAGCCAGAGAAAGCCAGGGAACTCACCTCGCCGAAACACCGTTCCAACCACTCCCGTGCCTCCGATCCAGCCACCACACCGAGAAACCCAGAGAACTCACCTCGCTGAAACACCATTCCAGACCCAGACCCATCGCCACGATCGTCGATCGCCTTCAACCCAGACCCAGACCCAGACCCAGCGACTCGCACTGTGCCGCGAGTCACACCACGAACCCACGAATTGCGAGTCACACCGCGCCGCGAGTCGCACCGGATTTGAATACCCAGTTGCCTCACCGCAACAATCTAACCGGATTTGATGATTTTGAAATTTTTTGGCTGTGATTTTGAAATTTTTTGGCTGTGATTTTGAAATTTTTTGTAATAAAATTTGTTTGGATGCTGAGAAAATAGCTGGAAAAATGTGAAAAATGTGTAAGAAAATAGCATTTTCAGAATAGAACCAAACACATGAAAATATTTTCTACAACAATTTTCATTATGCAACCAAACACTTGAAAATATTTTCCTTTCCCGAAAATAGCATTTCCAAAAAATAGACTATTTTTTGGAAAATATTTTACGGAACCAAACACAGCCTTAGTGTTCATGAAATGCCTTTTTTTCCCCCTTTTAATTCTATTTTATTTTTAGTTAAAATTGTTAAATTCAAATGCTGATGTGGATGCTAATTGGTATTTTTTAATACTAAATAAAAAAATTATTATTATTTTATTAGCCGTATCAGAGTTTAAAGTGACACGTGCATTCCATGTGCCAAGTTTGCATAAGGGCCAAAATAGTAATGGTATGAACTAAAACGGAAACTAAAACAGGAATTGGCTCAAAATCTATGGACCAAACGTGTATTTTCACCTTAAAATTTTGAGCTGGGTTGATTTTTGTGTCCATGCCAAATTTGATTTTTATGTTTTTGTGTTTGATTGACGAGAAAATGCTGGGAATGTTCCTACAATTTTTTTTTCTATTTTAAAATTGAGAAATTAAAAATGAATGTTTTTCAAATTAAATGCTGATGTGAAATTTTTAAATAGAAATTAAAATATTTTATTATTATTTTATTTTCCACATAAGTTTCAAGGATGTCAATTATGAAATTCATTAGCCACGTAGATATTTTTCGTCAATAAGTTGACGATAAAAACCAAATTAATTGCAAGTTGAAAATGACAGGGACTAAATTGATTGATATCAAAATATATAAATTTTGTACCTTAAGAAGTGAACATATATTTCCCATCTCCTAATTTATTCCATGTTGACATTTTTATTTGTCTGTTGAACTCCCTGAAGTCATAATAAGAACCCTCTGTTTATGATTGTTCCATGACTTTGTACATTATGTTAAGCACGTCTTTTTCCAATACAGGTGTATATAAATTCCTCCAATGTGGATGACTATCCTGTGGTATCAATAACAAGGCCAGCAGCTGACCCTAATGCTGGAGAAGTTTATTATAGGTACTTACGAAATACGTTCATCCACCGGGCTTCCGTGTTTGTTTAGATGGCAGTATTGGATTAACAAAAACTTCCCCAGCATCTAAAATCCATTTTCTTTCTTTACAATGAATATGAAATTGTAGTTTAGGTCTGCTTATAAAGCAATGCTGATTACAAGAACGATTCAATTGGTCTATAAAATTCTACCCACATTTATTTTATTCTGTATTCTCATTGGTGTCCACAGGTTAATGACAAGGTTCATGTTGAACCAAAGCAAATACACTTTGGATGGTGTCTTGAGTGAACTCTCTTGCCCACTGTTGTTGCTGTGGGGTGACTTAGACCCGTGGGTCGGTCCTGCAAAGGCTAACCGAATCAAAGAGTTTTATCCAAAAACGTCTCTCGTAAACTTAAAAGCTGGGCACTGTCCACACGATGAAGTTCCAGAGCTTGCCAACAAGGCTTTGTTGGATTGGTTATCAGGTCTAACACTTGAAGCCTCCCCCCAGTCGTTGTAACTTTGTTCAAATCTAATAGAATTACAACTCATATTTCCCTCAAGGTCTTGCTTGTAAAATGATTGTAAATGCATTCATTATAGAGCTTGGTTCAAGCTTGTTGTGCAGGTTGGTGGGTTATTTTCTTTTCGGGGTCCTTTAATACAAAAGTGATAATTATGTTGATCTTTTTTCTTTTTTTTTTTTATCATCCGTTTTTGAAAAAAGGGATCTTGAAATTTTGTAAAATTACTTTTTGCGACATGAACTAATTCTCTTATTTTTTTTTTTTTTTTAAATTATAAACAAATCATCTTGAAATAGTAAGAATCAAGATTTTAAGTTTATTTTAGTGATTTACAAAAAATAAAAAATTTCAGTTATATTCTTGGCCATGGGAGATTTGGTTAGATCTGTTGGTGTGTGTTCCAAACATTTGACCCCTTTTTTAGTCAAATATCTTTAGCAGTGTGCTCATTCGCACCTTGTCACAGATGCAAAATGTATGAAGAAGTTATCACCGGCCTAATGCTAGAGTTGGTGATGACTTTTACAGATCATATAGATTGTATTGTAGACAAGATCAAAATAATACTAGATCTTAATTTAATGGAATGGAACTCTGAGATTCTAAAAAAATTTAGAACGGTTGGAGGTTAGCAGTGCTAAAAAAAAAGGGATGAGATGTTGTTCATTTGGGCAAAGGAAACCAGAAGGATGAGATGTTGTCTAAAAAAAAGACTTGAAAAAGTCCAACATAGAGCCATTCATGTAGCCTTCATTATATTGGGGGACTTAATTGGCAGGCATTTATAAGGACAAGGAAGTTAATGTTTATGTATTTAAGGAACTCTGGTTTGTTTGAAACTGAGAATTTTCCTAAGATAGTCCAAACACTCTGTTTTGCTTTAACCCATTAATCCATTTCATTCGAAATTCTCTCTCAGTGGCTCTAAAAAGTAAGATTTTGATAATTGGAGGGACTAGATACATTGGAAAATACATAGCGGACAAAAGTGCAAAAATGGGCACCCAAGTTTTGCATTGGTAAGAGAAAAAGCTTCTAATCTTGAAAATCGAGCATGCATATTAGAGAAAAAGCTACCAATTATTCCATTACAACACATTTTTTGTCAATAATAAAGATTTCCATTCCAATTGTAATCTTCATTCGGTGTATCAGGCGTGCCCTAAAAGTACCAATTAATCAAGCTACCAGTCACTCATTTGTTCCTCCTACAGAACTGAATGGACGAGTAGAACCAAAATGGACCGAATAAGACCGAAGTGGATTGAATAGGATCGAATGAGACCAAAGAGGACCAAATGGAACCGAATTGGATTGAATAAGACCAAAGTGGACCGTCCTATAAAAAAGACCAAAGTGGACCGATTAGGACAGAATAGAACCGAAGTGGATTACATAGGACCAAATAAGACTAAAGTGGATAGAATAGCACCAAAGTGGACCGAATATGACTAAAGTGGACCAATGTGGATAGAATGGACCGAATAGAACCGAATATAACCAAAGTGGACCAAATATGAATGAGTGGACCGATGAATCGAGGTGGACCAAATAAAACCAAAGTGGATCGAATAGGATTGATTTTTTTTTTTTTTTTTTTTAATTTTTGTCTTTAGATTTTAGTTTAATGGATAATTACCGTTTTCTCTAAATGAAAATCAAACATTTAAAAAAAAAGAAGAAGGGAAATATCAAGTATTTTTGTTGAAATGATAATTTAATTAGTATATCACTAATTAGTTGAGTTACAAGATTTTTTACTCTTATATGCCAACTTTAGTATGAGGTTGTAGTAATTTGTTGGCTATAATTGAACTCCATAATTAACAAAATTAAATCCATCTTAAAAAATTTAAAGAAGTGTTACGTTCACATCATTTTTAAAACATTATCACAACAAATCATAGATGATTAGTTGTTTCTAATTTGAACCTGCTACTTGTAGGGGCCTTTTTTTTATTTGGGCTGGGTTGCCTCCTGCGGTGATGGGCCCGAGTATGTTTCTGAGTAAGAGAGTTGAGACGGGCCCAACTGTAACTTACTTTGGGCCGGCTTATGCACAAACTTAGCCTTGTCTGCCAGGAACACTCTCACAGCAAGTAGAACTATTACAACAAGGTTACGGCAGGCAAATATAATAATAATAAAGAAAAACATAGTATAGTGGCTTTTTTGTTAATAACAAAGACTGAATATTTCTATAGCAATCATAGTAGTAATAATGGTAATGATAATAACGGCTTTTATAAGAAAGAACAACTGATTGAACGATGATGGAAGTTAATTAAAAAATAAACATCAAGTCAAGTCCGAGTCTGCAATGGCAAAGAATCAAAGAGAAAGAACACTTCCTCTCAATGAAACTAATCTCTCAGGAGAATATCCTGCCGTGGGGATTAATGACTTTGAGGGAATCGGACCTAAGTGATAAATGCCTGAAGAAATCCTTACTACTTGATTGTTTCTTGGAGAGTGCGATTTTGAGGGGGAGAGAAGTGAACCGATCTATTGGTGCATGCCCATTACCCTTACTCTTTGTTTTCTTATCTTTTCTTCTTTCCTTTCTTTTTCTATTTGGTTTTCTTTTTATATTTTTCCTTCCTCTGTTTTTCGGTCCCTTTTACAGGGCATGGCAAGGATCCTTTTATAGGGCCTGCCGTGATTGTTTTTTACCACTTTACCCTCCAATGGCCTTTGTCTGGTCTGGGCATACTTACCGACCACCGTCTGTGTACTACTTACCCTCGCTAGACAAAGACAGTTTTGTGTTGTTTCTGTCCGCCGTGGCACTTTCTTCTGCCGTGGCTTAAATGCTCTCTCTCTCTTCCTATGGCATGCATCCAACGTTCCTTCCCCAACCTTACCTTTTTTGGGCAGTCTGTCATCCCAGCAAGACGTACCTCCCAAAAAGGCTTGGACAGGGAACGTAAAATAAATCTTTTCCCCTTTCCCCACCACCAAACCACACCCCCCCTTACCTCTTAACATTGACCCATGGCCCCACCACGTCCCATATTGGCTGGGTATAGGCTGGTGGCACCTGGGCCTTGCGCGTGCTTTCTTGTTATGTATGTTCAAAATCTGCCTGCGGCTCATGTGTTTGCTGTGATCTGGAGCTTTGTTTGCATCGTCTGCCATGCTTCTTTGTTCTTTCATGTGGGCCGTTCTGTATATTCACTGCTTCCCTTTAGGATTGGGCTTCTCTTAATACTGGGTTTCACATTTCTCTTGGCCTATTTCTTGGTTACGCTCATGTCCTGTTTCATTACTTGGCATTTCCTGCCATGATGATATGTTCCTGCTAGGCCTCTTTTTAAGCCTGCCGTTTTATTCCTTCCCCGAGTGACTCAATAGAGCCACTGGTGTTCTTACTCATGGGCTCCATTATCTCTTTCTTTTTCCCTTGGACCTGCGGCCCATTTACTTTCCTTGGGCTTCCTCGGCCCATTTACTAACTTTGCATTCCCATGGGCTTTTACTAACTTGATTGGGCTTCCCCGGCCCAATCTCCTCATTCTCATCCTTGGGGTTCATGGGCTTGCCATCAACCCCTACTTTCTTTGTTTACATTGTTTTGGGCCTGTCGCGGCCCATTCTCACTTTTCCATACCATACACTGCCCAGGGGTGTCATTTCTCTCTTTCCAGGCCCTTTTGGGCCCATTTGCTTCCTCAAGACCCATTTATTCATGTTATGGGCCTGTATTCTATTATTCCTGCTGCTTGGGCCTAATAGTCTTATTCTATGCCTGCCACTCTTATTGAGCCTGCTTTACAAAAATGACCCTCAACACTACTTAAATTACTTTTTTACCCCATCAATAATAACATGTAACAACTTACTATTGTCATTTAGAATTTGTTGCATTATGACTGTAATATATCTTTTTTATTTTTTTGGGAGAAACTATGGCTGTAATATATCTTAAAAAAAAATTATGCAATAGAATAAGAAATAACAAAAAAGCCAAGAAGCAATAGAAAAAGATCTCATTTGGCTTTAATTATTTATTTTTAATTAGCTTGTAATCCCATGCATATATATGGATACACTTAAAGTTATTGTGCATGGATACACTTAAAGATATACAATAAAATGTATAATATAATTCTTATATATATAATTTAAATACTATTGATAGTCATTTTTATATTTTGTTAACTCTTTAAAAGTTTTTGTAAGAATATTATTAGGTATAAAATGTAAATTGTCTATTTAAAAAAATATATATATATTGTGAAGCACTTTTTTTTTTTTTTTTTTATGATTCATTTATTCTAGACTCTTTGATTTTTGTACTTAGTGTGCATTTGGATACCACTTATTTTGCTTAAAACTGAAAACTGAAAGCAATAAGATGCATAATATAATTCCTATATATATAATTTAAATACTATTGATAGTCATTTTAAAAAAAAAATTATTGTGAAGCACTTTTTTTTTTTTACAATTCATTTATTCTAGACTCTTTGATTTTTGTACTTAATGTGCGTTTGGATACCGCTTATTTTGCTAAAAACTGAAAACTGAAAACAATAAAAAAAATATATTTCGGTTACTGTTCATTAATGAAATCATTATACATTTGCCTATTTGCATTGTTCATGTCCCATGAACAGTGCAAGAGGTGTTGGACTTAAAAAAAGAAAAGAAAAAAAAAAAAAAAAAAAAAAGGCCAAAAACGCAACTTACTCTAAACGCGGATGCAAAAAGCCTTACCCAAACGGAGTTTTAATAACTCACTTAGATAAATACTTATGATGTGGTCCCATATTTGATTTTAAAATTAAGAAATAAAACTCTTTAAGAATAAATAATTTTGGATACATTGTGTAAAATTAGAACTCTAATTTGGATTTCTAATTTGAGTTTCTCTCAACTCCACTTATTATTATATATATAGATATATAGATACTAAGAGCATCAGCAGTGGTACTTGCAAATGTCATATGCCACTAGTATTTAGCATCTAAACCTTAAAAACCCCAACAATTGGACTTAAAAAATTTACGATCTTGCTATAGTACCATCTTATATGTAAGACGATATTATAGCAGTATTGTATAATAAAAATTAGTTTTTTATTTGTCTGATGCTTCTTCTCTCTCCTCTTTCTCTCTCATTTCATTTCACTTTCTCTCTCTAATTTCTCTCTACTTCGTTCTGCTCTCTCCTCTTCAAACTTGAAACCCATACAATCTCAGCACTTTAGAACCAAATTTGAGGCTTATTTCAAATTAAGTCTAAAATTTACAAAGAGAAAATGAAAAATCAAAGAGATATGAACCTGATCTTTATGATCCTCGGAAGAAGATGAGGAAATGGAAGCAGCGACCGAAGCTCCGACAGAGCGAACTGTGGAAGTGACGGTGTTGGCGTTGGTGGAAACTATTTTGAGGCATGACAATATGATTCTGAGTAAGTTCAGTAACAAACCGTTGTTCTTTGCCTTTACTTTCTTCATCTTCACCACAACCATACGGTAACGGTTACAATTACAACAACAACGCTGCTATCAATAACTACCACCGACTTGGCGGAGCTACTCGGTCCTCCACCTCCTTCTGCCACCTCCACACCACCGACGGTAAAACTAATTCCACTTCTGCCTCCGCCGACAATGAACATCTCCTCCAATCGTCGCTGATGATCGGATATCTCATCCGATTACTTCAGTGCGATAGAAAAAAATATCGCGCTGAAGTAAAAAAATAAGTAATTAATGGTTGTTTTTTTTTTTTTCTTATCTGTTCTTGTGCTAGAGGTTGAAGGAGAGAGACGAAAAGGAAAAGAGAGAGAGAGAGAAATAGTTAAAAAATAATATTTAAATAAATTGGTAAAAAGAATAGAGTTTTGAGACATTGAATGTATTAAAAAATAGTATATTATAATTGATAAAATAACTTTTAGGAATAGTAAAATAGGATGGGATGAGATTTCAGCTGGGATGCATTAACCCAAACCGTTTCAGATAAATTTTTTTTTTAAAAAAAAATAATAAATAAACAAAAAAGGACCGTTTCTATTGGAAAAGTAAACAGAGGTCTATACAGTCGAGGTGGTATCTCATGCGCCAGGCGCACGAGAACAGTCTCATCTGGCTTGGAGTCCGCCACAGCACCAAAGCTTCGCCAACCACATAAACCGCGGGTTCAAACTACAACTTCAAAAATCTGCTGCCTATACTCGTCTAGAAAAATCTGTGTTACAGTTCCTCTACAGTTCCCACCATTTGTCTTGTCAAACCTAGTCTCTGGTTTTGTCTTTTAAGCTTCAATAATGTCTTCTCCTCCTTCTTCTTCATTTGCTGCACCTCTTTCCTCTTCACTCAGAACCCAACTCTTCAACCCATTTCCCAACAGATTTATCTCGTCCGCACGCTTTTATCAACACCGTAAGCCCACTACCCTCTCTTTCTCTCTCTCTTTTTAGGATAAAATCACTAACCATTAAACTTATTTGAGTAACTCTCTCTCTCTGTGTACTTGAAGGAAGCAGCAAATGTGAGATGAGCAGAAGGGGCTTCGCTTTGAAAGGAGGAATTGTAGCTTCGGGAGTTTCGGTAATGGGTTCTTCTTTGATAACCGAACCTGCTCAAGGTCTGTTTTCTCTTTCTCTTTTGTATTATTATATCATATATGGGTTTTCTTTTTCTGAATTTCGTTAAGTCGAATTCTTTTTTAGGGGTTGAGAGATTGGAATTCAAGCCAGATGGGTACAATTTTTGGACATGGCGGGGTCATAGAATACATTATGTGGTGCAAGGAGAAGGGTTTCCAATTGTTCTTATTCATGGCTTTGGTGCCTCTGCATTTCACTGGAGGTTTGTTTCTTTTGATGCCCATGTTCTCTATTCCCGTTTAATCTAATCTTATGTTAATCCTGATGATATTTTGTGCCTTCATGTCAGTTTCATATTTCATCTTATTCACCACTATTGTGAGTATAAAGTCCTAAATTATGAAACTGTTTTCAATTTGAAGTGTCCATCTCCGTTATTCATATTTCATAGCAATAATGGAGTTGAGAAAAGGATTGTTGACAAAACTTTATGTTTCACCTATGTAATCAGTTTCGATTTTCTGGCAATTACTTTTTCACCCTAAGTGAAGCTTTCTCCCTCTACCCTGTTCAATGGCTGTCAAATTGATTTATGAATAAGCTCTAGGTGAAATGCAAAGTTTTAATTAATGTTTTTTTTTTTTTAATTTTTAATTTTTATTTGCTCCGTTACTGCCCAGAATAAAGTGTATAATAGAGGTAATTGAAACAATTTTATAAATTTGGGACTTTCATTGACAAAATTAAAAATCTAGGACCTAAACTGAAACATGATATAAAATTTGGGCTTTTTATGTTATATTTTACCTAATAATTTTTATATGACTAATTGGGAGGTGGATTCTTAGGTACTATCTTATGTCACTTGATAGATTATTTTGGTTGGACCTTCATTCTAGAGAAAATGGCTTTGGATTTGTTTAGTTGTCTGGTTGTGATACCTAGTTTATCAGCCTATATGTATGATTTAGTTATTTCCCTTATCCATTTGTGCAGGTACAACATTCCTGAGTTGGCCAAAAAATACAAGGTTTATGCCATAGACTTGTTAGGGTTTGGGTGGAGTGACAAAGCACTTATCGAATATGATGCCATGGTATGGAGGGATCAAGTAGTGGACTTCTTGAAGGAAATAGTGACGGAGCCAGCAGTTGTAGTTGGAAACAGGTAAGGACCACAAATAAGTGGCTATGTGTTGTCTCTACACTTCGTTTATATGTGATGAAGTTTTACCATAGCTTGATATCTTGGGTTTTAGGGATGAAAATTTTTTGCAACTTGAAATGCCTCTGTTTCACTTTCAGCTTCAGGAGTGAATTTAGGATCCCTAGAGTTCTCCAAACTAGGATTTCCTTTTATATCAAATATTCTAGAGGCTACTCTACATTCTGAGTTTCCTTATTATTTTGAGGATGCATGGACACTTAGGGTGCTTTACCTGTGTCGTATCCGTGTTGTACCCGTGTTATACTAGTGTCATTCCTGCCGTTTCATGTTATAATTTTTTAAAACTTGCTCGTGTCATTGTGTTGTACTAGTACCTGTGCCTACGTCCGTGTCCGTGTCCGTGTCCGCGCATCGTAGTTATTTTCATTATTATTTTTTTCCTTTGGTAGTTGAATGAATTGCAGTCTATTGATTCTTCTTGAACTTTTTTGTCTACTGCAGTATTCTAGCTTGATTTTCGGTCTGTAAACATGAGTATCAACTTACAACTGGAAATAAAGTTAACTGAGTTTCTTTAATTGAATCATCTGGTCTGATCTCTCTTTTATTTTGCTTTCGTACTTCCCTAATTTTTCTTTGATATTTTTTCAACTTGATTGTACTTGCCATTTTTACCCTATATGTGCTTGGTGTGTGGGTTAAGGTGATGAATGTAAATGATTAGTAGGTTGCTGGCTCTTGTGACTGCCACGTAAATTCCATAAGAAAATGTGTCTGCCAAGTTTTTTCCCTCTTGAAAAAGAAAACAAAAACTCTTTACGCTTGGGGCAATGATTCAGCTAGTGAGGGTCTAACCAAGGTGCATCTACTGCTGGTTGAAAAATCTTTCCAAAACCCTTCTTAGGCCTGGGTTATTTTTTCCTTTGTTTTCAGATAACTTATGGCCAGATGATAACTGCATAACTGCCATTGTCTCATTTTATGCACGGCTTTGTATTTAAGGCTTGGGCCTGTTTCAATGAGTTCTAATACAGTTTAAGCCTTCTAGTTCAGTGCATAGTATTTATGCCTTGCTCAAGTCTCTTGTATGCCTAAAATGCAATCTCCACTTTATGCATATCATTGTAGTGCTGCGTCATTTGTGCCCACATTTCTGCTTGATGTGCCTGTAGAAAAATTGCTACAGGCAGACACCATATGGAAAAGGACTTCTTTCTTCTTCTTCTTCTTCTTCTTCTTCTTCTTTTTTTTTTTTTTTTTTGGTGGGGTGGGGGAAGGGGGCGGGGGGGAAGGAAAATGGCGCAGCAAAGCAGGACAATGGCTAAATGTTTAAAAATCATATTATGAATACAACTTTAGAGATCCATAATATTTGGATTTTTGCGTTAATATGTAATTTAAAGTAACCTTTTTTGTTGATTGTTTTGAACAAAAGCTACCTTCTTTTTACTTTATTATGGATTTATGGGTTTTTTTTTTGGATTCTTTTTTTAAGCTGAATGAATTATGTGTCATACATAATTGAATGAATCACATCCGTAGAAACTTTGGTGAAAACAAAAATCCTTCAATCTATATATTGCTTATTCGTCTTGGGGCAAATTATACTTTTCCATCCTAAACTATCATCTGATTACACTTAACCCCCTGAACTATTGAAACACACAATTGCCCCTCAAAGTTAACTTTGCTTCAATGTCCCCCCTGAGTTTGGTGTTAAGTCTAACGAAATTTGACATTGAAAGACTGATTTACCCCTCTCCAAAACATATAGTTGAGGGTTAAATTGGTCTTTCAATACTAAATTCCATTAGAGTTAACATCAAAACAGACGTTAGGGGGTTAAGTGAAACGTATTTTTTAAATTGGGGGGTTAATCATGTGTTTCAATAGTTCAAGAGATTAAGTGTAATCAAGGTGATAGTTTAGGATGGAAAAGTTTAATTTGCCCTTTGTCTTGAGTGGAACAATGATGATTTTCTTTAAGATGTCATGGCGAATAATAATTATGTAAATCATGGTAATATTTTTCAGCCTTGGAGGCTTTACTGCTTTGGTTGCAGCAGCTGGGTTGCCTAAGCAAGTTGTTGGAGTTGCACTACTAAATTCTGCAGGACAGTTTGGAAATGCGAATAATAAATCTAATGAGTCTGAAGAAACACTCTTGCAGAAGGCGATTGTAAAGCCACTAAAGGAGATTTTCCAGCGTATAGCTCTTGGATTTTTGTTCTGGCAAGCAAAGCAACCAGCTCGCATTGAATCTGTCTTAAAGAGTGCAAGTCACTTGCTACCTAATTTAACTACAGTTTTTCTTCTTAACGCTTCATGGGTGTTTGCAAAGCTTAAGAATATTTCTGTTAGCATTAGCAGGATGTCAATTATATATTTGGGATTAAATGCTGATTTCTTTCTGATATGAAACATGAATGCTTAAACATATATTGTTATGAATGAGTAAAGATGCTTATTCTTGCTTCAAGCATCATATTTTGTACCTTAAGAAGTGAACATATATTTCCCATCTCCTAATGTATTCCATGTTGACAATTTTATTTGTCTGTCGAACTCCCTTAAGTCATGATAAGCACCCTCTGTTTATGATTGTTCCATGGCTTTGTACATTATGTTAAGCACGTTTTTTTCCCAATGCAGGTGTATATAAATTCCTCCAATGTGGATGACTATCTTGTGGAATCAATAACAAGGCCAGCAGCTGACCCTAATGCTGGAGAAGTTTATTATAGGTACTTATGAAATATGTTCATCCACCTGGCTTCCATGTTTGTTTAGATAGTAGTATTGGATTAACAAAAACTTCCCCAGCATCTAATATGCATTTTCTTTCTTTACAATGAATATGAAATTGTAGTTTAGGTCTGCTTATAAAGCAATGCTGATTACAAGAACGATTCAATTGGCCTTTAACATGGTCTAAACAAACTTTTCTTCCTATCCCAAATTCTACCCACATTTATTTTATTCTGTGTTCTCATTGGTGTCCACAGGTTAATGACAAGGTTCATGTTGAACCAAAGCAAATACACTTTGGATGGTGTCTTGAGTGAACTCTCTTGCCCACTGTTGTTGCTGTGGGGTGACTTAGACCCCTGGGTTGGTCCGGCAAAGGCTAATCAAATCAAAGAGTTTTATCCAAAAACGTCTCTCGTAAACTTAAAAGCCGGGCACTGTCCACATGATGAAGTTCCAAAGCTTGCCAATAAGGCTTTGTTGGATTGGTTGTCAGGTCTAGCACTTGAAGCCTCTCCCCAGTCGTTGTAACTTTATTCAAATCTAATAGAATTACAACTCATATTTCCCTCAAGGTCTTGCTTGTAAAATGATTGTAAATGCATTCATTATAGTGCTTGGTTCAAGCTTGCTGTGAAGGTTGGTGGGTTATTTTCATTACGGGGGTCCTTTAATACAAAAGTGATAATTATGTTGATTTTTTTTTATCATCCCTTTAAAAAAAAGGGAAGTGGGGTAAGAATCAAGCTTTTAAGTTTATTTTATTGATTTACAAAAAATAAAAAATTTCATTCATATTCTTGGCCTTGGGAGATTTGGTGAGATCTGTTGGTGTGTGTTCCAAACATTTGACCCTCTTTTTAATCACAAATTGATTAGCAGTGTGCTCATACGAGTTTATACACTATTGTGGGCTTCGTTTGGTATCTTTAGATATGAGGCCTAGATGAGCTTCGCTATTACACATGCGTGTTCCATTCTGTCTGGTTGCTTGTCATTTTTGGGCTTTTACAGCTTGCCTAGTCGCATTGCTTGTAGCAATTTGTGACCATTGGGTTTTTGGCACTGCTAGTGTTTAGTTTATTTAAAAACTAGTCAATATTTTGTTGTTTTTAACCAAGTCAATGGCTTACATAACACATCATTAGACCTTTTGTCTGATTCTGATGAGCATCTTCTCTCTCTCCAATAGTTCTATTAACCTTCTCTCCCACATAGAATGATCATCTCTCTTGAGTAAAAACACATCATTTGATTAGTTGAATCTTGAATGGAAAGACATTATAGAAGGCTGTTCTTGAATCTTGGTGTGTGAAAGTATGTTCAACATGAAGGTTAGCATTATAGTCTAATCTTGGGGGGTTGTTGGTAAAAAAAACCACTTCATATTGAATTTTATTTTGGGTGGCATAAATCAACTTTCAAAGACAATGCATTTGCATAATTCTATAGTTAATGAGATTTTTCATATAAACTTGATTTCTTTGTTAAATATTTTGTACATTGACAAAAAACTCCAACAATATCAAAACCTTGAAAAAAAAGAAATGGCACTCCGCTCCCCCCTTGATGTTTATATGAATTGTAGAACAAATTAGTTGGATTGTTGAAAAAGAAAAAAGAAATCGTTAGGGCAGTAGAACTGTTAGAGGGTATAGATTTATATGTTGTACTAATAGAAACATTAATTGAGAGTGTCATAAAGATAAATCTTGAAGGAAGTTGGTGTAATTTAACCTAAAACAAACCTACAGTAAATAGTGCACATGTATATGGTGTGGAACATAAACAAATTAAATTAGAACAGTTGGAGGTTGTGTAATTCACGAGGGAGACATAGGCATAATAGAGGTTGTGTTTTAGGAAAATTCACTGAGCATAATTGCTGAGCTGAAGGAGGAAGGAGAAATGTAGAATGTTTGTTACGAATAGGGGTGTACTAGAGAATGCAAAAGCATGTCAATGCACATGAGGTGATGCTACTTCAGCCATATAAGAAGAAAAGACAACAAAACCCCATGTCCAACACAAACACAATTTAAAAGTGTGGCTAGATGAGATCATGTTGAGATTTCATTTGCGTAAGTTTTGTCAGAATAATAAGTAAACACTTAGGAAAGAAAGTATACACTCAAGTAGAATACACAAAGGAGTTCTTAACAAAATAGAATTTTAGTGATATTTAAAACAATACACACAGATTTTTGCTACACACCCCACATCACTCTTACTTCTTATTTCTCTAATCACTTGTTGGATACTACACCCTCATTGGATAGTGATACATAACCAAACGGAGCCTTATATTGAAAACTTAATCGTTGAAATATCTTAGAAATAGTTTCAGCAATAGTTTTACCTACTCCCCTATGAGAACGAATCCCTAGCGTGGGATCACCATCTGTACTTGATATCTTTTCTACAATTGTTTTGATAAACTTAGCTTCGGATTTAAACCAACTGCCAAGCACAAAAGCATAAGAAGCATTTGATGTGTTAGACTATACGAAAATCTATACTATAATATACACACACACACATATTCATATGAATTTTGGCCATCTCCTAATTGTAAGGTGGACACTCACTATCATATGAATTGACCACTTTTCTACATCAGCCACAATCAACCCTTTATAGTTGTAGTAAAAGTTGTGTTCCTAAACTTTTTCCTCAATTAAATTAAGCACCCAACTTATGAAATGCTTTCCCCCACTTTTTGCTCTTTTCCCTCTTTCCTAGAATTTGTTCTCAATATTTTCCTCTATACTAATGTTTATTTATTTATTGTCTTATTCTGAAATTGTTGCTTGGTAAGCAATTAAGGATGCGATTATGAGATTTTTTTCAGCTTCCTAGTATGACAGTATTTCAAAAACCATATCAAAATGTAAACAGAAAGGGAATCAGCAAAGAGGAGGCAATCTAGAGTGGACTTATGGGTTATCTCTTGCTTATTTCCTACTTAGTACATGGACATAGAATTGAGAGGTGAAATCATTTACCTTGAAGTGCATATCCTTTATATATTAATTTAGATATGAATGCTCATTTACTTATGTATGACGAATTTGAAGTTTTAACATGTGCTAATTTTGAGTATACAATGCAAATCCAGTGGTCTATGGAATTACAACTTATATATATAAAGAGTAAGTGAGTAACAAAAGTAATATTAAGAGTAATTGTGTTTCATGTGTTGGGCTTTGTGGAGCCTAGTTTATGTTTGATCCGGTTGACGACTCGATCTGACCCGGATAATATTGCGTGGTTTTTTAATGGGAGATTTGCTGAGGCTTAGTCCATGGAGTGAAGGCTTAGGCCGATAGGGTTTGTATTTACTTTGGGTGGTACGACTATATCATGGGTTTCAAATCTACAAAAGATTGTTACTTTGTCTACTACAGAAGCTGAGTATGTTGCAGCAACTGAAGCTGGAAAGGAGATGATTTGGCTACATGGTTTCTTAGATGAATTGGGTAAGAAGCAGGAGATGGGCATTCTACACAGTGACAGTCAGAGTGCAATTTTTCTGGCCAAGAATTTGGCTTTTCATTCAAAGTTGAAGCATATACAGACAAAATACCACTTTATCCGGTACCTTGTTGAAGATAAGCTGGTAATACTTGAGAAGATTTGTGAATCTAAGAAGCCGACAGACATGTTGACTAAGGGTGTCACTATTGAGAAGTTGAAGCTGTGTGCAGCTTCAATTGGCCTTTTAGCTTGAGGACAGGAGGATGAGTTGCGGGGATGAGGGATTGCTTTTGGAGGATAGCGGCTGATGTTGGTGATTGAACTAGTCTCCAAGTGGGAGATTTGTTGGGCTTTGTGGAGCTTAGTTTATGTTTGATCTGGTTGACAACCTGATCCGACCCGAATAATGTTGCGTGGTTTTTTAATGGGAGATTTACTGAGGCTTAGTCCATGGAGCGGAGGCTTAGTCCGTGGTTTTTTGGCCTGTTTTGTAGCCCATTGTAAATCCTATGCGCAGGATGTAAAAACCGTTTTTGGGTGATTAGGGTTTTATTGTATTGTCATCGTCTTGAGAGAGAGAGAAACACTGTAGCCGCATTTTGTATTTTTCCCTGATAATAGTGAAATCCTTACAACTTCATGGACATAGGCAAATTGCCAAATCACGTAAATATTGTCTTGTGCGTGTGATTATTTTTCTTTGGCGTGTGTTTTCTCTATTTTTTAATGTTTCTCATAGGTTGGGAATTTCGGTTGAATTCCTTACAACTGGTATCAGAGCCTAGGGTTAGGTTTTGAGTGGGAGCAATGGCAGAGGAAGCAGGAAAGACGTCTGGAATAGAAAAGTTTGATAGCATAGACTTCGCGTATTGGAAGATGCAAATTGAAGATTATCTCTATAGGAGCAAATTGCACCTGCTTCTTTTGGGGATAAAACCTGAGACGATGAAGGCTGAGGAATGGGCTCTTCTTGACAGACAGGTACTGGGAGTTATCAGGTTAACTCTGTCTAGGTCTGTTGCATACAATGTTGTAAAGGAGAAAACCACAGTAGATCTGATGAAGGCTTTGTCTAGTATATATGAAAAGCCGTCAGTAAATAAAAAGGTGCATTTGATGAAGAAACTGTTCAATCTGAAGATAGCAGAGAACGCATCAGTAGCACAACATTTGAATGAATTTAACACTATCACAAATCAATTGTCATATGTAGAAATTGATTTTGATGATGAGATTCGTGCTCTAATTGTCTTGGCTTCTTTGTCAAACAGTTGGGAGGCAATGAGGATAACAGTAAGCAATTCTACAGGAAAGGAAAAGTTCAAGTACAATGAAATACGAGATTTAATTCTGGCTGAGGAGATTCGCAGAAGAGATGTAGGTGAAACCTCAAGATCTGGTTTTGCTCTAAACCTTGAGACAAAAGGCATAGGTAATAACAGAAATTCAAATCGGGGCAGATCAAAATCCAGAAATTCTAATCAGAACAAAAGTAAATCTAGATCAGGCCAACAAGTACAATGTTGGAATTGTGGGAAAATAGGTCACTTCAGGAACCAAGGCAAAAGTCCTAAGAAGAAGGATGAAGATGATTCTACTAATGCTGTAACAGAAGAGGTACAGGATGTATTACTTCTTGCAGTAGACAGTCCACTTGATGATTGAGTTTTGGACTTAAGAGCTTCGTTTCATACCACTCCACACCGAGAAATCATACAGAATTATGTTGCAGGTGATTTTGGTAAGGTGTATTTGGCTGATGGTTCAGCCTTGGATGTTGTGGGTATGGGAGACGTCCGGATATTGTTGCCCAATGGGTCTGTTTGGTTACTGGAGAAGGTTCGACATATTCTTGACCTATGGAAGAACCTGATTTCTATTGGAAAACTTGATGACGAAGGACATGCAATACTATTTGTAGGTGGTACTTGGAAGGTTACAAAGGGAGCTAGGGTATTGGCTTGTGGGAAGAAGATTGGTACTCTATATATGACCTCAAGTCCAAGAGACACAATTACAGTTGCTGATGCAAGTACTGATACAAATCTATGGCACCGCAAACTTGGTTACATGAGTGAGAAAGGGATAAAGATATTGTTGTCGAAAGGAAAACTACCAGAATTGAAGTCCATTGATTTTGACATGTGTGAAAGCTGCTTCTTAGGAAAGCAGAAAAATGTGAGCTTCTTGAAAACTGGCAGGGCACCGAAGGCTGAAAATTTGGAGTTTGTACACACTAATTTGTGGGGGCCTTCTCCAGTTGCATCCCTTGGAGGTTCAAGGTACTACATCACTTTCATTGATGACTTAAGCAGAAAGGTATATGTTTATTTTCTGAAAAATAAATCTGATGTATTTGAAACTTTTAAGAAGTGGAAGGCCATGGTTGAGACAGAATAGGTTTGAAAGTAAAATGTTTGAGGTCAGATAATGGAGGAGAGTACATAGATGGAGGGTTCAGTGAGTATTGTGCTGCACAGGGAATTAGGATGGAGAAGACCATTTCTGGGACACCACAGCAAAATGGTGTGGCTGAGCGCATGAACAAAACTCTCAATGGGAGTGCTAGGAGTATGAGGTTGCATGCTGGACTACCAAAAACTTTCTGGGCTGATGCTGTTAGCACTACAACTTACCTGATAAACCGAGGACCATCAGTTCTTATGGAGTTCAGACTTCCTGAAGAGGTTTGGAGCGGTAAAGAGGTAAAGTTTTCACATTTAAAAGTTTTTGGTTGTGTTTCTTATGTTTATATTGATTCTGATGCTCGTAGTAAACTTGATGCAAAGTCTAAAATATGTTTTTTCATTGGCTATGGTGATGAAAAATTTGGCTATAGGTTTTGGGATGAACAAAACAGGAAAATCATTAGAAGTAGAAATGTGATATTTAATGAACAGGCTATGTATAAGGACAGGTCAATTGTAGTGTCAGATGTTACAAAGATAGATCAAAAGAAATCTGAGTTTGTCAACTTAGATGAATTGACTGAAAGTACTGTCCAGAAAAGGGGTGAAGAAAATAAGGAGAATGTAGATTCACAGGTAGATCAGAGTACACCTGTAGCTGAAGTCCGCAGATCTTCTAGGAACATTAGACCTCCATAGAGTTATTCACCTGTTTTAAATTATCTCCTGTTGACTGATGGTGGTGAGCTAGAGTGTTATGATGAAGCCTTGCAAGATGGGAATTCAAGCAAGTGGGGGTTAGCCATGAAGGATGAGATGGATTCATTGTTGGGGAATCAGAAATGGGAACTGACTTAATTGCCAGTAGGAAAGAAGGCTTTGCACAACAAGTGGGTATACAGAATAAAAAATGAGCATAATGGTAGCAAACGTTACAAGGCCAGATTAGTTGTTAAAGGGTTCTAGCAGAAGGAGGGCATTGACTACACAGAGATATTTTCTCTAGTTGTGAAGATGTAAATAATTAGACTGGTACTGGGAATGGTGGTTGCAGAAAATTTACATCTTGAGCAGTTAGATGTGAAGACAGCATTCTTTCATGGTGACTTGGAGGATGACATTTACATGATTCAGCTAGAAGGGTTCATTGTTTAGGGACAAGAGAATTTAGTCTGCAAACTAAGAAAGAGCTTATATGGCCTAAAACAAGCTCCTAGACAGTGGTACAAGAAATTTGACAGTTTTATGCATAAAATTAGGTTCAAGAGATGTGAAGTTGATCATTATTGCTGTGTTAAGTCTTTTGACAATTCTTACATCATATTACTGTTGTATGCGGATGATATGCTTATTGCAGGATCTAGCATAGAGGAGATTAATAATCTGAAGAACCAATTTTCCAAACAGTTTGCAATGAAGGATTTGGGAGCTGCAAAGCAAATCCTTGGTATGAGAATCATTAGAGACAAGGCTAATGGTACATTGAAGCTTTCATAGTCAGAGTATGTGAAGAAAGTTCTCAGCAGGTTCAATATGAATGAAGCTAAACCACTAAGCACACCCTTGGGTAGTCATTTCAAACTAAGAAAAGAACAGTCACCAAAGACAGAAGAAGAAAGGGACCATATGAGCAAGGTGCCCTATGCCTCAGCTATTGGCAGCTTGATGTATACTATGGTGTGTACAAGGCCAGACATTGCACATGCAGTAGGAGTTGTGAACAGATTCATAAGTAGGCCTGGAAAACAGCATTGGGAGGCAGTCAAGTGGATTCTGAGATATCTGAGGGGTTCATCAGATACATGTCTTTGCTTCACAGGTGCAAGTTAGAAACTGCAAGGTTATGTAGATGCTGATTTTACTGGTGATATTGATAGTAGAAAGAGTACTACTAGGTTTGTATTTACTTTGGGTGGTACAACTATATCATGGGCTTTAAATCTACAAAAGATTGTTACTTTGTCTACTACAGAAGCTGAGTATGTTGCAGCAACTGAAGCTAGAAAGGAGATGATTTGGCTACATGGTTTCTTAGATGAATTGGTTAAGAAGCAAGAGATGGGCATTCTACACAATGACAGTCAGAGTGCAATTTTTCTGGTTAAGAATTTGGCTTTTCATTCAAAGTCGAAGCATATACAAACAAAATACCACTTTATTTGGTACCTTGTTGAAGATAAGCTGGTAATACTTGAGAAGATTTGTGGATCTAAGAACCCAACAGACATGTTGACTAAGGGTGTCACTATTGAGAAGCTGAAGTTGTGTGCAGCTTCAGTTGGCCTTTTAGCTTGAGGACATGAGGATGAGTTGCAGGGATGAGGGATTGCTTTGGGAGGATAGCGGCTGATGTTGGTGATTGAACTAGTCTCCAAGTGGGAGATTTGTTGGGTTTTATGGAGCCTAGTTTATGTTTGATCCGGTTGACAACCCGATCTGATCTGAATAATGTTGCGTGGTTTTGTAATGGGAGATTTACTAAGGTTTAGTCCATGGAACGGAGGCTTAGTCCGTGGTTTTTTGGCTCGTTTTGTAGCCCATTGTAAATCCTGTGCGCAAGATGTAAAAACCGTTTTTTGGTGATTAGGGTTTTATTGTATTGTAGTCGTCTTGAAAGAGAGAAAAACTGTAGCCGCACTTTGTATTTTTCCCTGATAATAGTGAAATCCCTGCAACTCCGTGGACATAGGCAAATTGCCGAACCACGTAAATATTGTCTTGTGCGTGTGATTGTTTTTCTTTGGTGTGTGTTTTCTCTATTTTTTTTTTTTGTTTCTCATAGGTTGGGAATTTCGGTTGAATTCCCTACATCATGTTATGGTAAAGGAAATTGCTAATTATTTAATTACTAACAATTGAGGAAACGTGTTTTGTGATGTTAAATCGTGGAAGTAAGATTATGATGAGATTCTTATGAAGTTAAGAAGTTTTCAAGACTAAGGTTTTTTCAATAGATAATGTTAAAAACAAATTCTATTCTAAAGAATAAAATTGTGGGTTCTAGGCTTCCAAATAGCTCAATTAATAAATTCTTTTATTATCAAATAAGAGATCTGAGGTTTAAACCCCACTTACACTTAAAATCAATTAGTGTCTTGGCCTAACAATAAAGAGTAATCATTATGTAACAGACTTCATAGGATAAAATTCTATCTTATTTGGCGGAAAAAAAAAACATTTTCTAAGGAAAATGTTTTCTGAATCTAATGAGACATATCTTTAGAGAAAGTATACAAATTATTTTTCAAAGCTATCTTAGGATATTTTTTATGAAGCTCATGAAAAATTGTGTGTGTGCATGCTCAAAGATGTTTATCTCGAAGCATATTCACGTATTAAGAAAATTTTATAATTTTCATGTATTTATGCATTCTTTATAACTCATACCACCTAACCCCTTTTATTGAGCCCTATTAGCTTACCTTCTTTAAAAAAATAAAAAATCAGTGAGCAGGTTTTATACAATAAAGTAGTAGCTAGAGCCTTAATTGAGCTTCATAAGAGCTAGTTTTATTTTCATTTAGTTTTTACTTTCCATTTTAGTAGTTTTGCGCTAAACTTTGTAGAGATGTTTGTAGGAAAAAATTGGCCTTTACCCTTTTTAAAAAAACAATTCAGCATTTTGCCCCACTTCCCAAACTAATTAGGGAAATGCCCCTCTTTTGAAACTTAATTTATGATAAATCGAGTTAGGCCTTATAGCGGCATTTTTAAGGAGCATATAGTGATGTTTTTAGGACCTATAGTAGCGTTTTGTAACTCGACCTCCATGAAATCGAGTTATAGGTAAAAAAAAATTGCCTATAACTCGATTTCATGGAGGTCGAGTTACAACATGCCATTATAGGTCCTGAAAACGTCATTATAGGTCCTTAAAAATGCCGCTATAGGGCTCCAGAATTTTTTTTTTTTAATAACTCGAATTATCATAAATCGAGTTACAAAAGAGGGGCATTTCCCTAATTAGTTTGAGAAAGAGGGCAAAATGCTGGATTGTTTTTTTAAAAAGGGCAAAGGCCAATTTTTCCCGATGTTTGTACATATGAATCAACAGTTGTGCGTTGGAACTTTTGATGTAATAGGGGATTTTAGTGTGTGAACTTGTGGTATATTCCAAATTGATGATGTTTGTTATTATTTGGAGAAAAATATTAGATAACATTTATCAACTAACAAATAGACAATTTTTTGTTCACAGTTTTACTTTGGTTCATATTAATATCAAGCTTAAGCTTGGTATTGACATGCTGGTCATGGTTGCAAATGTGGAATTCATTTGGATTGCAAGTCGTGACAAACTTTTTTATTATAAAAAATATCTTATTCTGAAATTTTTGTTTGGCAAGTGATTATATATGGATGTGATTGTGACTTTTCCTCTCTCTTAGCTTCTCAAAAAACCAAATCAAAATCTATATGGAAAAAGGAAACAGCATAGAAGAGGCAATCTAAAGTGGATCCAATGTTTCTCTAATCTCTCTTGTTTATTTCCTATTTAGTACATAAACATAACATTGTAAGGTGAAATCATTTACCCTTTTAGAAGTATATATCTTTCTGTGTTAATTTAGAAATCAATATTCTTCCATCTACGAATGATGAATTTGAAGTTTTACCATGTGCTAACTTTGAGTATGCAATACAAATCCTTTGATTATCTGGAATTAAGTTGTGATAACAAAACTATTAATGTTTTATAATACAAGAAGGCAAAAAAGTAGTAGTGGATACATACCCATCCTCGTAAGGGAATCCAGCCAAATTAGCTACTTCGGTTAAAGCTGCCCTCCAACTCTGAACCTTATCTGGGTTTTCTTTTGCTTCATGTTTAGTTAGGGCAATCCCAAACTTTCCCTTTTGTTGACGTACTTCTGATGGATTTACTTTGTAAAAAATAGGTAGAACTAATTGACCATTATTCTTACACTCAAGAATTTTGACAAGCTCTTTCAAACACCAAGTTGAAGATGCATAATTTTCAGAAAATACGACAATCAAAATCTTTGACAATTCTATCGCTTTGAGAAGCTCTGTTGAAATTTCTTCTCCCTTTTCAAGATTATCATCATCCATAAAGGTTTTAAAATCTTTGTCACGCAAAGCATTACATAAATTACTAGTAAAATTATAGCGAGTATCTTCACCTCTAAAGCTCAAGAAAACGTCATAGATGAATTGGGTAGTGGAAGATGAAGGAGCCATCGGAAAATATGAGCAAAAAGAATTGAGAAAATATGGAGGAAGAAGAAGAGAATGAAAGAAAGATAACTAAATGGAAATTAAAAGAGATATGAGTGAAGAAAGCATAACGGACTGTAAAAACAACCATACTTTTATATGAATGGCAGTGTCCATAAAAGTAAAAACTCCTATTTAGGGTCCGTTTGGATAGAGCTTATTGTTGCTGAAAACTGATGATTGTTGCTGAAAACACTGTAACAAAATAATTTTTAAATGTGTGAATAGTACCGCGAGACCCATTTTTAATATTTTTTTGAATAAAATGGCTGTGGGTCCCATGAACAGTGCGTGAATAGTACCAAACCAGTGCTGAACAGTGTTTTTTGTCTCATGAACAGTGCATGCACTATTCATGAACAGTAGTTTTTGTCTCCAAAAAGTCAAGAAATCCGGCTAAAAAAAAAAAAAAAAAAAAACTGAAAACGCATGAGAAAACACACCGCAACTTACTTGGCTATCCAAACCCACACTTAGTCTTTACACGAACTTTCGTTCCTTGACTGGCGGTGTCCCTAAAACTAAAAACCTCTATTTAGTCTTTACACGAACTTTCGTTCCTTCAACGGCAGTGTCCATACAAGTAACCGACGTTTCCACATGTTTTGACTTTTCAAATCCAAAGTGGAAAAATATAAGCTTTGAGAAACATCGATAGAACTAGGTTACTGGTTCCAAAGTGGAAAAATATAAGCTTTGACTTTCCATGCATTTTGACTTTTCCACGCGTTTTTTTTTTTTTTAAAGGAGATTTTTTTTTTTAGGGGTAACTTTGTAATTCTGATATTGGGGTTAGAAATATTTATACCTAGTTGTAATGCGTAAACCCTAGCCAACCAAAGAATTTATTTGTGCTTTTCTATCTTATGGCTAAGGATTTCTAGAAGAGAAGAAGCCGTCCACCTCCCTTGCTTTCTTTCTCCTTTTTTTCCTATCTGAGAAACCAATCCTTGTTGATAAACAAAAGATTAAGTCAAAACTAATTATTTGAAGATTTCTTCTGAGGACTTAGTCTTTCATGTGTGTAGCATCTTTGCTTTGTGTCTCCATGGTGTTGGATGGCATTGAGACTTGAGGTCCAAGGATATTAGTTACAAACTTGTTTGGAGTAAATTCTTTATTTGGTTTGCTAACAGGTTTATATTGGAATGGTCTTGGGAAATTGCTAGGATATTGAATAGGCATTGGATTGAAGTAAGTAACCTTTCTCCTAATTGATTTTATTTTTGCTTATATTACTGTATTTTAGCTACTGAATATTGTTCTGCAATGGTTATAATTTTATTTCAATTGTTAGCTACATTGGTTTAAGGTAAAGAATAAAGAATCTTCATGAATTTATTTGATTACTACATATATATGATTTTATATATGTATTTGAATGAGATATATTTTTGTTTGAACTAGATTTGATATATATATATATATATATGATTTTGGACAATCTGATTATGTTTTGACTTTGATACCCCCAATGGGAGTTATTAATTAGTACCAAAACTAGTTCTATCTAGGATATCATGAGCCTATTGTGTTTCTGGACCTAGTTAATGGGAGATATACATTAGTACGAAACTAGTTTCATCTAAATCTAATCCCTAGTCACGGGGATATAGCGTGACCATAGTTATAAAATATTGTTAAGAATATGAATTATGTTTGAGTATTTGAATTGTTTGAGTCCTTGAAACTACTTATATGTTTTTGAAAAATACTGTGAGTTACAACTTTTGATATATGGAAAACTGATTATTTTCTAATCTATCTTATGACATATTTGTAAGATTAAAATATTCGATTTAAGTATGACTTATTATTTTCTAGATCCATTTGCTTGATAGAACTTATTAGGACTTTGGTTACTTATTGAGTTGTCAACTCACCCCATTTTCCCTTCCAGTTTCAAATTGTGAAGGATAACAAGTTTTGGGAATTTTGTTGTTGTGTTGTGAGCAGGGAAAGAAGTGTAGCGATTTTGGGATTAGGAGGGCGTTTGGATTGCGCGTTGCGCGTCCACGTTTCCTCAATCCGCGTTTTCCCTTTTTTTTTTTTTTTTTTGCCGCATTATTTGACTCTGTGAGACAAAAAACATTGTGCATGAACAGTGCGTGCACTGTTCACGCACTGTTCACACAATAAAAAATATTAAAAATAGACCCCACGGTACTATTCACACATTTAAAAATTATTTTGCTACAGTGTTTTCAATTTTCAGTTTTCAGTTTTCAGTTTCAGCAACAATAAGTTCAATCCAAACGGACCCTAGATGGTCTTGTAATAGTCTTATATCTATTAGCCAATTGGCATTATGTACATGAGGTTTGGATTTTGTTCATTTTGAATTTTTGGAGATCTATTAATAAAGAAATTGTTGAGGAATTTTGGATTTATTTGATGTAATTTTTTTTGGATAAATATTAGTTGCAAAGAAGGCCTTGCACACTTGTAGGGTGCTTACTTTATAAGCGTGTGGCCGTTGTCATGTGCCTATCTTTATAGTTGGGTTTGGGGCTTGACAGTAGTATAGATAGATATGAAAAATGGGAAACTTCAAAGAGTAATGCTAGTACCACAACTTATTCCACAGCTTCTGCGACAACACCACATGATGAGTTATAAATTGTGGAGGTGTGGACTTCAAAGACTGAAAACCACTATTCAAGTTGTTTTGAATAGATTATTGCACCACTACGTACCCTTGGCATGATGGTTATTCCACAAATATAAGTGTTTGTGGGGGGTGTGGGAGGCAAGACCCATGGTTTAAGGCTCCAGGAGGGAGTTTCACACATATATTAAATTAAGGTAGAATATAATTTTTATCTTGTATTTAAAATAAGATAAAAAAAAATTATTGCAAACCTTTTAAACCACTATTCATGTTGGGTTTAAATTTGGGTACTGTGTGCAAATCGAGGTTCGGGTCTCAAATTAATTAGGTCTACCCCACCCAAGCACGGCTTGTGGCCGTCTCTAAATATAATACTATACCGCAGCCAATACCTTGCCATGCCCAACACTAATACAATTTAAAGTGTGGCTAGATACGATCATAGATTGTATTGTATGTTCAATCTGATTATGAAACTCTACTTTGAGATTCTAAAAAAAAAATTAAGTTTTTTTTGAAACGGTTGGAGGTCTACACCTACTTTAGAACGTTTTAAAAATATTATCGTTATTAGATGTGACCCTATTCTACAAAATTATATTATAAATCCGTTTTGATATTATGCTCAAACAATTGAGAGAAAATTAGTCTTTGCCCCTTTCACGCAAAAAATCTAGCATTTTGCCCTCTTTTCCAAACTAATTAGGGAAATGCCCCTCTCAAGTTAAAAAAAAAAAAAAAAAAATTCTGGAGCTTTATAGTGGCGTTTTAAGGAGCTTATAATAACGTTTTAAGGACCTATAGTAGCGTTTTGGAACTCAAGCTCCATGAATTCGAGTTCCATGCAAGTTTTTTTTTTTTTTTTTTACCTATAACTCAAGGTCATGGAGCTCGAGTTCCAAAACGCCATTATAGGTTCCTTAAAACGTCACTATAGGCTCCTTAAAACGCTACTATAAGGCTTAACTTGATTTTGAGAAAATCGAGTTTCAAAAGAGGGGCATTTCCCTAATTAATTTAGGAAAGAGGGCAAAATGCTGGATTTTTTGTGCGAAAAGGGCAAAGGCTAATTTTCTCCCAAACAATTGTGTAAAAATGTTAGAGCAAGAAACCATGCATCCAGGGTTTCCCTTCAATCTTCAAACTGTACCAAGTTAAGAAACTTGAATAAATTCAGGAACTTGAACGTGGACAGGAAAGATATCCATGTTCCTTACTGATGTCTTTGTTGATTAAAATAGACTATTGGGTTATTCTAAAGTTAATAAACAAATGAAGTAGCAGTCTGAAGTCACTGTGATAATAATAACTACAATACGAGGCACATGTGTGTATGCAATAATTAAAAGAAAAAAAAAAAAAAGAAGACAAAAATGATATTTTTGTCCTCATATTTTGGGTCTCAGTTAATTTAGTCCTTACATTTTGTTAGTAATTATCCATATAATTGTTTCTAAAAAAAGAAGAAGTTATCCATATAATTTTCAACTTGCAATTAATTTGGTCCCTAAAAAGAAGTTATCCATAAAATAAAAAATAAAATAAAATAACATAAAAATTAATTTCTCAACTTTAATTTAAAATTGAAAAAATAAATAAAAAACTACTTTCATTTGTAGTAACTTTATCAACTTGTATTGAACTTTCTTGAGAAATTAAACATGTTCCAAAAAACAAATTTACCAATCTTTTTATATTTTCAATTTTCTTTTTCACTTTCTTGCTATTTCTTGGTAACCAAATAGACCTTCATTTTTATTTTCTCTCTTTTATTTATTTTTTATTTTTTACTTTCTTGCAATTTCTTAGTAACCAAATAGATCTTCATTTTTATTTTCTCTCTCTCTCTGTCTTCTTCTTCTTCTTCTTTTTTTTTTTTTTTTTTTTTTTTTTTTTTTTTTTTTTACTTTCTTGCAATTTCTTAGTAACCAAATAGATCTTCATTTTTTTATTTTCTCAATTTTCTTTTTTACTTTCTTGAAATTTCTTGGTAACCAGATATTGTCATATGCATTAGCTTTAGCACCACAATAACCCAGATCCACCACCATTGAACCCAAATTACCACCGCCAAAACCATCCAGCACCACCACCAAACCCAAATCCATCACTCCCAGATCCATCAACACCAAACCCTACAATTAAATTTCAATTATAACTCATACAATTAAATTTCAATCATAACTCAAACATATTTTGAACCATTAAACAACTCGAACCCTTACACCATCACATATCAAAAAAGGAGAGACCGAGTGGGTGAGTCCAAGAACAAGAAGAAGATGGGCCGTTGTGTTCCTCTTTCTTTCTTTTCATTTCCATATGCAAAAAACACAAGCCCATAAAACCAATTTTAATGGCAATGGTTGTTGTACACTTGTGATTAATAGATCCACGGGATCACATGGTGGCCTTGGTGGGTATGGGTTTAAGAGATGTGTCCATGTATTAGGCGATGGGTTTGGTGGGTGGGAAAAGGCTACCACTTCGAAATTTGGTTATTGTGAATTTTTTGGTCTTTGATTTTTGTGGTTGAATTTTATGTGTTCTTGAGTTCATCATCTATGTTCTTGTGTTCATGAAATGCATTTTTTTTTTTTTTTTTGCTTTTTAATTCTATTTATTTTATTTAGTTAAAATTGTTACCAAATAAAAAAATTTATTATTATTTTTATTAGCCTTGTTAGAGTCTAAAGTGACACATGTGCATTCTGTGTGCCAAGTCTGCAATTTTCGTTACTGAGATAACAGTAAGGACTAAAACAGTAATGTTTTTAGATTTTCAAGAACCAAATAATGTGCTTCAAAATATAGGGACCAAGACAGAAATTTACCTAAAATGTATAACCAAAAGTATATTTTCACCTAAGATTTTTAAGCTAGGTTGATTTTTGTGTCTATACCAAATTTGATTTTTGTGTTTGGTTAAGGAGAAAATGCTGGGAATGTTCCTACAATTTTTTTTTCTATTTTAAAATTGAGAAATTAAAAAAATAATGTTTTTTTTTTCAAATCAAATGTTGGTGTGAAATTTTTAAATAGAAATTAAAATATTTTATTATTATTTTATTTTCTAAGTAAGCTTCAAGAGTGCCAATATGCAACTCGTTAGCCACATAGACCTTTTTCATTAGTGAGTTGAGGTAGAGACCAAATTAACTGCAAGTTGAAAATGACAAGAATCGAATTAATTACTACCAAGATTTAGAAACCAAAGTGAAAATGAAACCAAAATGATATTTTTGCCCCAAGAAAATAATATTAAGCAGTATTTATTTGCAGAGAAATGCAAATTTTACGGAAACAAATTTTTTTTTTTTTTTAAATGTTGTATTGCAGAGAAAGAGAAAAAAAAAAAATTACTACAACCATATGTATGCCAATTGATTTGTGGACAAAGATAAAGGAAAATAGAATTAAGGCGTAAATGCACTTTTGGTCCTTACATTTTGATCATATTTCTATTTTGGTTTTTACTTTTTTATTTTACCGTCTTTAGTCTCCAAAATAAAAAAGTGAGATGACGGTAGGAACTAAAACGATAATATTTTTTTATTTTTTTATTTTGGAGACTAAAAAGGGTAAAATAAAAAAGTAACGATCAAAATAGAAATAGAATTAAAATGTAGAAACCAAAAATGCATTTACGCTTAAAATTAACAAAGGAAACCTAAGGAATGAGAGGATGTCTAAAAAAAATACTTGGAAAAGTGAAACAAAGAGCTATTCACCTAACCTTCAATATATTGGGGGAGCCGGTAAGCATCATTGTACCTTGAGGCCAAGGAAGTTCCGGTTTATGTTTATCAGGAACTATACTTTGTTTGAAACTCAGAACTACCCCTAAGATAGTCCAACTCTTTGCCCCATTAATCTATTTCATTTGAAATTATCTCTGAATGGCTCAAAAAAGCTAGATTTTGATAATTGGAGGGACTGGATTCATTGGAAAATACATAGTGGAGGAAAGTGCGAAAGCTGGGCACCCTACTTTTGCATTGGTTAGAGAAAACACAGCTTCTAATCCTGAAAAGTCCAAACTCATTGAGAGCTTCAAGAGCTCTGGAGTGACACTTCTCCATGTATGTAAAAAACTCTAGTTCTCCACATCTTGCGTGTGTGTTGAATTCTCTGGTTAGTACATTAATCTTGGAAAGTCATGCTAATTTTTCACTGGGAGACATCTATCATCATGAGAGCTTGGCGAAGGCAATCAAGCAAGTTGATATAGTGATCTCAGCAGTTGGATCAAAACAGATAGCTGATCAAGTGAAGATTATTGCTGCTATCAAAGAAGCCGGAAATATCAAGGCAAGGCACATATCCTACTAAATACTTCTTGACACATGCATATATGTATATATGCTTGTAACTCATGAATTTAAATAACTGGTGAAAAAACTTATATTCAATGAAATGTGGGTGGGTTGAAGAGGTTCATCCCGTCCGAGTTTGGAACTGATGTGGATTGAGTCCATGCGGTCGAGCTAGCTGCACATTTTTTCAGGGTCAAGGCCAGTGTGCGGAGATCAATCGAGGCTGAAGGAATTCCATATACCTACCTTGTGTCCAATGACTTTGCTGGGTACTTTTTGCCTAAGTTTGGACATGCAGGTGCCACGGCTCCTCCTAGAGACAAAGTAGTCATAATTGGAGATGGAAACCCCAAAGGTATATTGTATTAGCATAAAATTCAATCATCTTTCTCCTTAATTTTTTTTTAATCGAGAATTTCTTCATTTATTGTACATGATAGATCCACTACTATGGCTAAAGATGACAAAAGTAATTGTTATTTTCCATCTTATTAGCAATTTTTGTCAAGGAAGAAGATATTGCAAATTAGACCATAAAAGCAGTGGACGATCCAAGAACCTTAAACAAGGTGCCTTATCTTAAACCCCTTGCCAATATTTTGTCCTTCAGTGAAATTGTCTCCCTGTGAGAAAAGAAGATTGGCAAGACCCTCGAGAAGACTTATCTTTTAGAGGATCAACTTTTGAAGAAAATCCAAGGTTAGTAAGAACAATTTCACCAGTTGATTTATAATGTCTGCTTATAGATCTAATTTATTAGGGTACACCTTGTTACCTCATTTGGATTATTAGGGGAGTTGTAATATCTTGTTTATTTCTTTGTACTATTAGCCAAACCAGCTAATTGTAGCTTCTTGGTTAGTCAAACCAGCTATCTAATAGTTATCTTTGCTTTTCTGTGTTGGGTTTTGTGGAGCCTAGTTGTGTTTGATCCGGTTGACAACCTGAACTGAAATAATGTTGCGTGGTTTTTAATGAGAGATTTTCTGAGGCTTAGTCCATAGAGCGGAGTGAAAAACAGTACGGCCGCACTTTGTATTTTTTCTCTGATAATAGTGAAATTCCTGCAACTCCGTAGACATAGGCAAATTGCCAAATCACATAAATACTGTCTTGTATAAATACTGTCTTGTATGTGTGATTATTTTTCTTTGGCGTATGTTTTCTCTATTTTTTGTTTCTCACAGGTTTGAGAATTTTGGGTTAATTCCCTACAATTGGTATCAGAGCCTAGGGTTAGGTTTGAGTGGGAGCAATGTCAGAGGAAGTAGGAAAGGCGTCTAGAATAGAAAAGTTCGACGGCACAAACTTTGGATTCTAGAGGATGCAAATCGAGGATTATCTTTATGGGAAGAAGTTGCATCTGCCACTTCTAGGGGAAAAACCTGCGACTATGAAGGATAAGGAATGGACTCTTCTTGACAGACAGGTACTGGGAGTTATCAGGTTAACTCTGTCTAGGTCTGTTGTACACAATGTTGTAAAGGAGAAGATCACAACAAATCTGATGAAAGCTTTGTCTGGTATATATGAAAAGCCGTTAGCAAACAACAAGGTGCATTTGATGAAAAAACTATTCAATCTGAATATGGCAGAGAATGCATTAGTAGCACAACTGATGTGCATGAAATATATACAATAAAGTACTCACATATCTACATATTTAGCTTTACTTTTATGTTATTTTGTGATTGATTATATAATATCTTTGTATTGCAGGTAACAAGGGCTTTACATGCAAAGTGGGGGTAGGCCAATTGAATCAAGCCAACTTACATCCAGCCAGGCATGAATTCAAGAGAAGACCAACCCAATTAAATTTAAATCCAATTGGAGTAAGGAATCAAAGGAAATTTGCACCAAATCCAAGTCCAATTCGGATTAGGATTCTAACCTGCACATTAGTTAGTATTTTTGGCATAACTTTCGGCTCAGATGTCCAGTCGAGATGATTCAAGTTGGGCTGGAAAGTTAACTTAAAGGGATACAACTTTGTAGTTAACCAAAAGCTCGAATTCTGACGTTAAATGGGCCAAAATTGTCAGTTAAATGAAGCCTAAAAATCTGGGATTTTCTTCAAACGGGAATTCAACTTGTAATAAGATTCCTTGACCTATTTAAAGGCTCTTTAGGGAAAAATTCAGAGGAGGCAGAGGCTAGTCCTAGGGCTGAGGGCTGAATGTATAGAGAGCTGTGGCTACCTCTTCCATGACAGTTAGTTTTAATTATTTGTCTAGTTTAATGTTTAGTATTTTATTTTTGTGTTTTCTTTCAATTACCATGAGTAGCTAAATTTATAATTAGGATTGGAGATGAAACCTTGTTAAGGATTATTAGTAATATTTATGTGATTTGATTTTTCCCACAATAGTTGTTCTTTAATGATTTAAATTGTTCTTACTTCATATCAATTGACTAAGATGAGATTCTAGATATGAGTTCAATCATGTTTTTCTCATGATTTAGGATTTGTCTTAATTAATTGAATGCTTGGTTTATTAATTCTTGATTATAAAAGTAGATATCGCTTGTGATTTGTCTGTTAATGGATACAATTTATGATTTGATTTTATGAATTGGATATATCTTGTGATTTTTTTGGCTACGGATACAATTGATGATTTGATTTTATACTTAAGAAGCGAAGAAGAACATGCTTTAGATTTTTAAACATAAGTTTTAATGATGATATTTTCCATGATAGCAAGATTGATTTCTAGATTATCATGCAGTGATTAAGGAAAATTAATGATCATAAATATATGTTGATATGACTTACAAGGCAGATTCCAAAACTTTAATTCCTTTCCTTTGATTGTTTACATCTTTTTATTGCTTTATGTCTTTTGCTTAGTTTAACAATTTGCTTAATTTTATTATTTTCTTAGTTTATTTAATTTCAAGACAACCAATTTTTATTAAACTAGATTAGGATTAATTTGGTTAAGATTTGATTTAATTTTCCTACGTTCATTCAAGTCCCTGTGGGTTCAACCTCGTTCTTGTCAAACTATACTTCGGTATGGTTCGTACACTTGCGAGTACTTTAAAATTTTACAACAACAACATCTGAATGAATTTAATACTATCACAAATCAATTGTTGTCTGTAGAAATTGATTTTGATGATGAGAACCGTGCACTGATCGTTTTGGCTTCTTTGCTAAACAATTAGGAGGCAATGAGAATGACAGTAAGCAATTCTACAGGAAAAGAAAAACTGAAGTACAATGACATATGAGATTTAATTCTAGCTAAGAAGATTCGTAGAAAGGGATGCAGGTGAAACCTCAGGATCTAGTTCTGCTCTAAACCTTGAGACAAGAGGTAGAGGTAATGATAGAAATTCAAATTAGGGCAGATCAAAATTTAGAAATTTTAATCGGAACATAAGTAAATCTAAATCAGGCCAACAAATACAATGCTGGAACTATGGGAAAACAAGTCACTTTAGGAGGCAATGCAAAAGCCCTAAGAAGAAGAATGAAGATGATTCTGCTAATGCTGTAATAGAAGAGGTACAAGATGCATTACTTCTTGCAGTAGGCAGTCCACTTGATGATTGGGTTTTGGACTTAGGAGCTTTGTTTCATACCATTCCACACCGAGAAATCATACAAAATTATGTTGTAGGTGATTTTGGTAAGATGTATTTGGCTAATGGTACAGCCTTGGATGTTGTGGGTATTGGGGACGTCCGGATATTGTTGCCTAATGGGTCTATTTTGTTATTGGAGAAGGTTCGACATATTCCTGACCTGAGGAGGAATCTGATTTTTGTTGGACAACTTAATGATGAAGGGCATGCAATACTATTTGTTGGTGGTACTTGGAAGCTTACAAAGGGAGCTAGAGTATTGGCTCGTGGAAAGAAGACTGATACTCTACATATGACCTCAAGTCCAAGAGACACAATTGTAGTTGTTGAAGCAAGTACTGATACAAGCTTATGGCACCGCAGACTTTGGTCACATGAGTGAGAAAGGGATAAAGATGCTGCTTTCAAGAGGAAAACTACCAGAGTTGAAGTCTATTGATTTTGACATGTGTGAAAGTTGCATCTTAGGAAAGCAACATAAGGTGAGGTTCTTGAAAACTGGCAGGACACCGAAGGCTGAAAAATTGAAGTTAGTACATACTAATTTGTGGGGGTCTTCTCCGGTTGCATCCCTTGGAGGTTCAAGGTACTACATCACTTTCATTTAGGCCTGTCCAAATCCATCCGAGACCCAACCTACCTGGAGGAGCCGACTGGAACCGATCCAAAACCGGCCGAACCGACTATTCCGGGGGTCGGCGGTGGGTCTTCTCCCCCAAAAATTGACTTCGACGAGTCGATTTCGGTTTCTATCCCCCCAAAACTCGAAAAACCCAAACTGACCGGAGAAAAACCCAGATTCTGGCAAAAAAAAAAACCCATATCTCGGCCAAAAAACCCAGATTCAGGAGATATTTCACGTAGATCCGACGAGATTACCGCCAGATTTGGCAAAATCTCATAGATTGTGAAGAGATTTTCACCGGATCTCGAGTTTTCTCACCGTTTTCTCGAGTTTTCTTACCATTTTTTCCCCGTTTTCTCAGAACCCAGATGCTGATCGACCTGCCAACCACCTATTGAAGTCTGATCTGCCCGACCCGTTTACTCCGGTGGTTGGCAGCGGGTGAGATTTTCCAAAACCCGATTCCGTCGGGTCAGTTTTGGGTTGGGCACAAATCCGACCTAGACTGACCCGTGGACAGCCCTTCTTTCATTGATGACTCAAGTAGAAAGGTATGGGTTTATTTTCTAAAAAATAAATCTAATGTGTTTGAAACTTTTAAGAAGTGGAAGGCCATGGTTGAAACAGAAATAGGTTTGAAAGTAAAATGTTTGAGGTCAGATAATGGAAGATGTTAGGACATATGTGTTCACATGTTAAGAACATATGTCATATTTTATGTATATTGGCTAATCCTTTGACAAAACGTACTCTACTTGTAATTGGGTAGTTCTAGGTGTTTTTAATACTTCAAGAAATAAGGTTTCAAGATCAAGTATTGAAGTCATCAAGTCTGTCCAAGAAAAAGCAAGTTGAAGTGCAGAATTTTCAAAGCTCGACACTTGCTCGATAGCTACCTCGACACCTTCTATCTGTCGAGAATTAAAAAGTCAGAATTCTGTTATGATTTTCTTGGGATCCGTGAATGTGTTTTTGGGCCTTCTTTTCTTCTAACCCTAAACATATTTAAGGAGTGTTTTAAGAGCCGTCAACATAGACACAAGTTGAATAAGCATTGAGCAATCCTTGTTTAAGCAAATTGTGATCTAGGACGAAGTTCTTGACCTAGTTCATCTTCTTCAAGAAGTTGCTGTGTACTTTGCACCGTAGGGTTTTGTGACCAAGCATCTTCCTGATCTTCATTGCATAGGATGATCTGAAGAACTTTGCAGCCAACCTCTCTTCCTAAAGTTGGTGTTTGAAGTCGCGTACTGGGATCCGCGCATCTGGTTAGTCACGTACTTAGGAGCCGTGCATCAAAAGGGGGAACTGTCGCTACAGATCAAGTCCAATTGGGTATTGGGGTAAGGGTTCAACTGTAGGTTGGTAAGGTACTTGGGATTCCTTATTTGTAACCGCTTGATTTGATAATAGTAGAGTTTCGGGAGTGGTGACCTGAAAATCACCCGGTGGGGTTTTTGCCGTTAGGGTTTTTTTCCATTCGTGAACAAATCACCGTGTTATTTATTTTCCGCTGCATATTTAGTTATTCGGTGATTTGTTTGTGCTGCCACGTGTTTGCATGTTAAATTGATTAATTAATAACTTGGCTAAATTAATTAATTAGTTTAAATCACAAGGGGTCATTCAATTTGTGGCCTATCAAGTGGTATCAGAGCAGGCATACTCTGATTAGGTTAATCTTTGTTGTGTTGATCCATTGACCCCTGCTGTCATGGATAGAGGACAATCTCTCATTATACCTCCTTTATTTGATGGGACTAACTATGCCTACTGGAAAGTACGCATGAGAGCTTTTTTGCAGTCCTTAGATGAGAAGGTGTGGCAAGCTGTTGAGATTGGTTGGACCAAGCCAAAAGAAGCGCCAGCCGATTAGGATGAAGCCAAGATCAAGGCGGCAAACTTCAACAGCAGAGCGTTGAATGCCTTATTTAGCGCAGTCACCAATGAGGAGTTCAAGAAGATATCCTCAACAGAAACTGCTAAGGAGGCGTGGACCATCCTCCAGACAACCTATGAAGGAACAAAGGCTGTCAAGGATTCAAAGCTACAGAGGCTCACTACTAGCTTTGAAGAAATTAAGATGGATGAGGATGAGTCGTTCGATGAGTTCTATGCCAAGCTTAAAGACATAGTGAACTCAGCCTTCAATCTTGGGGAAACCATCCCTGAACCCAAGGTTGTAAGGAAGGTGCTCAGATCTTTACCTGAGAGATTTCATGCCAAGATTACGGCAATTGAAGAATCAAAGGACATTGATAAAATTCCTTTGACTGAGTTGGTTGGGAACTTGCAAACCTACGAGCTAGGGTTATCAAGAATAGGCAAGTCAAGCAAGGGCAAGAGCATGGCCCTGAAGGCGAAGAGCAGTGATACAGATGAGTCTTCCGATGATGAAGATTTCAAGATGAAGTCCTACATTACAAGGCAGTTCAAGAAGTTTATGAAGAATGCCAATGGGAGGAGCTTCGACCAGGACCGAAGGCAATCCAGTTCTTCACAATTCAAGAGCCAAGATAAAGGAAGGAAGGATGCCAAGGATGGCGGTCAGTACACTGTTCCGGCAGGACCAAAGTGTTATGGGTGTCATGGGTTTGGACACATGAAGAATGAGTGTCCTACATATCTGAAGAGCATTGGAAAGAGCAAGGCTCTTGCTGCAACCCTGAGTGACACTGAGCCTGAAGATGATTCCAATAATGAGGATGACGGAATCCTAAATGCCTTCACTGCCTCAGTCAATTCTACTGAAGGGATTGTTGAGGAAGAAGAAGAAGAAGAATTGGTGGACACTGAATGTGAGAAGACGGATGACAAAGATGATATCCATTTAGCCTATGAGAAGCTTTACAAGCTCTCAGAGAAGCATGAGAAGTTATACAGGCTGGCCACCAAGAAGCTCAGTGATGTGGAACTTGATAGAGAAGAATTGTCCACAAAGTTTGATGAGGCGAATCAAACCATTGGAGCACTAAGGTTTGAAAACAACTTCCTGGCTGAGAAGACCAAGAAGCTTGAAGCAGAGCTGTTTCAAGTCAGAGCTCAACTGGAGAGGACTTCAAGTGCAAAACTTGATGAGATGCTCAGCAACCAGAAATCTGCTTCAGATCGAACAGGTTTAGGGTATGGTCTTTCTTTCTCTAACTCTGCTTCTACTAGTTCTACTGTTTTTGTTCCTTCTGCTGATACTGTTAAAATTGAGAACATTGAGGTTAAAACTGAATTAGCTAGTGAGAACATAGACAAGGGTAAATCCATCTTAGGAGCGCCCCCTAAGTTAGATAAGAAAGATGCTAAAATCCCTAAGGATAAGAAGGCTAACTCTCAAAAGCCTAAACAAAAGAAGCAGCATCTCTGTTATCATTGTGGAGCTGCCGGTCATACTCGACCAAATTGTTACAAGTGGCTAGCCACCCAACAAAGCAACAGTATGACAGCATCTGGAAGCCAAAATCAGCTTCAATCCTCTCTTGCTCCTCTTAGAGATCTTCTGAAAGCCCTCATGTTCCTTTCGAACTTGAACGGGTGTAATTCTTCCCCCTCACCGCCGTTTCAAAGTTTTAATCAAAGGAAAGGTTCTTCCAAGGCGTGGAAGAAAAAGGACTCTAAGTGATTTTATCACTTTCTTCTCCCTTCTTGTTTATCTTGTTTATTGCATTGCTTGTGTGTTTTGCATTTTTGCTGAGTCAGTCTAGTTTTATGCATTGTTTTTGCTTTGCTCAACATGTTTTTGTGTGTTTACTTTCAGCTTTGTTTATTTTTTTTTTCATATAAAATAAAAAAAAAATTGAAAAATTGAAAAATACAAAAACAGTGTGTGTTATGTGTACTTTGGTACTTGTGTACCTTGGATGGCCAATGAAACAAAGTTTTCTAAACTTTGTATCTCTTGTAGCTTAGATGAGCATCTTTATGCACAACTAAGCAAGTGAGCTTTGTGGCTCTTGTTTGTGATGAGTAAGATTAGGTTATTTCTTAAACTTAACACTCATATCACTCTTTTTGACGGGTAGGACTAGAAAATCCTAAGAGAAAGGCATAAGTAACCATCTCACCACTGTTGCCCGCCAATCATTAATGACATCTGTATGCTTCGGCATAGCAAAAGTGTGATGTCAATGACATTTGTGTGCTTAGGCATAGCAAAATTGAAATGTCAAATATCAATGGGTATTTCTTTTCTTTCTCATAAGCCCATGCATGATATGTTTAAAAAGAAAATATGCAAAGAAAATAAAAAGTAAAAAGATTAAAAATGCTTTAAAAATGGTTGCAAGCGTGTATTCTAGGAGATGTGAGAGTTATAGGATGTACCTCAAAGGTGATAGTCCCCATCAAACAGTTATGATTGTGTGTGAGTTAAAGTTATTTTCTCATATCTCAGATCGTCATAACATGTATACACATATGCAATCTTGCGATGTTTTTTCACACACAACACGCAATATTCTTTGCTACTTTTGATACATGTGCAGGTACAATGTGATTTGGCCATCACAAAGGTTTTACATGTGCTTTTGTATGCTCACTAAACTGTCATGACTTAATTTTGAAATATAAAATTGGTTAGACTTGTTTAGTGTGTGTGTGTGTTTTGGAAGATCCATGTGCTTAAATTTTCATTGAGAGATGATTTTTGAGAGCTTTTTATGTTGGTTGGATCATGGTTGAGTTGTTTGTCTTGATTGCATACTTGTCTGTGTTTTTCTTTTCTTGAAAAACTGCTTTTCTCTGCTGGCTCGACACCTCCTCGACACCTCCTCGATACCTAATCAGCTGTCGAGCTTCTCAAGCCTTTTTCTTATCGCAATCTCGACACCTCCTCGACACCTGGTGGATCGATCGATAAAGTCTCTGTCTCCTCGATACCTTCTCGACACCTAGTTGATCGATCGAGCTTCAGGTATCTGTTCAGCTGTTTGGTACCTCGATACCTCCTCGACACCTTCAGCTGTCGAAAGCCAAATCCTCGACACCTACCTCGACAGCATCCTCGACACCTCTCGACACCTCAGCTGTCGAGATTTACTGAGGTGTCTATATAAGCTGCGATCGCGATTTCTCTCTCATTTCTCGATCTCTCTTTGATTTGTCCGAGGCAGTTCAACTTCCAGACCAATCTTCTTCTCTCCAATCTCCATCCCAAGTGATTTTTAGCTTTTCTTGCTTCAAATCAAGTGGTATGATCTTCTGTTCCATTCCTTTTCATGCATTTCATGATTTGAATCTTAGGATTTGGGATTTTTGGAAATTTTTGGGGTTTTTCAAAATTGAAGAGTTTTTCTTGAAATTTTGGGTTGGTTTTTCACTCAAATGTTTTTAAAATGTCATACATTGCATTCCATGAGCATCAGAATGATATTTTCATACATTTAGATGTGTGTTTCTTGTATGTGTGCTGCTAGGTTTGGATTGGGCTGAGCCCATGATGCTTTTTAAGTTTGCATGTCACATGCCCATGCATTCCCATGCATACGTACTTTTTGTTCAACATATTATCATATTTGAACTGTTTGAGACTTTTCTGATTGTCTCCCTCTCTATCTCTTTCCCATTCTTTTACGTTAGTTGTGTCTATGGCACCCAAACGTAAATCTACTCCAGCTTGGAACCCTCTGCGTTCTGGAGCTTCCTCTTCTTCTGATTCTGCTCCTCTTAACCTTCGGTTCCGTGATGGAGATGCCCACAAGGTATTTACTGAGAACTTTTCTAGACGAGGTGTTCATTCGGAACGCCAAGTCATTTTGGCGGACTTCGCCGACATTGACCTTCCCTCTGTCATTCACAGTAGGGGATGGGGGTCACTGTGTGACATCTTGGTCACCTGTCCTCTCGTTCTGATTCAAGAGTTTTACTCCAACATGCACGGGATTGATCATTCAGTACCTCTCTTTTTCACTCGCGTTCGAGGTACGCGTATCCCTGTCACACCGCAGCTAATGGCGGATGTGCTTAGGGTTCCTAGGATAGAGTTTCCTGACTATCCTTCTTGTGAGCGACTGAGGACTGTGTCCAAGGATGAGCTCATTTCTGCTTTTTGTGAGCGCCCTTCTGAGTGGGGTGAGCACCAGTATACATCATGTAGACCTTTTGCTAAAGGTCCTAGGTTTCTAAACATGGTGATGACTTTTGTACTTCATCCTCTCTCTCACTATAACTCTATCACAGAGCCTCGTGCTCGATTTTTGTTATCTCTACTTGAGCATCTCACGATAGACTTTCCTTCTCACTTCATTTTCTCTATCATAGATGTTCATTTAGATGCGGCGTCCCGTGATAAGCTCATCTTTCCTTCCGCTATCACGAGGATTCTACGCCATTTTTCCATCCCTTTCCCTTCGTCCGACCACTTCACACACATATCTGCCATAGATGCCGCTACCGTAAAACGTAGTGAGGCACAGTTCAGGTCGAGACAGCCGAATTCCACTCCTCCCTCCCGTTCGGCTCCATCCAGATCAGCTTCATCTACATCGGCTCCTCCTTCTTCTTCAGGCGATGTATCTCTTGGAGATATTATGGCGCAGCTGCAGCGCATGGATGCTCGCCTCGATACACTCACCACTGAGTTGTATCAGGTGAATGTTCGTGTTGGTCGTATTGCACGACGGCAGGCGACCATGGGTGGTTTTGCTTCTGAGGCTTCTCCTCCACCACCTCCTCCAGTTGCTTCCAATTCTGATTCTGAGGATGATGATGATGATGGTGATGACGATGATGCTTCAGATGATGATGATGGAGATGCTTGCTCTACTAATGAGATGTCTACATGACACTTTACCCTTTGTCATTCGTGACAAAAAGGGGAAGTAGTTTTGGATTATGAGAGTAGTCATCGTAGGGGGAGAGTTAGTATAGGACATTTTTGATAGGGGGAGTGTTCATATTTTTTGAGGGATGTAGTGAGATTTTGATGTATCTTTTTCTCTTCTAGTCTTTATAGATACATTGATCTTGTATATGAGGTCTTGTGACCAGTTTACATACATTGTACTTATTCTTTCTATATGTGGATGTATGTTTTTCTTTTTCACCTATCTCTTCATGTGTTGTTTCTTTTCTCTCTTTATACACATGTTCTTTATATTTGTATGCAATCTAATTATTTTCTGTTTCACACAAGATGCCTTGATGAGTTTTGTTTAAAAGTGTTTCAGAAATACAGGTTGTCAAAGTCTACTTGCCATAAACTCTCTTCTTGCAAAGTTTTTCAAGAGTTTGTGTTAGGATAGATTTTATTGTATGTAACAAGTGAATATGAGTTGAGTGATTTATGACTTCTCTCATATGTTCATTTGTTTGTTATGGTTTTGTCACGGATTGCCAAAGGGGGAGATTGTTAGGACATATGTGTTCACATGTTAAGAACATATGTCATATTTTATGTATATTGACTAATCCTTTGACAAAACGCACTCTACTTGTAATTGGGTAGTTCTAGGTGTTTTTAATACTTCAAGAAACAAGGTTTCAAGATCAAGTATTGAAGTCATCAAGTCTGTCCAAGAAAAAGCAAGTTGAAGTGTAGAATTTTCAAAGCTCGACACCTGCTCGATAGCTACCTCGACACCTTCTATCTGTCGAGAATTAAAAAGTCAGAATTCTGTTATGATTTTCTTGGGATCCGTGAATGTGTTTTTGGGCCTTCTTTTCTTCTAACCCTAAACATATTTAAGGAGTGTTTTAAGAGCCGTCAACATAGACACAAGTTGAATAAGCATTGAGCAATCCTTGTTTAAGCAAATTGTGATCTAGGACGAAGTTCTTGACCTAGTTCATCTTCTTCAAGAAGTTGCTGTGTACTTTGCACCGTAGGGTTTTGTGACCAAGCATCTTCCTGATCTTCATTGCATAGGATGATCTGAAGAACTTTGCAGCCAACCTCTCTTCCTAAAGTTGGTGTTTGAAGTCGCGTACTGGGATCCGCGCATCTGGTTAGTCACGTACTTGGGAGCCGTACATCAAAAGGGGGAACTGTCGCTACAGATCAAGTCCAATTGGGTATTGGGGTAAGGGTTCAACTGTAGGTTGGTAAGGTACTTAGGATTCCTTATTTGTAACCGCTTGATTTGATAATAGTGGAGTTTCGGGAGTGGTGACCTGAAAATCACTCTGTGGGGTTTTTGCCGTTAGGGTTTTTCCCCATTCGTGAACAAATCACCGTGTTATTTATTTTCCGCTGCATATTTAGTTATTCGGTGATTTGTTTGTGCTGCCACGTGTTTGCATGTTAAATTGATTAATTAATAACTTGGCTAAATTAATTAATTAGTTTAAATCACAAGGGGTCATTCAATTTGTGGCCTATCAGAAGAGAGTATATAGATGGAGGGTTCAGTGAGTATTGTGCTGCACAAGGAATTAGGATGGAGAAGACCATTCTTGGGATACCACAACAGAATGGTGTGGCTGAGTGCATGAACAGAACTCTCAATGAGCGTGCTAGGAGTATGAGGTTGAATGCTGGACTACCAAAAACTTTCTGGGCTAATGCTGATAGCACTGTAGCTTACCTAATAAACCAAGGACCATCAGTTCCCATGGAGTTCAGACTTCTTGAGGAGGTTTGGAGCGATAAAGAGGTAAATTTTTCCCATTTAAAATTTTTTGGTTGTGTTTCTTATGTTCATATTGATTCTGATGCTCGTAGTAAACTTGATGCAAAGTCTAAAATATGTTTTTTCCTTGGCTATGGTGATGAGAAATTTGGCTATAGGTTTTGGGGTGAACAAAACAGGAAAATCAACAGAAGTAGAAATGCGATATTTAATGAACAGGTTATGTATAAGGACAAGTCAATTGTGGTGCAAGATGTTACAAAGATAGATCAAAATAAATCTAAGTTTGTCAACTTAGATGAATTAACTGAAAGTATTGTCCAGAAAATGGGTGAAGAAGATAAGGAGAATGTAGATTCATAGGTAGATCAAAGTATGCCCATAGCTGAAGTCTGCAGATCTTCCAAGACCATTAGACCTCCACAGCGTTATTCACCTGCTCTAAATTATCTCTTGTTGACTGATGGTGGTGAGCCAGAGTGTTATGATGAAGCCTTGTAAGATGAGAATTCAAGTAAGTGGGAGTTAGCCATGAAAGATGAGATGGATTCCTTGTTGAGGAATCAGACATAGGAACTGACTGAATTGCTAGTAGGAAAGAAGGCTTTGCACAACAAGTGGGTATACATAATAAAGAATGAGCATGATGGTAGCAAACATTACAAGGCCAGATTAGTTGTTAAAAGGTTTTAGCAAAAGAAAGGCATTGACTACTTAGAGAAATTTTCTCCAGTTGTGAAGATGTCAACAATTAGACTGGTACTGGGAATGGTGGCTGCAGAAAACTTACATCTTGAGCAGTTAGATATGAAGATGGCATTCCTTCATGGTGACTTGGAGGAAGACATTTACATGATTCAGCAAGAAAGGTTCATTGTTTAAGGACAAGAGAATCTAGTCTGCAAACTAAGAAAGAGCTTGATAGCCTAAAACAAGCTCCTAGACAGTGGTACAAGAAATTTGACAGTTTTATGCATAGAATTGGGTTCAAGAGATGTGAAGCTGATCACTATTACTATGTTAAGTCTTTTGACAATTCTTACATCATTTTACTGTTGTATGTGGATGATATGCTTATTGCAAGGTCTATCATTGAGGAGATTAATAATCTGAAGAATAAATTGTCAAAACAGTTTGCAATGAAGGATTTGGGAGCTGCAAAGCAAATCCTTGGTATGAGAATCATTAGAGACAAGGCTAATGGTACATTGAAGCTTTCACAATCAGAGTATGTGAAGAAAATTCTCAGCAGATTCAACATGAATGAAGCTAAACTAGTGAGCACATCATTGGGTAGTCATTTCAAACTAAGAAATGAACAGTCACCAAAGATAGAAGAAGAAAGGGACTATATGAGCAAGGTGCCCTATGCCTCAGCTATTGGCAGCTTGATGTATGCTATGGTGTGTACAAGGCCAAACATTGCACATGCAGTGGGAGTTGTGAGCAAATAAATGAGTAGGCTAGGAAAGCAGCATTGGAAGGCAGTCAAGTGGATTCTAAGATATTTGAGAGGTTCATCAAATACATGTCTTTGCTTCACTGGTGCAAGTTTGAAATTGGAGGGTTATGTAGATGCTGATTTCACTGGTGATATTAATAGTAGAAATAGTACTATTGGGTTTGTATTTACTCTGGGTGGTACAGCTATATCTTGGGTTTCAAATTTACAAAAGATTGTTACTTTGTCTACTATAGAAGCTGAGTATGTTGTAGCAACTGAAGTTGGAAAGGAGATGCTTTGGCTACATGGCTTCGATGAATTGGGTAGGAAGCAAAAGATGGGCATTCTACATTATGACAGTTAGAGTGCAATTTTTCTTGCTAAAAATTCAGCTTTTCATTCAAAGTCTAAGCATATACAGAAAAAATACCACTTTATCCGTAAAATTTTCGTTGTTTATGAGGCATCTGTTATTTGTTAGCTATGCCCTTCTTTGTGTCGTGTAAAAACCTTGGATTGTGACCTTAATTTGTAACCTCGTTTCATGTCAATATCTTAGTCAAATTGAGCTTCCAGTAATGAAAATTTAAAAAATCAATCCTTATTATGAGGTTCTTGTTATCTTATAGCTGCCTATCTAGTGATAGAACATGTTAATTTTTCAGTGCTCCAAATCAGATTTTCTTTTGCTTTTGCTGGAGGGCAATGAAAAAAATCCTCCAAACCCAATGTTAGCTAATTATTTGTGCATCGAGGTGACTTTTGATTATGAGCTGTGCATCAATTATAAGTAAATATTTAGAACTAAGTATTGCAAAAATAGATCTTCTGATAGGCTAGCGGTTTGCTAACTTTGATAAAAGGATTTTTTTTATTTTTTTTTTTAAAGGAGTTTGAAAATAGAGAAGAGTCGATGAGATCCATTAAACATAAAATAAGGAAATTTGTTCATAACAAAACAATTTCTCTAAGTTATTTTCAAAATAAATAATTAATATGCCACTATTTTCAATACTAAACCTTATAGTTTAGTGCCAATTCTCAAAAAGGGTGCCCCAGGTAAGATCTTGTGTCATCAAAACAAAGTGTAACACGTTGTAGTTCTCGGTCTAAGGTTAGGGTTCCCACCGCCTCCCTAAACCTAGGCTATAGTATTGCCGTTGCCTCTCTCTTCGAGAAAGGTGTTGTGTTTCCCTATAGTACTTTGCTACTAGTAGGGCTGGGTGTCTTCCTATAGTACTCTGCTACTAGTAGGGATTGTTACTGTTGGTGTTATTTTGTTTCTTTCTTCATTGACTAGAGGGACTGTGTGGGGACTGAGTATGGAAGACATTACGAGTAAGTGTGATAATCTGTCACTCTCTGAATGGGAAGGAAAGAAAGTAGTGTTGTCGAAGAAATACCAAACGCTAGAGTGTGTGTTAGCAGCAAAATTCTTTACGAAGAGAGCACTAAAAATCGAGGCAGTGGCGCGTACATTTCGTCCTCTTTGGCGCACAAAGGCAAGCTTCCATATTACTAATGTGGGAGACAATATACTGCTATTTACGTTTGATTAGGAGGTGGATGCTGTAAAAGTTTTACTTGGAGAACCGTGGTCTTATGATCGGCTTCTAGTAGTGTTACAACGGTTTGAAGGACATAACCTGATAAAGGAGATTATGTTTAACAGGGTGAAATTTTGGATACAAATTCATGATTTGCCATACAATTTTATGAACCCAGAGACAGCCATTGAAATCGGTGAATCAATTGGAGAAGTGGTTATGCCGCAAGACAATTCCGAGATAAGAGGAGGAACTTTTATGCGGGTTAGAGTTTGGGTTGATATCTCTCGACCCTTGTGCAGAGGAAGGAAGGTAAACTTTGAGGATAACTTAGAGGGGTGGGTCTCCTTTCAATATGAGAGGTTGCCCAATATTTGTTTTTGGTTGAAAAGCAATGGAACTTTGCTGTTGGATCGTCAACAATATGGACACTAGATTAAAGCTTCTTTATTCAGTCCAACCAAGAGACAAGTTATTGAAGTAAAGGGGTATGATGCTGAACTGGTCAGAGGCATGAGTGATTAATCCGTTAGGGGTGGAGTGGGGGTTTCACGTGGAGTTGATATTCAACCTGCAACTTCACTGGTCCAAAGAACATAGGTGGACCGTTTAGGCATTGGTAAGTCTAATGGGTTGGTTGGCCAAGCAGTCAAGGAATGATTGTGGGATAGGGGAGTTGACTAGTGTACCATCTGAGATACCTGGGACTTCAAAAAATTCACAGAAGGCAGCAGATTTTGAATCGGTGATGGAGGCTTTGGATAAAAAGCTTGCTGATAATGTACTTCCATCAAATGCATTAGTAGCTGAGGTGATCCGTGACATCAAACGAAAGGAGAGGGAGGAGGTCATGCATAGGTCTGTGGAGCAGCTAAGGGAGTTCGTAATAATGCAGCCTAGTATGGACAAGGTGGAGTTCTCGATGGGGTGGACTGAAGCTTCAGAGAAGAAGTCAAAAGTGAAATCTGGTCTCAGTAAGCAAGCCTTTAAAGGGTCAAATGTATCAGCTAGGGAGGTTGGTGTTGATCTTGCTAAAGGAAATAAAAAAGGTACGTGGACTAGGCTTCTTTGTAAGCCCAATAATGAGCAGATGCAGATAGAGAAAGTGGAGAATGTAGGCCCAAAAGAAAAGCTGAGAAGGAAGGTAGTGCAGAGGAGGAGGTGATTGAAATTGGAAAGAAGCAGAAAATGGATGATGAGACAAAAAGGCTCAGTGTCTTATTTGCCACACATTTGGGATCGGCAGAGGTTGTTGGGCAACGCCGCTGGGTCCAATGAGTCTATTAAGTTGGAACTGTCGAGGGCTTGGGAACCCTCAGACAGTTAATGCCTTGAAAAAGGTTATTAGGTTAGAAGATCCCAATTTGGTGTTCTTGATGGAAACTAAGTCAAATGAAGAGTGGGTTAAAATTGTACGGAATCAGTGTGGTTTTAAAGAGAGTTTTATTGTTCCTAGTGATGGATTAAAGGAGGGGTTAGCTTTATTTTGGAAATTTGATATCAAAGTGGATGTGGTGGATTCTTCGCTCTCTTTTATTGATGTATTGATTGAAGGGGGTGAAAGAATTGGGTGTTGGCATTTGTCAGGTTTCTATGGTCATCCTGAGACTGCTCTAAGGATGGAATCATAGAGATTGCTTAATTCTTTAAGGGATAGCTCACAGTTGCCATGGCTAGTGATTGGGGATTTCAATGAAATTAGATGTCAAACAGAAAAGGAGGGAGGGGCATCTAGACCGGTTCAGCAAATGGCCAGGTTTAATGCTTCTATAAATTATTGTGGGCTGAAGGAGGTTGGTTTTGTAGGTCCAAAATTCACATGGTTGTATCAGAAACGGGATGGTACTCAAATCAGGGAGCGGTTGGATAGGGCCTTAGCTTCTACAGATTGGCATTCTCTTTTCCCTAATGCTAAGCTTCATCATAAGTCCTCTTCTGCTTCTGATCATAATCCTCTTGTGTTGCATTTGTTCTCAAAGAAAAAACACCAAAAACACAAGAAAATTTTTCGATTTGAGTCTATGTGGTTGAAGGATGAGAGATGTGGGAAAGTGGTAATAGAGGCATGGGAGGAAGGGTTGGGCAGGGCCTCAGTTTTTCCTATTTTATCTTGTATGGAGTCATGCAAAAGTAAATTGGAGGTTTGGAATGTGAATGAGTTTGGGCATGTGGGAAAGAAGATTGCTTGCTTACAAAAACGGCTAGAAGGGCTGGAGATGCAAGCTTCATCACCTACAGTTATAAAAAACTTAAGAGATACTATAGTGGAATTGAATTGTTGGCTTGATAAGGAAGATGCCATGTGGAAACAGAGGGCACAGCTAAACTGGTTTAAAGAGGGAGACCGGAATACCCGTTTCTTTCATGCTAAGGCTTCATCTAGGTTCCAAAAGAATTTCGTTGAAGGGGTGTTAGATGCTGAGGATGTGTGGCAGGTTGATTAAGGGGAGATTGAGAAAGTGTTTATTGACTACTACTTTGAGTTGTTCACTTCTTCAGCACCATCAGATTTTACTGAAATTTTGGAGGCTGTTTAACCTAGAGTCACTCAATCAATGAATTCTATGCTGGTGAAGGAACTCCAAGCAAGTGAAGTACACAAAGCCTTGAAACACATGTATCCTTTAAAAGGCCCAGGTCTAGATGGTATGCCCCCTCTTTTTTTCCAAAAACTTTGGTTTACTATAGGTGGTGTAGTGACTAAGACAGTATTGGATTTCCTAAATTTAGGCATTACCCCGCCAAAATTTAATGAAACCCTTATTGTTTTGGTTCCTAAAACTACCTCATCTAAAAGAGTAACGAAGTACAGACTAATCAGTCTTTGTAATGTTATTTACAAATTGGCATCTAAAACTCTTGCCAACAGACTTAAAAAAATCCTCCCATCTATTATCAGTGATACCCAAAGTGCTTTTGTGAACGGTAGATTGATTACTGATAATGTTCTAGTAGCTTTTGAGGTGATGCACCAGATTAATTTGAAGAAATCAGGGGCTAAAGGTGAGATGGCTCTTAAGCTTGACTCGAGCAAAGCATATGATAGGGTGGAATGGGCATGTCTTGAGAAGATAATGGAGAAATTGGGTTTTCACTCAAGATGGAGAAGCTTGATGATGCAATGCATATCTTTAGTCACTTATGCGATCCGTGTCAATGGTAAACTAAGTGGCCATATTATCCCTTTCAGAGGTCTTCACCAAGGTGATCCACTTTCCCCTTATTTATTTTTGATTTGTGCAGAAGGTCTTTTTGCATTAATTAAAAAAGCTACAGCTGATGGTTTGTTGGAAGGTGTATCTGTATGTAGGGGTGGCCCTTGTCTTTCTCATTTATTTTTTGTAGATGACAGTTTAATATTCTGCAAAGCCACTGTTGAGGAATGTGAAGCCCTTCAAAAAGTACTATGTATATATGAGAAAGCTTCTGGCCAATAGTTGAACCGAGCCAAAACTTCCCTGTTCTTCAGTCCTAATACAGCAAAGGAGATCCAGGATGAGATAAAGGTGAGGTTTGGTGCTCAAGTGATTAGACAGCATGAGAAGTATCTGGGCCTCCCATCTTTGGTGGGAAGAAATAAGAAGAATACCTTTCAGGAAGTCAAGACTAAATTGGTTGGCTAGAAGGAAAAGCTATTGTCTAAAGCTGGGAAGGAAGTTCTGATAAAGGCGGCGGCCCAAGCTATTCCAACATATACTATGAGCTGCTTTAAAATTCCTGATTCCCTTTGTGATGAGATGACAAGTATTATTAGGAATTTTTGGTGGGGGCAATGTAAGGAGGAACGGAAAATGGCATGGATCAGTTGGGAGAAACTTTATGCTCCACAGGCTTGTGGGGGTATGGGATTTAAGCAACTGAAGCAATTTAACTTGGCCATGTTGGCAAAACAAGGTTGGCAGCTCCAGGCTGGGAACGACTCCTTATTGTATAAGGTTTTTAAGGCCAAATATTTTCCAAGGTGTGAGTTTGTGGATGCAAATCTTGGAAAAAATCCTTCATTTGCTTGGAGGAGTATTTTGGCAGCTCAAGCGATTGTCCAAAATGGCAGTAGGTGGCAGGTGGGTAATGGGCATAGTATCAGGATCTGGAAGGATAAATGGCTGCCATCCCCCCTCAACTTATAAGGTAGTCTCTCCTGTCTCAAACCTTCCTGAGGACTCTCGAGTTACATCCCTTATAGGTGAAGCTAATGGTGCGTGTAAAAATGAGCTGGTGCGGCAAATCTTCCTTCCTCATGAAGCTGACTTAATTTGTAGCATTGCTCTAAGTGCGGATCTGCCAGTGGATAAGCAAGCCTGGGCTTTAACGCACAATGGAATATTTAGTGTCCGTAGTGCATATAAGCTAGCAGTGGAGACGAGCTCAACTGTGACGGTGGGTGGTGTGTCCGATGGCAGTCAGTTAAGAAGATTTTGGAAGTATCTATGGAGCTGTAATATTCCGCACACGATCCGTCACTTCACTTGGAAGGCTTGTAAAGATATTTTACCCACGAAGGAGAACCTGGTCAGGTGTAAAATGCTGTTGGACAGTGTTTGTGATGAATGTCAGACGGAGGTTAAGTCTTCAAGCCATCTGTTTTGGCGCTGTCAACGGGCTAGCGAAGTTTGGTGTATATCTTCTCCATTTCTGGGCTTTGTGGGTCACCTTTTCGGTTCGTTCATGGATATGCTCTGGTACGTGGTGATGATAGCTCAATGGGATCAAAGTGGGGTTGAAAATATGATTGTGATAGCTTGGGTGCTATGGTCGAACCAGAATGAGTACAGAAATGGTGGTGCGAAAAAATCAGCCCAGGCCGTAGTGCAGGGAGCTTTGGAGTATTTAGGTGCTTATCAGGCTTGCTTAGAGGCCACGGGTTCGAAGCAGCCAGCTGAAGCAATGGTGTGGACGCCTCCATCTCCTAATCGCTACAAAATAAATGTAGACAATGCTGTGTTCAAAGAGCAGAAAATGGCAGGGGTGGGGATTGTAATTCGAGATGCTGTGGGTTAGTTGATTGGTGCTTGTAGTAAAAAAATTGCTACTCCTTTAGGCGCCATGGAGGTTGAAGCTAAGGCTGTTGAGCTGGGTCTTCAATTCGCCAAAGACATGTCTATCCAAGACTTTATGCTTGAGAGTGATTCTCTGTCACTGGTTAATGCTTTAAGGGATTTATCTCCTCCTCCTTTATCTATAACTGCTCTGGTCTTTAATTCCATAAGTATTGCTCATAGCTTCCGTAGTGTAGAATTCGCCCATGTTGGCCGAAATGGCAATAGGCCGGCACATTTACTTGCTAGACATGCTTTAGGCATTACAGATTTATCTGTTTGGGTTGAAGAGTCTCCTTGTTTTCTTGAACAAGCTCTCAACCAGGATGTATTTGTCAATTCTTCTAATTAATGAAGTTTAGTCTTATTTCCCATAAATAATAAAAAAAGTGTAACACGTTGTTGAATTACGTTTTTATCCTAGAAAATTGAATATTTATAAAAGATGCCTAGTTTGTTCCAGTAAATTATTATTATTATTCTAAAAAAAAAAAAAGAGTAAATTATTATTATTGTTGTTATTGTCGTTTAAAAGAACAAAGTATATATTTTTTCTTGCAAAATAGAACAAAAGAAATTATATTAATATTTTTTTTTTTGATGTGAGAACAAAATTAATTATTTACTTTATAAGAATATATATTTTTTGATTGATTTCACAAAACTAATTGACAGTATTTATACATAATTAAATAATAAAAAGTGTCGAGATCGGTAATCATATTGATTGTAACATCGTTTTTATTATTATTATTGGAGAAGTTGTTGAATTCTATGGTGAATATTTAATCCTATCTTAGTCAACTACCTAATTTTTTTTTTTTTTTTTTTTTTTTTTGAGAAGGTGAAATTGTGAATGGTTTAGGTCTGCAAGTCAATTAAATACATACAAAACTTCATTTTCTTTTTCTGCGTGTTTTTTTAGAAAATGGGTCATGTTTGTCTAGATAGTGTCATTGGATTGATAAAAACTTCCTTAGCATCTAAAGATGATGTCCATTTTTTTTGTTTTTTTCTTCTTTACAGTAAATGTGAAATTGTGAATGGTTTACGTCTGCATTTAAAGCAATGCCGATTACAAGAACGGTCCAAGTGGCCTTTAACGTGGTCTTATCAAAGTTTTAGAATAATTTTGTTGCAAATCTAATAGAATTGCCCTCAAGGTCTTGCTTGTAAAATTATTGTAAATGCATTCATTAAAGTGCTTGGTTTATTCTCATTGCAGGGTCCTTCAAAACAAAAGGAAAAATTATGCTGGTCTTCTTTTATTTTGATCACTGGATTTCTTAAATAGTTTTGTAAAATTATGCTTTACTATTAGACATGAACTTCTCTTAATTTTTTTTTTTTTAAAAAAATTGTATACAAATAATTCTTGAAATCATAAGAATCAAGCTTTTTAAGTTTATTTTATTGATTTACAAAGAACAAAGTTTGCCTGCAAACTAATTTATAAGCAATGACTACAAACTCCCTATATCTTTTTTTTATTGGATGTAAATTTTAACAAATTCACCATAAAATTCCATTTTGTTTTATTATATCATCCATGCTTACAAAATTTCACGAAGATTAAAGATCAATAACTATGTTATCAATTAAATATTTAAATTTCAAATTTTTGTACTACTAAATTATGCATAAAAAAATAAGTTTATGGATTTAATTGTAAATAATATCCTATTTGAACAAAATTTGACATGCATGTTTTATTTATTTATTTATTTTTTGTAGAAAAAAATGGGTAGGATGGGGGAGGGCAACTAGTGTGGCTTTTCTACCTAGGCATAACCATAGTACTAGTAGCATCCTAATCACTCCCAGGCAGTACCCCATACTCCCGGTTAGTTAAGTTAGGTTGACTATTTGGGACGGAGAAGAAATATAAGGAGCATCAATACACAGCAAGTTGTTGAGACTCGAACTCAAGTCCTGAAACTTGTTGGCCTGGTTTTTTACTAACCAAGCCACCCAAATGTTGACATTTGACATGCATGTTAAGAACATAAAAACCATGCAATCCAACGATTGGATTTTCAAAATATGTAGTCATGTTAATTTTTTAGTGAAAATTTGTAAACTTAGATATACTATTGTGGGTTTCATTTGGTATCTTTTCATACAAGGTCCAAAGGAGGTGTTGGTCTTATCTATTTCACATGCATGTCTCGTCTTGTCTAGTTGCCCGTCATTCTTGGGCTTTTATAGCTAGTCTGCTTGTCAATCTTGGTTTTTATAACTGATTGTGATTGTTGGGTTTTTGACACTATTGGTGTCTAGTTTGTTTGTAATCTTTACTACTAGATTTTGGTATTTTTTACTGAGTCAATGGCTTCCTTAACACAACACCAGATCATTTGTCTTGTCAGCTTCTTTTTCTCCATCGAATAGTTCTATTTGACCTTCTCTTCCACACAAATTGATTATCTCACTCGAGTAAAAGAACAAATAGTTTTGATTCTTCTAATCTTGAATGAAAAGGCTTTACAGAAAATTGCTCTTAAATCTTGATATGTGGAATTGTGCCCAACATGAAGGTTGATACTATAGTACTTTTACCTTGAAGAGTTGTTCTGTATATTAAAAAAAAAAAAAAAAGATCGAATTTTACTCCAAATAGTATACAATATAAATCAGGCTTCAAAAACAACACATTCATATAATTCTATACTTAGTGAGATTTTTCAAATTAAACTTGGTTTTTTGGTTAAAAATAGAGCAATCACATCAATTAGTTCCAAACAAAATCAAAACCTTGAAAAAAAAAATGGCACTCTCCCCCTCCCCTTGTACAATGCCGTACACATTTGTTTAATTTACAATCTAAGATTTACTTATAGTACAATTCAAACTTCACTTTATTATATATTCATTTAATGGAATGAAACTCTACCAAGTCTCTGAGATTCTAAAAAAAAATTAGAACAGTTGGAGCTCAGCACCTACGTTTGGAGGTTAGCACGAATGTCAGCAAGTACGTTTGAACTTTTTTTTTGATAGGAACGGAACTGTTAGATGAACCCGTACTTCCGTTTTTCTATAGTAGAAGTCACTGTGATCCCCTTGCACACTGCATGACGAAATATCATATACAAAACCTATATAACTAACATAGAATTAACAAAGGAAATATAACTTCAAAAACAAAAACAAAGGAATGAGAGGCTGTCTAAAAAAATTCATGAAAAAGTCAAACAAAGACCCATTCATTTCACCTTTATTATATTGGGGTTGTGGTACGCAACCATGAGACCAAGAAAGTTGCTTATTATGCATTTAACGAACTCTGTTTTCCTTTGTTTGACACTGAGTACTACACCAAGATAGTCCAACTTGTTAGGACATATGTGATTCAATATTAGGAACATATGTCACTATTTTATGTAATTGGCTAATCTTTTAACAAAACGCACTTTACTTGTAATTGGGTACATCTAGGATGTGTTTAATACTTCAAGAAACAAGTTTCAAGTTCAAGTGTTAAACCCATGCAAGTCTATCCAAGATTCAAGTGAGAAAGTGCTGAATTTTAAAGCTCGACAACTAGCTCGACAGCGAGCATCTATCGAGGTTTAAGAGTTGTTTCAGCCCATGACTCGACAGCTAACTCGATAGATGGCTATCTATCGAGGTTTATAAAACTCAGTTTTTTCAAAGCTGATTTTCATCCAATCTACGAGTATGTATTTAGGCTTTCTTTTCTCACAACCCTAAACATTATAAGGATTATTTTGAGAGCCATAAAAGGTTACACAAGTTGTACGAGTGTGAAGCAAAGTTGTGTTTATGCAAATTGTGACCGAAGACAGAATTTGCCCTAGTTCATCTTTCTCTTGAAGAAGTTTCTGTATTTGTACACCTTAAGATTTTGTGACCAAAGAGCTTCGTGATCTTCATCATGTGATGAACTGAAGAACTTTGCAGCCAACATTTTTCTCAAGTTGGTGATCCAGTCACATACTAGGATCCGCGCATCTATTAGTTAGTCACGTACTGAGAGCCGTGCATTGAAAAAGAGAGATTGTCACTACAGAACAAGTCTAATTGGGTATTGGGATAAGGGTTCAACTATAGATTAGTATAAGGTACTGGGATTCCTTTACTTGTAACCGCTTGTTTTAATAATACTGGATTTTCGGGAGTGGTGACTTTAAAATCACCCGGTGGGGCTTTTGCCATGTAGGTTTTTCCCATTCATAAACAAATCACTATGTCAGTTTATTTTCTACTGCACTTTAGTTAATTGGTGATTTGTTTGTGCTACCACGCATTTGCATGTTAATTTGATTAATTAATAAATTTAGCTAATTAATCAATAAATTTAGCTAATTAATCCTTCGCCTATCAAGTAGTATCAGAGCGGGCACTCTCTGATTAGGTGTTAATCTTTGTTATATGATTCATTGACCCCTGTTTGTCATGAATAGAGAATAGTCTCTTATTATACCTCCTTTATTTGATGACACTAACTATTCATACTAGAAAGTACTCATGAGAGCTTTCTTGCAGTCATTAGATGAAAAAGTGTGGCAAGTTGTGGAGATAGGTTGGACCAAGCCTACGGAAGCGCCGACCGATTAGGATGATGCTAAGATCAAGGCGGCAAACTTCAACAATAGAGCATTGAATGCTTTATTTAGTGCAGTCACGAATGAGGAGTTCAAGAAGATATCCTCTACTGAAACTACTAAGGAAGCATGGACCATTCTCCAAACAATCTATGAAGGAACCAACGCTGTCAAAGATTCAAAGTTTCAGAGAATTACCATGAGCTTTGAAGAGATTAAGATGGAGAAGGATGAATCATTTGATGAGTTCTATGCCAAGCTCAAGGACATAGTAAACTCAGCCTTTAATCTTGGGGAAACCATTCTTGAACCCAAGATTGTGAGAAAGGTGCTTAGATTTTTACTTGAGAGATTTCATGCCAAAATCACCACTGTAGAGAGGGAAAATTTCCGACCTATTACAAGCTGACACATCATACTACCAAGTCCACAAAATATAGCCAATTACAAAGCGCCACGTACTACTGCTAGGTTTTGCTATCATTACTCAGAAACCAACAAAAATTCGCCAAGTGTCATTGGAATAGAGGCATAAAACGCATGCAAAAACCAATCACACATCAACGCATGTAAGCAATGACATAAGCAGTCCAGCATGTGTAAGCAATGACATGAGCAATTCAGCGCGTGTAAGCGATGACATTAGCAGACCAATCAAGCTGTGACATGTGTCACCAATCAAACTCTGCCACGTATCACTCACCTACCCCCAAATTCCTATAAATAGAAGTTTTCCTAAGGCATTTAAAGGGAGACCAAGCCATTTAGAGCACAAGCAGTATCTGAAAAGATTCAAAAGCACTCAGAAGTACAGAAGCTCTGCAGGAATCAAGCCTCAAAGCCTTCAAGAATTTCAACCTCAAAATCGAAGAACATTCAAAGCAAAATCATACAAACTATCTACCTAGATCCTAAAGTTTGCTGGAATCAAGCTCAAAAGTCTCCAGAAACCTTAACAAACCATAAATCAATGAAGCTCTATGGATTCAAGCCTCCAAAGCACCAAAGAACTTCCACTACAAACCTTCAAAGAAGAAGAACACACAAAGAACACGAAGAACGTGAAGAACAAAGAATTTCTTACAAGCTCATAGCTAGAGATTCATTGTAATTCCGTTTCAAAGATCTTCGATCCATTCCTCAGCCAAATTGAATGATATTTTGTGTTCGAATCAAAATCACATTACCATAAGTCCAATCAATAAGTCTTGCAAGGAGATCGAATCAGTGGATTACTCTTTTGTAAATTCAGAGAATTGTACCACATATTCATTAATACAAATTCGCATTTGTAAAACTATTTTACTTGTTTGATTTATTTCAAACTAGAAATTTAGTCGTCTACAAATTCTAGCACGCCTAATGGGACCTCTCTGCCTCTCATCTCTTTCTCCTTCAGAAGAAAAGAAATTCGACATCATTTTGCTATCAGCTTCAATGGCCTCCAGCAAGAATGTTCGAAAACCAACAATTAATGCTTCCATTGCTGATGATTATGCCGACCCAGTCACTCATAGTCAATCCAAAGCTCTTAAGCGACTTCAACCCCAACCAACCAAAGAAGGCAACCTTCATACTATCATCTCTCTAGACTTTCTGGCAAATAGGAAAGGTACCGCTAAGGATTCATCTGTCTCGAAAGATTTGGAGATCAATAATGAATCATCCCCAACAAAAACCTTTTCTATCAACTCTTCACCTGTGATGAGAAACTTAAGGAATGAAGTACCCTTGGATTGGGTCCTTAATTTGTAACTTCGTTTCCAGGTCAATATGTTAGTCAAATTGTGCTTCTTGTAATGAAAATTTTAAAGATCCTTGTTATGAGGTTCTTTGTTGTAGAATATGTTAAGTACTCGGTGTCTCAAATCAAATACTCTTTTGCTTTTGCTAATGGAGGGCCATAAGAAATTCATCCGAACCTGATGTTAGCTTATAAATTGTGCATCGTGGTACTTGTGGTTATGAATTGTGCATCAATTAAACTATATATTTAGAGCTAGCCAAGTATTGCAAAATAAGGTCCCTTGATAGGCTAGCAGTTTGCTTACTATGATAAAAGGATTTTTGTTGCTCACTTGATATCTTTTAAAATTTTGTAAAATTGCACTTTGCAATCAAACATGAACTTCTCTTAAATTTAATAATAATAAAAATGAATTTATAAGTTTATTTTATTGATTTACAAAAACTAAAAAAAAATCCAATCATATTTTTGGGAGATTTGGTTACATTTGTTGGTGTGTGTGTTCAAAATACTTGACCATATGTTTAATCATATACTGCTATTGTGATAACATTTTAGTGGCTTTGAAACCCTTCACTAACTAAAAAATAAAAGACAAGGAAAAATTGGATCCACGGCTCTTAAACTTGACATGAGTTAGGCCTATAATAGGGTTGAGTGGAATTTTTTGGAAAAACTTACGGAAAAACTGGGATTTGATGAGAAATGGGTTTCCCTTATTAGCATGTGCATAAGGTCGGTTTCTTTCTCAATTTTGGTGAATGGTGAACCCCATGGTTTATTTCAGCCTAATAGAGGTCTCTGAAAAGGAGATCCTTTATCGCCTTATTTGTTTCTTTTACGTGCAGAAGGCCTCCATTCACTTATACAACAGGTTGAAAACAATGGTTTAATAAGAGGCGTATCCCTTTGCAAAGATGGTCCCAAGGTCTCACACTTATTCTTTGCGGATGACAGCCTCCTATTTTGCAAAGCAAATGACCATGATAGCCAAGCCATGCTAGAAATCCTTGAGAAATATGAACATGTGTCAGGGCAACAAATCAATCGAGATAAAACTCAGATTTTTTTTCAGCTCTAACACATCAAGACCAATGCAAGAACACATCACAGATTTGCTAGGGGTTTCAGTTGTAGCACATTAAGAAAAATACTTGGAACTTCCATCCTTTGTTGGACGAGCATAAAAACAAAGCTTCATCTACATTTGGGAAAGAATTTGGAAAAAAAAAAAAATCCAAGGTTGGAAGGAAAAGGTATTGTCCCAAGCCAAAAGGGAAATCTTGATTAAGGCGGTGATCCAATCCACACCAACCTTGAATTGTTTTAAGCTCCCAAAGCGTCTTTGTAAGGATATTGAATCCTTAAAAAGGGAATTTTGGTGGGGATATAAGGATGAGGCTCGCAAAATTCATTGGGTGGGATGGAAGAAATTGTGTTTACCAAAGATTCAAGGTGGATTGGGATTTAAAGACTTAGAACAATTCAATCTTGCTCTTCTTGAAAAGCAGGTATGGAGGGTCATCCACAATACCGATTCCCCTTTTTTATAAGGTATTCAAAGCCAAATATTTCCCAAATTGTTCTATTTTGGATGAGGAGGTAAAGACACATGGCTCGTATGCTTGGCAAAGCATTTTAAAAGCAAGAAGTATTGTTCGTCAAGGAGCTTCTTGGCGAATTGGTAATGGAGAAAGGGTCCTCATCATGGGAGATAATTGGCTTCCAGATCCATATTGCAGGCATGTAATATCCCCTCAAAATAATTTCCCCAACAATACTCATGTTTGTGCTTTAATTGATGATGAGGGACCTTAATGGATTGAAGATAGAATTGGGGAGGAGCTGCTGCCACACGAAGCTAAAGCTGTCCTCAATATGCCCCAGAGTCATCGCAGACCAGTTGATACTTTGATTTGGCAAAGAACAAAGAATGGAGTTTACTCAACAAAATCTGCCTACCGTATGCTTGATGAAGCCAAGAATTTGTCTGAAGCAGGGGCAGTCAAATCCGACAGCACACAATGGCTTTTGGAAGAAAATTTGGAGTATCAATGTCCCTAACAAAATTAAGCATTTTCTATGGCGAGCTTGGCGTGAAGCACAGCCTACAAAGAAAAACCTGTGTCATCGTAAAGTGGCTCACAACTCTACTTTTGAGTTTTGCAATGGGGAGGAGGAAGACACTATCCATGTTCTTTGGGAGTGTCAGGTGACTAAGGAGATTTGGTGGGAGATTGAACCATGTCGTAGTAATCTGTCAACCCGATTTACTTGCTTTGCAGATTTACTAACAGGTATTTTTCAGTGCAACGAACCAAATCTGACAGAGCTGTTTGCATTTGTTGCTCGGATTATATGGACGAAGAGGAATGCAGCACGATTGGAGAATTGTTCCATCCCTTACTCAAAGATTTTTGCTGATGCAAAGGACAGATTATACGAATACCAAGCAGCACAGAAAGCCAACAAACCACAGTTAGCAATCCTTGACCCTTCCCGTTGGTTGCCTCCTCCAGTGCATTTACTCATAGAAAATTTTCGACGGGGCTCTGTTCCATGAGACATCGTGTGCTGGCATTGGAGTGGTCATTAAGGAATGCTACAGGAAAGGTGGTGGATGCTCTATCAGAGAGAATAAACTTACCACCTACGGTGGAAGACGTTGAAGCTCTGGCCTGCAGGAGAGCGATTGTTTCTGCAATCGAATTGGCCTTGCACCGTGTGGTTTTCTAAGGGGACTCGGCAACTGTCATAAATCACCTTCAAGAAGACACACCGTGTTTGGCTTCATTTGGTAACGCTATTGCAGATTCAATCTCCCTGGCATCGCAACTTGAATCCTTTTCTTTCTCTCTCCCATGTACGTAGGTTGGGAAACGCTGTGGCTGATAAGTTAGCCAAGTTAGCTAAAAAGTTTGATACTCCCCATGTTTGGGTGGAGGATATTTCTATTGAGGTTGATCCTCTTGTATTGGTCGACTGCAATTTTGCAGGAGTTTGAATAAATTTTTGGTCTGGGTTCTCAAAAAAAAAAAATATATATATATATATATATATACACACACTGCTATTGTGGGCTTTTTTTTTTCTTTTTCTTTTTCTTTTTTGATATTTTAGGTAAGAGGCCTAGATGAGGTATCTGTCCTATTTATTACAGACGTGTGTCTCGCCTAATAACTTGCCCTATCTTGTTGCTTATCATTTATAGACGTTTGTGTCCATTGGATTTTTCATTTTTGGAACCCTTGGTGTGAACTTGTTTTTAATACCTTTCCTTTTGAAAATCCAACAAGAATATCATTGAAGCAAGAGAAAAATATGTGGCAAATGAAAAACACTTTCAAGTGAAGAAAAGAATAGTACCTAGTGTTCTAATTGTGATAACAATAATTGAACTTATGGGAAAGTATTATAATGGTGTGTTAAATAAATCAGTGACTTGTTCAGATAATTAATAATAAATAATAGGTTTTTTTTTTTTTTTTTTTGGTAAACATAAATAATAGGTTAGTTTACAAGGAAAGTTAATCTCCAGTGGGCTGAACTAAATGGTAATAAACAGCTACAAAAGCACAAAAAAGGCAAAAAAAGAGAAAAATAAAAGGTACAAGGTAAAATTGATTTAGATCCACATGCGCAATAGGACAAGACACATACTTAAGGGCCTATGGCCCATGTCTATACAAAGCCCCATATTTTGCCATGTTCAACACTATCACAATTTAAAAATGTGGCTAGATGAGATCAAAAATTGTATTGTATAACATCTTCAAAATGATTTTATATAAAAATTTAAGAGCAATGTTTATTCCACACACGCTCTTACACACTCAAAAAAATAACTAAAACTGTGATTTGATTTTAATTATTTTTTCTAATGTGCATTAATGTTTGTAACAACTACGTGTAACAAAATTTTCCCAACTTTTAATGGAATGAAACCCTATTTTGAGATTCATAAAAAATTTTAAAATAAATAAAAATGAAGAGGGGGAACGGTTGGAGATCAGCACATACGTTATATTGTAAATCCTTAATTACGTCATTTTGTTGATTAACAGTAGACTATTGGGTTGTTCTAAAAGTAACAAACAAATGAAAAGAAGAAGCCCCTATGACTATGAGCCCTCTTGCATATTGCATGACGAAATATCATAACAAAACCTATTGTTAGGTTTTAGACCCCTTAAACAACAATCAGATTAACCTAGTTAATTAGCCAAGTGATTAACTTAGTCAAATTATGCAAATCTAGGTTAACACAATCAAACAATCATATCATGTATAAAGCAGCGGAAATATAAAGAACACAAAGATATGATCACCCAGGAAAACCAAACCGGTAAAAAACCTGGAGAGGATTTAACATAACTATCCTCAAGGTAAACTTGAATCCACTATATGAAATAATTGAAGTTCATACAATAAGACTTACAAGCACCCACGCTCGACATCTTATTGCTACCCACTAGTAGAACTTATTGACACGACCACGTGCAAGCTCCAAATCCACGGACTCCTTCTTTCTTGGATTCTCCAGCAAATACAAACACTCCCGCTTGTGTTTCTTTAAGCTCCTATGGCAGTAACTGAATGATCATCAAGACGTTGAAGTAATCTCCTTCTTGATAACTCTAAGTTTATGTGAAGAAAAGCTCCTCAAGGATCTCACAAGAGATTCACACAAACAGCAATATAAGCAACAACCTTTAGAGAGCCTTTGGATACAAAACCCTAAAAAAAAAAAAAAAAAAGGCACACACGGCACTTTAATCTCTCTAAAAAGATCTAAAAAAACGTTTTAGGGTTTCCCTTATATATAGGAGTGTTTTACTTGAACCCCAAAACGTTTAAATAGAGTTTAGACTGAACTGGAACTCTGTAGAAAAATAAATCTGCACGTGGTTTGATCAATCGAGTCTAATTTTCGATCAATCAAGCCTTGCAAATTTAGTCCAATAAATTCTGCAATCACTCGATTCCAATTTTACAAATAAACATACTTTGGGCAAGTCTAAACCTAGACTAAATGTTTTGATCATGGTTTGCCAACAAAATACAAATTGAAGTTCTAATACATTAATTCCGAATTTCTTAGAACCCAACACCTATAACTAATAGAATTAAGGAATCAACATTGTCTTAAAAAAATAGTTGAAGGAATCAAACAAAGACGTTTCTGTATACGTAATTGTATTTAAGGAGCTCTTACTGACTTTGTTTGAAACTGAAAACTACCCCAAAGATAGTCCAACTCTCTCCTACGCTTAAACTCTATTAATCCATTTAGTTTGAAATTATCTCTGAATGGCTTAAAAAAGCAAGAGTTTATTAATTGGAGGGATTGGATACATTGGAAAATACATAGTGGAGGAAAGTGCAAAGGCTAGGCACCCTACTTTTGCATTGGTCAGAGAAAACACAGCTTCTAATCCTGAAAAGTCTAAACTCATTGAGAGCTTCAAGAGCTTTGGACTGACAATTCTCCATGTATGTACAAACTCTAGTTCTCCAAATCGTGGGTGTGTTTTTAATACTTTGGATTAGTATATATATCGATCTTGAAAGTCATGTGATCATTTCACAGGGAGACATATATCATCATGAAAGCTTGGTGAAGGCAATCAAGCAAGTTGATGTAGGGATCTTTGCAATTGGATCACCATCCTCACATGTGATGTTAGTACTGCACAATGTGAGGATGGTACCATTAAATGTGAGAAAAAAATAAGGGAACCACTGAATATGACAAAAGTACAGTCACATGTAATATTAGTACTGCACAATGTGAAAATGGTACCATCAAATGTGAGAAAAAAAAAAGAAAAAAAAAAAAAGAACCACTGAACGTGATATTGGTACTGTACAATGTGAGGATTGTACCACCGAATGTGAGAAAAAATAAAGGAACCACCGAATGTGAAAAAAAATAAAGGAACCACCGAATGTGACGACAAAAGTATAGTCATATGTGATGTTAGTACTGTTTTAGTAACCTAATATAGCAGATTGTCTACTAGTAGATATCATACCCCCTAAAAAAAATGGGAGGTAGAGTACAATTACCCACATATATATATATATATATATAAACCAAAACCTCTGACTTTTGGTTGACATCTCCACAATTTTACACATCAACATTATTTAAATAAATAAAAACAAAAATTCTAATAGGACTAAAAAAAAAAAAAAACTCATGTTAGATTAAGAGAGAGAGAGAGAGAGAATCCTGTTAGGACTCTCTCTCCCCTCCTTAAAGTCCTAACAATTACCACTTCAAAATTCTAAACTTAACTTCACTTTAGGATTAAAAAAAAAAAGAGACTCACGTAACCAAAAAAAAAAAAAAGTTAGGATTAAGAAGAAAAAAAAAAAAAAAAAAGAAGGACTCCTGTTAGGAGTCTCTTTTCCCTCCTCAAAACCTTAGCAATTACCACCTCCAAACTCTAAACTTAACTTCACTTTAAGATTTTTCTTTTCTTTTCTTTTTTTAAAAAAGAGAGACTAACGTAAAAATTTTAAAAAAAATAAAAATTTTAAACAAATTTTAAAAAAAAAAAATGCAAGCAATCTGATTCAACTTTCTTCTTTAATTAATGAATTTTATGTCAAATTTTTTTATATTGTTATTAATAATAAATTTCAATTCAACATATGTGGATATTTGTTTCTATTTTTATTAATGAATTTTATCTTTTATGTCGAATTTTTTATTTGCTTTCATATGTGTCTAAGATTTTCTTTCTATCTTATTCTTTTGTTATGTTTAGAATTGATTTTCTTTTTAGTAGTTGGGTTAATCTCCATATTTATATTGACATTGTTTTCATGGGTTTGGTTTTTGGGTTGAAATTTCTAATTTTTTTTTATTGTACATGGCAGATAAAGCATCTCTATTTTTTTGGAGAAAAATCAAAACTACAACCTACGTCTTTCAATCTAAGGAATGGTAAATTTTTATTTGGTATATTATATATAAATTTGTTGAATTTTTTTGGTTTTGAAATAGAATTTGGAGATTCTATAAATTTTGAAGTTTTAAGTCTTGGGGTTTTTGGTATTTGCATCTTAGTAGATTGATCTTAATTCTTCACCTTAAATGCTTTTTATTTAGGTTCATGTGATTTTTTGTTTTCTTATTAAAAGTTATGATTTTTGGTTGATTAATTATTTGTTTAGATTAATTTCAATTAATTATTTGTTTGGATTCAACATAAAAGATAATGGAATTAGGTATTATAAATTTGATATTGTTCCATGTTTTGAATTGTCTATATTGTTATTACTGTGAGAAAGTCATATTGCTACTCAACTTTGAAACTTGGTATGTTTTCCACATATCATGATCTTTGTTTATATATTTGTAGTTTATATTAGTTTTGAATGTGTATGTATATATAACTATTGGAAGTTTTGCTTTATTAATTTAAGAATTGTAAATTACTTTGTAAGCTTCGGTAACTATGCACTTGCAACTCAATAACGTTCAATATTAGACAACACTTATAAGCTATGGAAAAGTATAGAAGTTAAATATTTCTTCATTTTTTTAAAAATACTAACTAGCAAAATGTCTATTTACTTATTGTTGGATTTTTTTTTTTTTTGAGTAAATAGTAGTTCCGTGCATTGCATGGGTTAGCAGCTAGTTATTATTATTGTTGTTATTGTCGTTTAAAAGAATAAAGTATATTTTTTTTCCTTTAAAATAGAACAAAAGAAATTATTATTAATATTTTTTTAATGTGAGAACAATATTAATTATTTACTATATAAGAATATTTCATGATTGATTTCACAAAACTAATTGACAGTATTTATACATAATTAAATAATAATAAAAAGGTGTCGAGATCAGTAATCATATTGATTGTAACTGTTAGGTTCTAAAGGTTTAGGAATTTATGTATTTAGAACTCTAATTTGTAATATTGGCAAACCATGATTAAAACAATATGTTTAGTCTTGTTAAAGTGTGCTCAAAGTTTTTTAATTATTGTAAAGTTGGAATCGAGAGACTGTAGATGCATTGGAGCATTTCGGTCTGGCTCGATCAATCGAAGAATAGATTCGATCGATCGAAAATCGATCAAATTGCGTTTTTCTACAGTTTTCCAACTCAGCCCTAACTCATTAAACGTTTAGGGTTTTATGTTTTTGCCTTAGGTATATAAGCCAAACCCTAGCCACGTTTTTAGTGTTGCTCATACATTGCTATTTTGTGTAAATTTCTTGTGAGATCTAGAGGAGCTTTCCTTTACACAAAGCTTAGGTTTTTCAAGATTGAGATTACTTCAACATCTTGATGATCAACTTGGTTGCTACCATTGAAGCTTGAAGAATATCAAGCATGGATGCTTGTAGCTGATTGAAGAATTCAAGAAAGAAGGAGTCCGTGGATTCAGAGCTTGCACGGGGTCGTGTCAGTAAGTTCTACTGGTAGGTAGCATTAGGAAGTCGAACGGGGAGCTTGTAAGTCCTTTTGTATGAACTTCAATTCTTTCATAGTGAATTCAGTTTTGCCTTGAGGATCGGTGGGTAAAATCCTCTCCAGGTTTTTTACCGGTTTGGTTTTCTTGGGTGATCATATCTTATGTTATTTATTATTCCGCTGCTATATATTCTTGATATGATTTTTTGATTGTTTTAACCTAGAATTGTTTAATTTGACTAAGTAACAACTTGGCTAATTAACTAGGCTACTCAATCTGGTTGTGTGTTAAGGGGTCTAAATTTCCATCAAGTGGTATCAGAGCTGGTAGCTCTTTTGTTTGAGATTTTTTGATCTATGAGCTGATCCTTGACCCCTGTTGTCATGGAGCATGGACACTCTCTTGTTGTTCCTTGTCACGCCCCAAACCCGATACTCGGATTTGTGACCATGATCGGCATGCTAATACCAAGCCTAAGCCTGATATTAACACGAACCAACTTAAACTTTTACAAAACTTTCACAAAGGCTTCCCTCTTTCTCATCATCTTTGTTTCTTTATTTAAATGGTATAATTTTTCACTTGACATTCAGAGCATCTATACTGAACTCAAAGAATAACATAATCCACCAGTTTTTTTTCAAATTTCATACTTTCACATAATACGTCTCTTAATACCTTAAGGTACAACTTTCATTAGATCCTAAAATACACAATATTATAGACTAACATCAAATTGCTAATTCAGAATCTATACATTTAAAACTAAAACTAACTCCTTCCAAAACTCGACTAAGGCTCCCTCTACTCCAAAATAAAACCTGTTGACTGAAAAATAATAAGGTGAGCTGCGAAGCCCAGTAAAGGTAAGATATATGAGAATTCAATAAGGATGCATGTAAATCAAACCATTTCAGTTTATAAACGTTCAGATAGGAGAACATTTTTCATGCATAGTATTTTATACTATTTATAATAATAACTTAACGCTCTTTGTAGAAATAATTGTTCTCCCTTTTCTTATCAGAATAATTTTACCAAAACCTTTCAGATTGAATTTCTTTCATTTCTTTCAAAGTCACCATATATATTTTCATTACAAAATAATCGTTTTAACTTAAATCAGATAATCGGTAACTTTGTCTTAAACTAAAAACATCTTAAATAATAATAAAACTTTCCTTCATAAACTTGTTCTCGTAAAATATTGTAACTTTCATAATTGTAAAACTTTACATTTCATAAAGAAAAACAAATATCTGATAACTTCTTAATATGAACTTGTACTTTCTTCAGAAACTTTATCTTTATAGCATAGCAGAGTTTCAGAAACTTTTATCTTTAATGAACAGCTTTCTTTTCATCAGAACTTCTTCTTTTCATGAGAGTTTTTAACTTTCTACAATGCATTTAACAAAATAATTCTCTCATGATTAATAACATAATATAGCTGTTCATAAATAACTTGTTGGTTAGTCCATATCTGATAAGTCTGTACTTATTTTGGAGGCTTCTAGCACCACAGTGCTAGGCATCCAGCATTCCCCACAATGCCAGGTATTCCCGGGATCACATCATAATACATATCTTCCAACCATGAGGGTAGGTTGGCTTCCCCCGAGTTGGCCGTAACCAACAAGGGCGGGTACAGCAGAGCTAGACCCACTTAATGGCCAATCATATAACGTTTTCCATGGAAAGCCAGTAATTTACCCCTATTGGTAGAGTTCAGATCACCAGAGAACATAACCCGAAAACATTTTATACTTATCATCATACTGAAATTCATAGTTTGCATTACATTTCGCAATAACAGCATTTCTATTGTTTTCTTTAATCATCATGTTCATGGAATTAGTAATAGCATCGATATGGTTAAATCATATACATAAGGTTTCGAAAGCATCACGAACATATCTTTGTTTGGTAATGCTTACATGCCATATCTCTAATCAAAAACCTTTTAATGCATAATATATTTTAAAATAACGTCATGACTTACCAAATGCTCATATAACTTATCCCTTACCTGAAAGCAGAGGAACCGAGAGCCTAAAGTCGAAGGAGCTTAGATCTGGTGACTAGTAACACCTAAACCAAAATATCAAAGCTTATTACTATCCATTACTCCTTAACATAAACTTGTGCATTCATCTCAAAACCTATCTCTTATAATCCAAGAAATCCTAAACCCACCTTAAAGAGGTTCCCACAAACACAAAATACATTCATCAAACGTCCTTATCTACCAATCATAGAGAAACCAACATTCTCACATTAATAGCATATCTCTAGAAGAGACAACTTCATTTCAAAAGGTATTTTGAGCTTAAGGCAATAATGCATGCATAAAACATGAACTCTTTTAAGCATGGTCATGTAATCATATACATTCATAAGGCAACACACAGCATGCTGAATAAACAGCTTCATATATACAACCATCGAATGGTTTAGAACCCCTCCTTTAGGGTACTAAACCTTGAACCAAGTCATACCAAATTACTCTATGATCCAGACACATCATATGATGAGCATAATAAATTATAGCTCAAAATATTCACCCTAGCTTGAGAATTAAATTCTCAAAGTTAGGCATGTCTCTTACTGTTTACTGTTTTGCTCCAGCAGCATATTCTTCAATTGTAAAATGCAAATGGACTACCAAAACACATTCAATCTTCATGAAATTCTAGAGAGAAACTCCCCTGTATTATATACCATAAAAATTTCTGAGTCAATGAATAAACTCATGATTTATTAAAAATCATACAAGCCAACGTGTTCAATTCTGTCCTGGCAGAAACTCATGCAAATTAGAAATTAAATAATTATTTTTCTATTCATCCAAATGCTGTAAAACCACTTCCACAACAACCATACGTGTCTTAGCTTTCATAGAAAATAACCCTAGCATCCAATTTCACAAAATATGGTTTAATACATAATTTATAATGCATGAACACGGAATCTGTCACAAAGGCAGTTTTGAAACATTTTCTTGTAAATTCACAAACAATTATCAAAGGATGGTATTTTCATATGGGGATTTTTATGCATTCATTAAAAATGTTATAAAACACTTTTATATAGTCATCAAACCATTTATAGCAAAATTAAATTCAACAAAAATCCCAGCAGTAACCTCAATAGTACTTATCCTAACTTTTCCTTACTTCTTTAATCATACACAATCCTTAATTAGTAAAAACCCTAAGCTACCTTCAACAAATCGTCAACATAGTTTCAAAGCTTCTTAAAACAGCATATGTATATATATATAAACTTACAAGTTCATGATTCTCTAATTTCACAAACCACCAATACCATTACAAAAATTCTTTAAACAAATCATGGATTCTAAGATGAGAGTGGCTAGATCCTTACCAAAATTTCTGGTTCCAAGAAGAAATAGAGTCACTCTAGCATGGAAGAATCTCCCTTTCCTAGTGGCTGGACCCAAAAGTATGAGAGGTAGAGAGCTTGAGAGAGTTTTCTTTATTTTGTTGTTGGAGCCGTGGCATGAGAGGGAGGGAGTTTCTTGATTGTTCTAGCTTCTTTGAGAAAGTGTTGGGTTCTAAGAAATTAGGAATTAATGTATTAGAACTCCAATTTGTATTTTGTTGGCAAACCATGATCAAAACATTTAGTCTAGGTTTAGGCTTGCTCAAAGTTGGTTAAATATTGTAAAGTTGGAATCGAGTGACTGCAGAAGCATTGGGGCTTCTCGGCCTGGCTCGATCGATCGAAGGTAATTCTCGATTGATCGAAAATCGACCCAGATGCGATTCTGCAGAAATTCCAGCTCAGCCCAAACTCTTTTAAACGTTTAGGGTTTTATGTTTTTGCCCTAGGTATATAAGGCAAAACCCTAGCCACGTTTTGAGAGTTGCACAAGTTGTATTGTTGCTCATACATTGCGGTTTTGTGTAAATCTCTTGTGAGATCTAGATGAGCTTTCCTTTACACAAAGCTTAGGGTTTTCAAGATTGAGATTCTTCTACATCTTGATGATCAACTTGGTTGCTACCATTGGAGCTTAAAGAAAAACAAGCGGGGAGCTTGTAGCTGATTGAAGGAATACAAAGAAAGAAGTAGTCCGTGGACTCGGAGCCTACGCGTGGTCGTGTCATGAAGTTTTACTGGTGGGTAGCATTAGGAAGTCAAGCGGGGAGCTTGAAAGTCCTTTTGTAAGAACTTTAATTCTTTCTTAGTGGATTCCGTTTTGCCTTGAGGATCGGTGGGTAAAATCCTCCCCAGGTTTTTCCGTGTGGTTTCCTGGGTGATCATATCTTGTGTTCTTTATTATTTCTGCTGCTTTATATGTTTTATATGCATGATATGATTATTTGATTGTTTTAACCTAGAATTGTTTAATTTGACTAAGTAACAACTTGGCTAATTAATCTAGGCTACGCAATTTGGTTGTTTTTAAGGGGTCTAAATTTCCATCAGAAAGTGTGAATGAGAGATGAGATAAGTCTTGTCTTTCTTTTAAGGTGTGGACCGTGGACTTGAGGGAAGACTCAAGGAAGCTTCCTAGCTCTTTCCTTAGGAGAAAAGAGAACAAAGTGTGTGACTTTTCTGATTTTTGTGTGTGTATCCGTGGAAAATAGATGGGGAGATAGCTTCTTGGATGTTCTAGTGTCTTAAGAAAGTCAAGGAAGAAGTGAGGTGGCTCTTGGTGATTGCATGCCCAAGTCTTGGTCTTTGGGGTTTGTCAAGATGCATGAAACTTTGGCTTTACTTGTGTTGAATTCTCATTGGTTGCACGTAAGTGGAATTTCTACTATACTATCTAATGGATCATGCTTAATTAAAACACCTACAACCATATATATATATATATATATCTCATAACTTAATCACTTAATATAATTTTGTACATACTAAGTATATATTTATAATACAATTAGTCATTCAATTATTTATACTCTTTATCATATCTATTCAATGGCATTATAAAATAACATTCTTATTAAATACTCTTCTATTAATTTAGAAAGTAAGTGATTAAAACAATAATTAACCACTTGAACATATAGATTAATTATAAAATTGGGTCGGGGTGTTACATTCCTCCTCACTTTGATGGGAATAACTATGCTTATTGGAAAGTAAGGATGAAAGCATTCCTGAAATCCATTGATGAGAGAGTTTGGAATTCCATTGAGTACGGATGGCAGAAGCCCACTACTCCTGTGAGTGAGTGGCAAACTTCTGAAAAAGAAGCAGCAGGCTTCAATAACAAAGCTATGAATGCCATCTTCAATGCTGTTTCTATGGAGGAATTTAAGAGGATCTCTAATGTTGAGGTTGCTCATACTGCTTGGAAAATCCTCCAAACTGTGCATGAAGGCACAAAGGCAGTTAAGATAAACAAACTGCAGCAATTAACTTCTAGGTTTGAGAGCATTAGGATGTCTGATGATGAAACCTTTGATAAATTTTATGCCAAACTGAATGATATTGTTAATTCTGCTTTTAATTTGGATGAAATCTATCATCAACCTAAAATTATTAGGAAGATACTTAGATCGTTAACTGAAAACTTTAGACCCAAAGTGACTACCATTACTGAGAGCAAGGATGTGGACTCCATCCCTGTTGATGAGCTTGTAGGATCTCTTCAGTCCTATGAGTCTGACTTACCCAAAACAAACAAATCCAAATCAATGGCTCTTAAGTCTGTTGATGATGTTGAGGCTGGTAGATTTGATGATGAGCTCTCTGCTACAGAGATAACTTACCTTGCCAAGAATTTTAGAAACTTTCTGAGAAATACAAATAGAAGGGCAAGAGGTACAAACACTGTTGAACCTAGAAACTTTAGGAAGAATGATCCCACTAAGGTTAATAACTTTGAAAAACCTAGAGAAAAAGTAGGTCAATCTTCAAACAATTCTTTGGGTGCTCAGTGTTTTGGTTGTCAAGGGTATGGTCATGTTAAATTTGAATATCCTACATTCTTGAGAAATAAGGGTAAAGCTATGGCTGTAACCCTTAGTGATAATGAGGTTTCTGATGATGAGTCTGAATGTGATGAGGATGAAAACTTCATTGCTTTCACTGCTACTGCAGTAGTCAATGAAAGCATATCTGTTGAGGAGAACCCTTCTGATGGGGAACTCTCTGAGGATGCAGATCTTCAAGAGGCCTATAATAAACTTTGCAAAGTTGCTGCAAAGGATGCTATGAATGTTGAACTTGGCCTGAAGAAAATTGATTCTCTTGAGCTTGAAAAGAAAAATTTGCTTGTTAAATTATTTGATGCTAATGATCTTTTGAACCATGTGAAATTTGAGAACATGCTTTTACTTGATAAAATTAAAACTTTAGAACATGATTTATCTGTTGCTAGAACTGCTAGTTCTAAACTTGATCATATGCTGAATGTTCAAAAGTATCCCTCTGATAAATCTGGGATAGGATATGTTGAAAGCATCTCTGTGTCTACTCCACATTCCACGAATTTTGTTCCTTCATCTTCTTTTGAACCTTCTATGAGTGAAGTTGTGAGTGAAACTGTCAAACCACCTGTGAGTGAGGTAGTCAAACTTGTAGAAGTTTCACCTCCTAAGAAGATTAGGGTTGATTTGAGAGAATCTAAACCTACCCTTTCTAAGGAAAAGATGCATGGTAAACCTGTTTGGGTTTGTCATTATTGTGGAAAGTCTGGACACATTCGTCCTAACTGTTACAAGTTTCAAGCTGCTAAGAGAGCATCTAAACCAAAGGTGCCTGTGCCTCAAGCACAAGATCCTATGGCACTTATTGGTGAATTGGTAAAGGTTTTGAACCTTTATTCCAATCCTGGAGTTGGAAATCACTCAAATGTGAATAGGAACTCCAATGCTCGGATTGCATCTAAAAGGCTTTGGATGCAAAAGACTCGACCTAATTGAGTCTTTCTGACATGGTCCTTGTGCTTCATTGCTCATTCTTCTGTGACCATTGTTCTTTTTTTTTTTGTGTTTCTTTTGTTTTGTTTCTAGGGTTTGCATTGCATTACATTCATGCATTTCATTCTAGGATTTATTTGTTTTCTCTTAAATAAAAAAAATATATATATAAAAAAAAATAAAAAGGAGAAAGCAAAAATGTGTTTGACATTGTTTTCTTGGTTTTTGAAAACAAGGTTGGTCAATTTATTTACACATATCATGTCCTATGTACCTTGTTTAGCTTTGATGAGCTTATTTATTGCACTTGACTAGTTGAAGCTTTGTAGTGCATGTTGTGTGGGAAAGATGTTTATGGTGTTTATCACTTTGTCTTAATCTTGATGTCACATGTTATTTAACTGACAGACTTGGTCCTTTTGAGAAAGACATAAATAACCATCTCACCACTGTTCACTAGTCAATCATGAACACCTTAGTACATATCTTAAGATTTTGTGTACTTGTTACACATGCACAAAAAGAACATAAGGTGATGCCTCGGCTTAATTGCTTAATGCTTAAAATTGGTGTGTACTATTAGGCTTGATGCCATCTCACATCATTACAATTGGTGTGTACCATTAGGCTTGATGCCATTTCACATAATATATTTCACATTATAATGGGGCAAAATACAAGAAACTTACATGATTGCAAGCTTTTGTTCTAGGAGATGTGGGAGTTATATGATGTAACTCTTTAGGTGATAGTCTCTTTTAAATTTTATGTGATGGATTGTGTAGACTTTGTGATTGATTGCTATTCACATATCACCTCACATGTTTCTTAAAGTGTTTGCTAGTTGCACACACTACACAAGTTACTTTTTGCTAAACTTTGTACATATTATTGTGTGTGTTTTTGGTCTGACCAACCAAGTTTGAAGATACTTGGAGAATTATGCAAAACATTTTTTTTGCTTGCGAATTTAAAAAGAGAATGGCTGAAATTTTCTTTGGAGAAACTGGGATTAAATTTGGGTTTTCGAAAAATCATTTCATCTCATACTCATGCATTTTTTTCGTTGTTTAATGCTTTGAGGAGTTATTTTCAAAATTAGGTTTGTGTTTTTCAAAACTGTGTTTTTTTTTTTTCTTTTTCTTTTTCTTTTTCTCAAAAATTTTGTGAGCCTCTGCCCATTTCAATCGATCCATTCTAATTTTCGATCGATCGAAAAAGTGCTTTAATTTGTTTGAAAATTATTGTCTCATTCGATCGATCGAATGTATTTTTCGATCAATCGAAAGTCGCAAATTAGGTTTTTAAAAACACTGTTCTTGACTTTTTCAAACACTTTTTCAAAAAGTTTTTCAAAGTCTTTTCTCTCTCTCCGACTTGGCAAGCTCAACTGTTCAAATTTTTGTCGTTTTTCTCTGGATTTTTTGCAAGAATTCTCTTTCCTCAAGCCGGTATGTCTATCTTACCCTTCCTTTTTGAGTTTATTTACAAATTTCATGCATTTATGCTCAAAATTTCGAACCCTTTTCTTTTTGGGTTTGTTGTTGATTTAAGCCCAATTTTGTGTAATTGATCAATGGGTTTTTGTGGGGACATACTATAAACATGTTCTTGATAGTTTAATTTGATCAATTTTGGGTTTTGTGTGAAATTGAAAATTCTAGGGTTTGTAATTGATCCGAATTGGGGATTTTTGTTCAATTGGTTTTAATTGATGAAATTGGCTTGTTGTTTTGAGGAAATTGGTTATTCTAATCTGTTTTTAACAATGTGTGATGATCAATTCATCAACTTGTTTCAAAATTATCAAGTGGTTTTTCAAATTTTTTAGGGTTTTTGTTAGAAACTCTATATTTGAGCCAATTTTGTGAAATTGAACCTAATTCGAACTGTGTTTACTGCATTAGTTCATGCATCACAACATTGTTATTGGTCATGCATCATATAGTTTTTTTTATATGTTTTTATTGTGCTAACTTGCAGTCTGCCCTTGGTTTTGTTTTATTCTGGTCTTTTGGTTTTCTCTTTGTGTCTCTGTCCTTTCCTTAGCATCATGCTTAGGAAGACTAGAGCCCGTAGGACTATTCCTTCCTCTTTTCCATCCCCTCCTTCCTTTGACCGTGAGAAGTTTCTGAGTGAGAAAAACCAAGAGATTTTTGAGAAGCTTAACCTTATGAGAAAGATTTGGGCTGAGCGTTTTGTTCTATTAGATGAACTTGATCCTGCCATTAAGGCAAACTTTGAGCGTCGGGGCTGGTTACCCTTGGTGGATGTTTCTGATCCTCCTCTACCTTCTGCCTTGATTAGAGAGTTCTTTTCGAACATCTCTATCCGCATCTATGATTCCAACACTTTAGTAAAGAGTTGGATACGAGGCGTCAAGTATACCATTACTCCTAAGGTAGTGACTGATGCTCTAAGGGTACCTTTGGTCTAGAATCCTGTCTATCCTTATGATGAGTCTCTCGAGTTGAGTGATGTCTTGTCTTACATCACTGGGACTACTGTCTAGTGAGGTTCTAATCCTAGGACCACTTCTGCTGAGCTCTCCAGGTTGCACTATCTGTTCTTTAGGATAGCCTGTCATTCTATCTGGCCCATCTCTCATGTTCACACCATTCCTCTTGAGAGGTGTGTATTTTTGTACGCCCTAGTTACTGATGCTCCTATTAGTTTTCCTCATCTCTTTCTTCATTCTTTGAACGATGTTTATAGGAGTTCATCTACTACTCATGCTCTTGTGCATCCTATTTTTATTCATAGGATTTTGCTTTATCTTGATCTTAGTGGCCTCCCTTCCTCTGAGCCCGTTCATGTGATAGCTCCCATAGGTGCGTCTTTTCTTAGACAGAGGGCCGCTCATCTTCGAGCTGGTTCTAAACACCCTAGGTCTGAGCCGTCTGGTAGCGCACCTCCTCTTTCTTCTTCTATAGGTCTTGCTAGTGAGGATGTTCCTGTTCCAGTTGGTGATGATGATGCTGCTGCTGATGTTCCTCCACCTCCTTCGACCGACTTTGATGTTCGTCGTACCCTGGAGACTGTCATGACCATTCAGGTGGCTCATGGTCAGATTTTGGTGGACTTGCTAGATGAGATTCATGCTTTACGAGCCGACTTTGCGCGTCTTCATTCACCCTCACCACCTCCTTTTGATGGCGACTTGTGATTGCCCTTTGGCATTCCATCACAAAAAGGGGAAGTGGAGTTTTTGACTTGTAGAGGAGTTTTGTAGTTAGGGGGAAACTTTTTGTTACTTTTTGTTTTTGAGGAGCTTGTGGAGTTTTTAGATTGTATCTAGGTGCTTCACTTTGTATATCATTTTTGGGGATATTCATGTTAGGGGGAGTAACATTGATTGATATACGTGTTATATTCATTGATTCTTGTTGCTTTGTGATTCACTGCTTATTGATTTATATTTATGAGTTGATCATTCATATATGTCTTTATTTTGTGTTGTGTGAATCTTACAAGAATGTTATACCTGTTGTTTTACTCTTTTCTGTCACACATGCATTTATGCGTTTGTTGAGTATTTCAAGAATATACAAGTTAATTCAACAAAGCTGCTGTCTACACTTGCAACCAATGGATAATAGTTATGGTTAAATTTGAGTTTATGAGCATTATTTTTGTAAAGGGCTTTTTACTTGTAAAACTTTGAGCTTTTAATTAGGGTTTTGTCACGGATTACCAAATGGGGAGTTTGTTAGGTTCTAAAGGTTTAGGAATTTATGTATTTAGAACTCTAATTTGTAATATTGGCAAACCATGATCAAAACAATATGTTTAGTCTTGTTAAAGTGTGCTCAAAGTTTTTTAATTATTGTAAAGTTGGAATCGAGAGACTGTAGACGCATTGGATCATTTCGGTCTGGCTCGATCGATCGAAGAACAGATTCGATCTATCGAAAATCGATCAGATTGCGTTTTTCTGCAGTTTTCCAACTTAGCCCTAACTCATTAAACGTTTAGGGTTTTATGTTTTTGCCCTAGGTATATAAGGCAAAACCCTAGCCACGTTTTTAGTGTTGCTCCGGTTGTATTGTTGCTCATACATTGCTGTTTTGTGTAAATCTCTTGTGAGATCTAGAGGAGCTTTCCTTTACACAAAGTTTAGGGTTTTCAAGATTAAGATTACTTCAACATCTTGATGATCAACTTGGTTGCTACCATTGAAGCTTAAAGAATATTAAGCGTGGGTGCTTGTAGCTGATTGAAGAATTCAAGAAAGAAGGAGTCCGTGGATTCGGAGATTGCACGGGGTCGTGTCAGTAAGTTTTACTGGTAGGTAGCATTAGGAAGTCGAGCGGGGAGCTTGTAAGTCCTTTTGAATGAACTTCAATTCTTTCATAGTGAATTCAGTTTTTCCTTGAGGATCGGTGGGTAAAATCCTCCCCAGGTTTTTTACCAGTTTGGTTTTCCTGGGTAATCATATCTTGTGTTATTTATTATTCCACTGCTATATATTCTTGATATGATTGTTTGATTGTTTTAACCTAGAATTGTTTAATTTGACTAAGTAACAACTTGGCTAATTAACTAGGCTACTCAATCTGGTTGTGTGTTAGGGGGTCTAAATTTCCATAAGTAACATTATTTTTATTATTATTGGAGATGTTGAATTCTATGGTGAATATTTATGCTTTACTATTAGACATGAACTTCTCTTAAATTTTTTTTTTTTTTAAATGTATACAAATAATTCTTGAAATCATAAGAATCAAGCTTTTTAAGTTTATTTTATTGATTTACAAAAAACAAATATCAATAACTATGTTATCAATTAAATATTTAAATTTCAAATTTTTTAGTACTAAATTATGCATAAAAAATAAGTTTATGGATTCAATAGTAAATAATATCCTATTTAAACAAAATTTGACATGCATTTTTTTTTTTTTTTTGGTAGGAAAAAAATGGCTAGGGAGGGGGGCTGACTAGTGTGGCTTTCCTACTTGAGCATAACCATAGTAGCATTCTAACCACTCCCGGGCAGTACCCCGTACTCCCGGTCAGTTAAGTTACGTTGACTGTTTGGGATGGAGAAGGGATATAAGCAACACCAACACACAACTAGTTGTTAATGCTCGAACCCAAGTCCTGAGACTTGTTGACCTGGTTTCTCACCACCTAGGCCACCCCAATGTTGGTATTTGACATGCATGTTAATTAAGAACATAAAAACCATGCAATCCAACAATTGGATTTTCAAAATATGTAGCCATGTTAATTTTTTAGTGAAAATTTGTAAACTTTGTCCATATACAAAGTTACAAACAAATCCCTCACACCCCCCACACCCCCCCGCCCCCCCAAAAAAAAAAAAAATTCCAATCATACTCTTGGCGATTTGCTTACATGACTAATACCTATTGGTGTGTGTATAATCCTACATTGATTAGGAGTGTGCTCATATGTGAGTTGATATACTATTGTGGGTTTCATTTGGTATCTTTTGATACAAGGTCTAGATGAAATGTTGGTCTTATCTATTTCATATGCATGTCTCGTCCTGTCTAGTTGCTCGTCATTCTTGGGCTTTTATATCTAGTTTGTTTGCCAATCTTGGTTTTTATAACTGATTGTGATTGTCGGGTTTTTGACACTATTGGTGTCTAGTTTTTTGTAATCTTTATTACTAGATTTTGGTATTTTTTACTAAGTCAATGCCAATGGCTTACCTAACTTAACACATCACCAGACCATTTGCCTTGTCAGCTTCTTTTTCTCCGTCAAATGGTTCTATTTGACCTTCTCTTCCACACAAATTGATTATCTCTCTCGAGTAAGAACAAATCCTTTTAGTTCTCCTTTTATCTTGAATGAAAATGCTTTATAGAAAAGTGTTCTTGAATTTTGGTGTGTGGAATTGCTCCCAACATGAAGATCAATACTATAGTTTTATCTTGAAGCGCTATTCTATATAAATAAAAAATAAAAAATCCATTTTATACGGAATTCTACTCCAAGTAAAAAACAGCCTTCAAAAACAACACATTCACTTAATTCTATAGTTAGTGAGATTCTTCAAATTAAACTTGTTCTTTATTGTTAAAAACTAGTGTATTCACATAAATAAGTTCCAACAAAATCAAAATCTTGATAAAATGAAATGGCACTCTCCCCATTCCCCTTATACAATGTTGTACACATTTGCTTAGTTTACAATCTAAGATTTACATTGCTATTGCTAGTACAATTTAAACTTAGAATTACCCTATTATATCTACTACTATTTAAGGGTTTTCTCTTGGGATCCTCATTTTTTTTTTTTTTTTTTTTGTTCAAAAATGCCTCTACACTCCTATATTTAATTAGAAACAAAACTAAAGCACTATCCGATAAAAATACAACTTTAACTCCCAATAAAACATTGCCTAAAAAATAAGACCACTCTCTTGTTGATTTTTAAATTACTTTATCTACTTATAAATTCTAAATGTGTAATATTAATGAGAAAACGTGTAACCATCGCGCACCCTTGGTGCGATAGTCACTTTACAAGTATAAGTGCTTGTGGGGTATTGGGGACAAGGGTCAGGGTTCAAGTCTCTAGGAGAGAACTTCACACACATATACACTTAAATTATTCTTGAGTAGAATTTCTATTTTATATCAAAAAAATATTAATGAGAAAATGTGTAACCACGTAACCATCGCGCATAAATTGTAAGGGTTGAGATTCAAGTCTCTAAGAATAAGCTTCACACATATATACACTTAGATTATGTTAGAGTAAAATTTCTATTTTATATTAAAAAAAAAACCTATAAACCTTAAATTGAAATAAAGGAAAAATTATGACACTAAAAAAAAATTACTTAAAGTCTCTGAGACTCTAAAAATAAATTAGAAGAGTTGGAGCTCAGCACGTACGTTTGGAGGTTAGCCCGAACGTCAGCACTTACGTTCAAACTTTTTCTTTTTTTCTATTGTAGAAGTAAATGCGAGTCTGCGATCCCTTGCGTACTGCATGACGAAATATCATGCACAAAACCTATATAACTAATATAGAACTAACAAAGGAAATATAACTTCAAAAACAAAGGAATGAGAGTCAGTCTAACAAAGTTCATGAAAAAGTCAAACAAAGAGCCATTCATTTTACCTTTATTATATTGGGTTGGTGGTACGTACGCAAAAGGAAAGGTATTTGTTAACAATATAAAGTGAAACAGAATGACTGAATGATCTGTATATTGATGTGTGTGAAACAATGTACAAAAGAGAGCCTTATATAGGCTAGGTATGTGTGCAATACAAGTAACATGAGTGTAGTACAAGTAATATACTGGGCTAAGCCCAATGGGCTAATCTATACACTAACATCCCCCCTCAAACTCGAGGTGGCAAGGAGGAAGCCAACTGGAGTTTGGATATAAGATCTCGAAGACGACCAGGCGGGTGAGACTTGGTGAAGATATCAGCAGGCTGGTCAGCAGATGAGATGGAGAACAACTTGAGATTGCCTTTCTTGAGATGCTGGCGAGTGATGTGGCAGTCGATCTCAATGTGCTTGGTGCGTTCGTGGAAGACATCATTATGAGCAATGTAGATAGCACTACGATTGTCACAATAAAGAGGAGTAGCAGTAGGCTGTGGAGCATCCATGTCAGCCAAGAGCCAGCGAAGCCAGACAAGCTCGCAGGTGGTGTCGGCAAGGGCACGATACTCAGCCTCAGTACTGGAACGGGAAACAACATCCTGCTTTTTGCTACGCCACGAGATAAGAGAAGTACCCAACAGGAAACAGAAACCTGTGATAGAGCATCGATCAGTCGGATCACCTGCCCAGTCCGCATCTGAATAAGCATGAAGCTCAAGAGAAGACCGAGAAGAGTAGTGTAGACCATGATAAAGTGTGCCCTTGACATATCGGAGAATCCGAAGAACAGCAGCATAGTGGACAGAACGAGGAGCATCCATGAACTTACTAACCATACCCACGGCATGTGAAATATCCGGACGAGTAACAGTGAGATAGATCAGACTACCAACCAACTGACGATAGTGAGTAGCATCAGATATAGGTTCACCATCCAAGGGTGTGAGCTTGGCATTGTATTCCAAAGGAGTGGAAACAGTCTTGTTATCAGTGATACCGGCTTTGGAGAGAAGATCAGAAGCATATTTAGCTTGGGAAAGATAGTATCCATCAGAGGAGGAGGTAACCTCAAGCCCAAGAAAATAGCTGAGAGTGCCCAAATCTTTCATTTCAAAATGTTGACTAAGGAAGTGCTGAAGAGAGCGGATACCTGCAGAATCATCTCCAGTAATAATCATATCATCAACATAGAGAAGAATAAGAGTGATACCAGTAGAGGATCTTCGGACGAAGAGAGCAGTGTCATGAGGACTCGAAGTGAAACCCTGTTGAGCAACAACGGAGCTAAACTTTTCAAACCAAGCTCGAGGAGCCTGCTTGAGGCCATAAAGAGCACGGCGAAGGCGACAAACTTGACTGCCTGAGTGTGGATAGCCAGGGGGTGGTTGCATGTACACTTCTTCTTGAAGGTCTCCATTGAGGAAAGCATTCTTCACATCCATTTGATAAAGAGGCCAACGGCGAACAGCAGCCACAGCAATGAGACATCTAACAGATGTAAGGCGAGCAACAGGAGCAAACGTTTCCTCATAGTCAATGCCATACTCTTGGGTAAAGCCCTTAGCAACTAAGCGAGCCTTGTATCGTTCAACAGATCCATCAGCCTTGGTCTTGATCTTGTAGACCCACCTACAACCTACTACAGACTGACCAGGAGGCAAATCAACCATATCCCAAGTGTGGTTTTTATGAAGGGCATCTAGTTCATCATTCATAGCTTGCTGCCAAAGAGGGTCAGTATGGGCCTCACGATAGGTGTGTGGTTCATAAAGGGTGGCAAGGGCAAAAGAGCAGTGATAATCAGAGAGATAAGGGGGAGGAATGCTTACCCGAGTGGAACGACGAAGTTCAGGACCATCAGGAGACTCAGGAGAGGGTGGTGCCACAGGATCCAAGATAGGCGGGTCATATGCCGGGGACAGAACCGGAGATGAGTCGTCTGGAGAGGCAGCCGATGTTGAAGAATCCTCCACAAATTCAGGATAGAGAGGGAGGAAAAGATCAGTAAAAATGGGAGACTCAGAGGAAGAGGATGTAGAAAACTGCTGAAGACTCGTGAAAGGACGATGTTCCCAAAACTCAACATGACGGGAGACACGAAGACGATGAGAAATGGGATCATAGCAGCGAAACCCCTTTTGAGAGACACCATAACCAAGGAAACAACAGAGACGAGCACGAGGTTGGAGCTTTGTTCGTTCATGAGGAGGAAGAGAGACAAAGCAAGCACAACCAAAAACCCGAAGAGAGGAGTAGTCGGGGGTTTGACCATAGAGAAGCTCAAATGGTGATTTGTTGTGTGTAGTTGGTGAAGGGATACGATTAATGGTGTATACAGCTGTGAGTGCAGCCTCACCCCAAAAGCGCTCAGGAAGAGAGGCAGAAATAAGAAGGGTGCGGACAACATCAAGAATGTGACGATGTTTTCGTTCTGCACGACCATTTTGTTGAGAGGTGTAAGGACAAGACCGCTGAGTAAGGGTACCATGATTATCTAAAAAGGATAGGAAAGTTTTATCATTATATTCTTGAGCATTATCTGATCGAAAAACTTTGACGGTGCGATTGAACTGTGTTTCAATCATTTTATGAAATGTTTGGTAAATAGACACAAGTTCAGACCTATGGTGAAGCAGATAAATCCAAGTATATCGAGAAAAATCATCCACAAATATGACAAAATATCTAGATCCCCCCTCAGTAGGAACAGGTGCAGGACCCCAAATATCAGAATGTATAAGATCAAAAGGTGCAGAAGAAAATGAGTCACTATTATTAAAGGGTAATTTTGTTTGTTTGCCAAAATGACAGGAAGTACAATCAAATTTTTGAAACTGAACTGAACCTAAATGACCTTGAGAAGCTAACAACTGAAGACGAGATAAGGATGGATGACCAAGACGAGCATGCCATAGATCAGGTGAGGAGGTGGCAGTGGTAGCAGCTGCAGAAATAACTTGTGAAGGAATCTTCAAGTCATGAACCTCAAACATGCGACCAACCTTACGGCCTGTCCCAAGCACTTGACCCGTCCGGGGATCCTGCACATCCACACCATGATTAGTAAATAGAAGATCTACGCCTAATTCACAAAGTTGACCAACAGAAAGCAAATTGAGTGATAACTTGGGGATATGAAAAGTGTCACTAAAGGATAAACAAGGAGAAGAGATTGTTCCTTTATGACTAACAGGCATAGGAGTTCCATCAGCAGTGTAAATGGTGATTGGATGTTCTAAGGGAGCCTTATCAGAAAATTGGGATTCATCAGGAGTCATATGGTTACAACATGCAGTATCAAAAAACCAAGATTGTTTACCTGAGGTGACAGAAAGGGCAGTAGAAGTGCGGGATAAAACCTGTTGAACAACTGCCTCAATATCAGCCGTAGTAAGTGAGGAAGCCAAAGATGGACCTGTAGGAACCGATGGATCGGAAGGACATACAGCAGCTGCCCGAGGAAGAGAAGATTTATTCTGCTCTTGCATAAATTTCTGCAGTTTGCGACAAACTGAGATGTCATGGCCTTTAGCACGGCAAAACTCGCAGCGAGTACCTTTGGAAGACTGAGAGGTGGGACGCCCAGAGTTTATCCGTGGAGGAGCAGTGAATGCAGCAATGGGAGGCTGTGGAGATGGTGTAGCCAATACATGATCAGATGATGACATGTGATGAGTAGGCCGACGGTTTTCCTCAGAAATGAGCTCCTTGACTGCAGCATCAAGAGAAGGAGTAGGAGACCGGCTAAGTAGAGAAGCCCTAGTAGGCTCAAAATCTTCACGCAAACCCATCATGAAGTGCATGAATTTACGGCGATCCCGATATTTGACAAAGAGCTCAATATCCTTAGAACACACTAGTGGAGGATCTGCAGCAGAGAGTTGTTCCCACATAGTAGAAGTCTGAGAATAAAAATCAGAAATAGACTGACCTGTTTCTTGGCGCATTTGATAAAGTTTTGATTCAATGTGGAACTCCAAGCTTGAATCATTAGTACAATTATAACGATCAGCCAAAAATTTCCAAGCAGCCTCAGCAGTCTCAAGACGAGGAAGAAGATTATGAATGGAGGGAATAGAGGTATTGATAAACCAAGACAAGATCTTACTCTGAATACTCTCCCATTCCTCTAGGCGTTCTTCATAATCATCTTCAGCAGCTGTGGCTTTGGACTCAGGGTTTGGTACTGGCTTAGGAATTGAACCAGTCACATATCTCCATAGTTTACGTCCCTTGAGAAAGACAGTCATATTCTGAGACCATGCATGATAGCTGGTAGGACCATCCAACATAATGGTGATAGGACGTATGATGTCTCGATCATTTTGTTGAGCCATAATGAAGAAAATAACCAAAAAATGAGATTTAGAGACCTCAAATGCAGAAACGGAGCCCAAAATCGGAATCTACGCGAAAAACTGAGCAAGACAGGTCCGGTTGAAAATTTTTGACTTTGGTCAAAGTCAACGGTCAACGGTCAACGGTCAACGGTCAACGCTGCTGGTCAACGGTCAGAGTCAATATGCTGACGTCACTGGATGACGTGTGATGCTGACGTGGTGATGACGTACTAGGGCTGACGTGGCACTCAGAGGAGCTGGGCGCGTGAAGGCGCGTGAAGGAGTGTGCCTGGCGCGTGGGAGCGCGTGAGGCTTCGCGGCGGCGCGTGGGAGCGCGTGTAGCGCGTCTTCGACAGGCAGAAACTTTGGGCGGCGCGTGAGAGCGCGTGGCAGCTTCTTTTGGACAGTTTCTGGCTGGGTTTTGATCGGGGAAGTCTTATCTATCACGTCGTATCTGTGGTTCGACGATTTGATTGATAAATAGACTAGATCCGAGAGAGTGGTTGGGTGTGACGGCGGTGACTCGCTTCTGACGGCGGCTACCGGTGAAGGCGAGGGCAGCGGAAGAACGCCGGAAAATACCACTAGGTCAGAGCAATGGCTCTGATACCATGTTAACAATATAAAGTGAAACAGAATGACTGAATGATCTGTATATTGATGTGTGTGAAACAATGTACAAAAGAGAGCCTTATATAGGCTAGGTATGTGTGCAGTACAAGTAACATGAGTGTAGTACAAGTAATATACTGGGCTAAGCCCAATGGGCTAATCTATACACTAACAGTATTAAAACCAAATTCACACCAAGGGTTCCAAAAATGAAAAATCCAATGGTCACAAACATCTATAAAGACCATGAATGATAAGCAACAAGATGGGGCAAGGTATCATGGTCTTTATAGATGTTTGTGACGTTGATTAAAAAAATTATAGATGTTTGTGACCATTGGATTTTTCATTTTTGGAACCGTTGGTGTGAATTTGTTTTTAATACCTTTCCTTTTGTCAATCCAACAAGAATATCATTGAAGCAAGAGAAAAATATGTGGCAAAGGAAAATCACTCTCAAGAAAAGCAACTTATTTAATTGAAACTGAAAACTTTTTCTTAAAAATGTAAAAAAAAAAAAAAAAAATGTTAAAAGCTAATTAAATAGTACAATAAAACTTATGAATAGTCCTAAAAAAGTGCAATAAGACTTATAAACTCAAATAAACTGAACTTTTCACCGTATCTCATAATTGAACTTGTGGGATAGTGTTATGATGGTGTATTAAATAAGTCATTCACTTCGTCAAATAATAGGTTAGCTTACAAGGAAAGCTCCACTGGGCTGAACTAAACAGTCATAAAACTACAAAAGCCCAAAAAAGGCAAGAAAATAGAAAAATAAAAGGCTCAAGGTAAAATTGATTTAGATCCACGTGTGTAATAGGACGAGGCACATGGGATATAGTTAAGGCCCATGTTTATACAAAGCCCCATATTTTAAGATATCAAAAAATGTTCAAAAAATAGTTTATAAAACAATGGTCAATGTGAGACTCACAACAAAATCCTAGTGTTGAAGAACACACCCACACCAACACACTTGAGGTGGTGGTCCGGTGGAATTTCAGCCATATAAGAAGACAATACAATATACAAGAGCCCATATCTCACCATGTCTAACACTATCACAATTTAAAAGCGTGGCTAGATGAGATCATAAATTGTATTGTATGATATCTTCAAAATGATTTTATATAAAAATTATAAAGCAATGTTTATTACACACATGCTCTTACACACACACAAAAAAAAAAAAAAAAAAAAACCAAAACTGTAATTTACTTCTAGATGATTGTAATAACTTTTTGAAACACGTTAAAGTAAAAATTCAAAAGTCGATGACCAAATATGCAATTTAACTTCTTCTATTTGCTATTTGGCTTGTAATTGATGAACTAAACGAGAAATCAAGAAACTTACATTATATACAATGAAATATTGGTGGGTTTCAGAGGTTCCTCCCGTCCGAGTTTGGAGGTGATGTGGATCGTATCCATGCAGTCGAGCAAGTTGAACATCATTTAAGGGCCAAGGCTAGCATCCGGAGATCCATCGAGGCTGAAGGAATTCCATATACCTACCTTGTTTCCAATGGCTTTGCTCGGTACTTTTTGCCTAACTTCAGAATTGGACTTGCAGGTGCCACAGCTCCACCAAGGGACAAAGTAGAAATAATTGGAGATGGAAACCCCAAAGGTATTAGTATAAAATTCAATCATCTTTCTTTTTAAACTTGTCGAGACTTTCTCATTTGCTTATATATGTGTGTGCGTGTGTGTGCCTTTTACTACATGTAAGTCAACTAGATCATCAACTACTTCGGTTAAAGATAACAAAGTAATTGCTATTTTCCATGTTAACAGTAATTTTTTCCAAAGAAGAAGATATTGCAACATATACCTTAAAAGCAGTGGACGATCCAAGAACCTTGAACAAGGTCCTTCATGTTAAACCCCCTGCCAATATTTTGTCTTTCAACGAGATTGTCTCCCTGTGGGAGAAGAAGATTGGCAAGACCCTTGAGAAGTCTTACCTTCTAGACGATCAACTTCTGAAGAAAATCCAAGGTTAGTAAGAACAATTTCAAATGTTGATTTATAGTGTTTGCTTATAGATCTAATTTGTTTTGGATCATAATCTCTTCCTCCCTTAGAGGTGTGAGTTTTTTTTTATCTAATTTTTTGGGATACACCTTATTACCTCATTTAGATTATTAGGGGAGTTGGATTATCTTCTTCATTTCTTTGTACTATTAGTCAAACCAGTTGTAACACCAATAATTCACATATTAGAGACAATATTAAAAACATTTAATTAGTAGTTACTATGTACACATTAGTTGTAACCAAGAAGCTGTATTTGACATTTTTTTTTTTTTTTGATGACTGACTTCATTTCATAATTATTTAGTGTATAACTTGTTTGGTTTCTTATTGAAAATTTTGGATGGCATATAAATAAATAAATAAAAGGAAGTAATCCTCCTATTGATTTGAGTAGTTCCATGTACTAGCCAGAGAATGATGAGAGTTTCAAAGATGGTTGGGGTATCTGGTAATTATTTTTTCTCTTCTGCAGAGTCTTCTAGTCCTTTAAACCTCCTCCTCCTATCCATTGCTCACTCTACCTTTGTGAAGGGAAATCTTGGAGACTTTGAGATTAAGGTTTCTAATGGCGTGGAGGATTCAGAGCTTTATCCAGAGGTGAAATACACCACTATAGATGAATACTTGGATCAGTTTGTCTAAAACTTGGAACATGTTTGTGGCAATATGTTGATATAGTGTACAGTAAAAATAAAATTTATGTTGTCTATGTGGCATTTGCTACTTGTCGGTGTGCACTTTTTTGTGTGGAGTCCACTCCCATGTAAAAGGGAGGATACATGCACCAAATGTATTTTACATATTCAATTATTATATAAGGCGAGATAATGTAATTTGTGATTGAAATTTTTTAGTACTCCTTACAAACGATTTATCATCTCTACATTTTAAAAGGCCTAAAGAAAAAGCATATATAAATAAATTCATCACTTATATTAAAAAATATATATATAATTTTAATAACATATAAAAAATGTATTTTATCAATAACCTACTAAAATTACACTAAGAATGTGATATAATTGTAAATGAAGCAACTCTTATTTATATACAAACATCTCCTCTCAAAGCATCACCGAAGTAGACCAAATTGACAGAAGTGGACCAAATGGATTGCATGCGAGGTGGAACAAATTGGACCAAGTTAGACCCAATGGATTGAAGTGGACCGAGATAGACCGAATGGACTAAAAAGGACCAAAAGGACTAAAATGGACAAAAATTAACTGAATTAGACCGAAGTGGACCCAATTAAACCAAAGTGTACTGAATGGGCCAAATCAGACCAAAATGTTACGCTGATGTAACTCAATAGCAATAATAAATTATATACTACAGTTTTTTGATATTATAGACCATGTTGTATGCCTATTCTACAGTTCTACTAGACCATGCTCTTTTTGTCCATGTATTGTACCCATGGCTTGGATTATGGGTGCAATTGCTTGAGTTGTAAAACCAAGCCATTGCTTGTGTCTATGGGAAGAAGAAAGAACTTAAGACACAAACCTCCAATCCTACAAGCTCTTGGTTCACGTGACCTTTCCTACAGACAACAAAAAGCTGTGCAACCTCTTATTTTTTAAAATACTTTTGGGTCTGTTTGGTTATGTTATTTAAACAATAGTTTTTGAAACTGTTGTTTAAACAACACAATACTTTTTTAATGTTTTTCATTAAAAATGGGTCTCATGGTACTATTCATACATTTAAAAATGGGTTTCACAGCCACTTTTTCATTAAAAATGGGTCTCACAGCACTATTCACACATTTAAAAATTATTTTACTACATTGTTTTCAGTTTTCAGTTTCAGCAAAATAAGTTCTGTCCAAACGGACCCTAAGGAGATTTTGTGGGAGATTGAACCATGTCGTAGTTGATAATCAGAAGGTTGATGTGTCTAATTCAAAGTCAAATATTGCCAACCAATAGTCCAAACATATTGCCATAAAAGAATCCAATTCAAATTCAGATACTTGCCAAACATAAGTCAGCCAATATCACTCCCTTGATTCTCTCCTCCGTAGCACATCCCTTGACTTTAGCTGATTCTCTATAATTGTAATTTGTTGTAATTATATTCTCTACAATTTAGGGAAGTTTGTCTGTAGTCCTTTAGTATTAATACAAAGCAGGACACGCCTCACTGTGTGTAGTTTTCAACCCAACAAAAACTCTCTATTCTCTATTCCTTTATGGTATCAGAACTATATGTCCAACGACCTTTAAAAAAAAAAAAAACACACACACACACACACACGCACACAATTTTTTTTTCCAACTTTTTTCTTTTCTTTGCTTTAACCAATCTCAATGGAACACACCAATTCTTCAACTGGTGTCGTGGTACCCAGTCATTCAGGCTTCATGTCAATTAAACTAGACAGAGGGTCTAATATGAGAGCCAGAGGGTCCTCTGGTTCACGTCAACCTCAGAATTCTTGGTCCCATTCCAACTTTGGTTCCACGAATTTTGGGCCCTCTAGTAATAATTCTTCTCAGCCGACTTGTCAAATCTGCAATCGTCCAGGACACGGTGCCCGTGACTGTTTTCACCGAATGAATCATGCTTATGAAGGCCGAATTCCAACTCAAAAACTTATGTCTATGGTAGCTGCTGCATCCTTGAACAATCCTCATACCACATGGCTTTCTGTTACTGGTGCATCGAATCATATCACTTCGAATCTTGCAAAGGCCAGGACCAAGTTGCTGTGGGTAATGGTGCAGGTTTGAATATTGCCCATATTGGTTCTAATAAAATTCCTCATGGTTCATCCTCCCTTGCTATGAATAATATTTTACATTGCCCATCTGTCGCTGCTAATCTTCTTTCAGTTTATCAATTTACTCGTGATAATAACTGCTATTTTATTTTCTTCTCTGATTGTTTTTATGTGAAGGATCTAAGCATGGGGAGGACGCTTTTCTGCGGGAAGAGTCAAAATGGTCTCTATTCTTTCCATATTCACAACCAGATTTCTACCAAGTCAAGTCGTCCGTTTGCATTTGTTGGTGTCCGTGTTGGCACTCCAGTTTGGCATTCTCGGCTGGGTCATCCTGCCTCCAACACACTTTCGCGTCTTATTTCAAATAAATGTCTTCCTATGAGTGGTAAAAGTTCAAATCATTTTTGTAATTCATGTCCTTTGGGCAAGAGTACTAAACTACCTTTTCATTTGTCAGATTCAATATCCAAATTTCGATTGGAATTGGTGCATTCAGATGTTTGGACTTCTCCAACTGTTTCTATGAAAAGATCCAAATATTATGTGTTATTTGTGGATGATTTCTCTCATTATTCATGGATATTTCCTATGCAATTTAAACATGAAGTCTTTGATATTTTTGTCAAATTTAAGTTGCATGTTGAAAATCTTTTCTCATCCACAATTAAAGCTTTTCAAGCAGATGGAGGTGGCGAATGTACTAATAATGCCTTTCAAAAATTTTTAGCTAATCATGGTATTAGTTTTCGCTCCTCATGTCCAAATCACCCTGAGCAAAATGGATTGGCTGAACGAAAACACCGACATATTGTAGAAATTGGTCTCACTTTTCTTGCTCATGCTCATATGCCAAATACCTATTGGGTTGATGCATTTAACACTGCAGTGTATTTGATTAATAGACTTCCAACTCGTGTCTTAAATTATCTTAGTCCGTATGAAAAGCTATTTCAAAAATCTCCCACTTATGATAGTCTTCGAGTGTTTGGTTGTGCATGCTTTCCTTACTTGCGACCCTATAATACAAATAAGCTGCAATTTCGTTCTAAACGATGTGTGTTTTTGGGTTACTCTCTTAATCATCAAGGATATAAATGTCTTGATCCAAGCAATGGTCGTGTCTATTTATCCCGTCATGTTATTTTTGATAAGTCTTCATTCCCATTTCAAGAGACCATTAACACTGTTTCTGCAGAGAAAGGCCACCTAGAATCTTTGGTACCTACACTAGAAATGATTCAGCTACCTCAGCTACATACACCACCTTCTTGTTCTAGACTTCCACCCACTTCTCCTACTATACCTCAAACTCCTCAAATGCCTACCCAACCAGACTCCATTTCCCTCACACAAAGCTCTCTTCCTTATATTTCTAGCAACCATCCTATAGGCTCTTCCCTTACAGCTTCTCATCCCAACCCCACTATACCACCCACTTCTACATCTTCCATTCCAAATCCATTACCACCTACTCCCACATCCCAAACTCTCCCAGAAAATTCCTCCCACTCCATGGTCACTAGAAGAAAAGATGGAATTTGCAAACCCAATCCAAAATATGCAATGAATGTGGTATATGATTCTCATTTGATTGAACCCACCTGTTATAGCCAAGCAGTTAAACATGCAGAATGGCGTCATGCTATGGGGGCTGAATTTAATGCCTTACAACGGAATGGCACTTGGTCATTGGTCCCTCCTCGCTCAAATATGAACATCTTGCCTAATAAGTGGGTGTTTAAAATCAAGAAAAGATCTGATGGTACTATTAAGCACTATAAAGCTCGTCTTGTAGCAAATGGTTTTCATAAAAAAGAAGGGCTTGATTATGCAGAGACTTTTAGTCTAGTTGTGAAACACTCCACTATTCGCATTGTTCTTGCTTTAGCCATTCATCAAAAATGGCCTATTCAACAATTGGATGTTCAGAATGCATTTCTCCATGGCCACTTATCTGAGGAAGTGTATATGCGTCAACCTTCTGGGTTCATTGATCCTAATTATCCACACCATGTCTGCAAGCTTCATAAGTCCCTCTATGGTTTAAAACAAGCTCCTCGACAATGGTTTCAACAATTTTCTAATTATTTAGAGGAGCTCGGTTTTTGTGAGTCTAAAGCTAATTACTCCCTCTTCACATTTCGTAAGGGTGCTTTGATCATTATTCTACTTATTTATGTTGATGATATTTTGATCACAGGGAATAGCTGATCTCATATTTTCCAGCTTATACAAAACCTTGGGAAACTGTTTTCTATGAAGGATTTAGGTCCTTTGCATTTTTTCCTTGGTATTGAGGCCATATACAGTTCTGGTGGTTTATACCTAACTCAAACAAAATATACCATGGATCTATTACATCGCACAAAGTTTCAAGATGTCAAGCCTAATTCTTCTCCTACTCATAGTGGATAGAAATTAAGTCTTTATGATGGTGATCCTCTTCCTGATCCTACTGAATATCGAAGTGTTGTTGGGGCGCTACAATATTTGACACTCACTCGTCCTGATATTGCTTTTGCAGTCAACCAAGTGTGTCAATTCATGTATCAACCTACCACAACTCACTGGATTGCTATTAAAAGAATATTACGTTATTTGAAGAGCACTCCTACTCATGGTCTGTTTTATCAACCTAGTTCTCTACGTTTAGAAGCCTATTCCAATGCTGATTATGCCGGAAATCCGGATGATCGTCGCTCTACTAGTGGCTACTGTATTTATCTTGGATATAATCCCATATCTTGGATTGCCAAGAAACACCGTATTGTATCTCGTTCAAGCACAAAAGCAGAACATCGCCAATTGGCATATACTGCAGCTGAGATTTCATGGCTGCGATCATTGTTCAAAGATTTGGGTGTCTCTCTAACAACACCGCTTATTTGGTGTGACAAAATTAGTTCCATCTCTTTAGCCTCAAACCCAGTGTTTCATGCACGCACTAAACATTTGGAAGTAGGTTACCATTATGTGCGTGATAAGGTTGTTCGCAAGGAGCTAGATGTTAACTACATTTGTACCACAGATCAGGTAGCAGACGTGTTCACCAAAGGACTTTCTTCTGCCCGTTTCAAATTATTGGCAAACAAGCTTATGGTACGCTCTTGTCCCATTAGCTTGCAGGGGTGTGATAATCAGAAGGTTGATATGTCTAATTCAAAGTCAAATACTACCAGCCAAGAGTCCAAACATATTGCCATAAAAGAATCCAATTCAAATTCAGATACTTGCCAAACATAAGTCAGCCAATATCACTCCCTTGATTCTCTCCTCCGTAGCACATCCCTTGACTTTAGCTGATTCTCTATAATTGTAATTTGTTGTAATTATATTCTCTACAATTTAGGGAAGTTTGTCTGTAGTCCTTTAGTATTAATACAAAGCAGGACACGCCTCACTGTGTGTAGTTTTCAACCCAACAGAAACTCTCTATTCTCTATTCCTTTAGTAGTAATCTGTTAACCCGATTTACTTGCTTTGCAGATTTACTAACAGGTATTTTTCATTGCAACGAACCAAATCTGACAGAGCTGTTTGCATTTGTTGCACGGAGTATATGGACGAAGAGGAATCCAGCACTATTGGGGAATTGTTCCATCCCTTACTCAAAGATTTTTGCTGATGCAAAGGACAGATTATACGAATACCAAGCAGCAAATAAAGCCAACAAACCAGAGTTAGCAATCCTCGACCCTTCCCGTTGGTCGCCTCCTCCAGTGCATTTACTCATACAAAATTTCGACGGGGCTCTGTTCCATGAGACGTCGTGTGCTGGCATTGGAGTGGTCATAAGGAATGCTACAGGAAAGGTGGTGGGTGCTCTATCAGAGAGAATAAACTTACCACCTACGGTGGGAGACGTTGAGGCTCTGGCCTACAGGAGAGCGATTGTTTTTGCGATCGAATTGGGCTTGCACCATGTGGTTTTCGAAGGGGACTCGACAACTGTCATAAATCTTTTTTTTTTTTTTTTAGGTAAAGTCAACTGTCATAAATCACCTTCAAGAAGACACACCATGTTTGGCTTCATTTGGTAACGCTATTGCAGATTCAATCTCCCTGGCATCGTAACTTGAATCCTTTTCTTTCTCCCATGTACGTAGGTTGGGAAACGTTGTGGCTGATAAATTAACCCAGTTAGCTAAAAAGTTTGATACTGCACATGTTTGGGTGGAGGATACTCCTATTGAGGTTGATCCTCTTGTAATGTTCGACTGCAGTTTTGCAGGAGTTTGAATAAATTTTTGGTATGGGTTCTCAAAAAAAAAAAAAAATATATATATATATATATATATATACACACTGCTATTGTGGGTTTTTTTTTTTTTTTTTTTTGATATTTTAGGTAAGAGGCCTAGATGAGGTATCAGTCCTATTTATTACAGACGTGTGTCTCGCCTAGTAACTTGCCCTATGTTGTTGCTTATCATTTATAGACGTTTGTGGCCATTGGATTTTCATTTTTGGAACCCTTGGTGTGAACTTGTTTTTAATACCTTTCCTTTTGAAAATCCAACAAGAATATCATTGAAGCAAGAGAAAAATTTGTGGCAAAAGAAAAACACTTTCAAGTGAAGAAAAGAACAGTACCTAGTGTTCTAATTGGGGGGAATGGGCAGAGTGGCTGTGTGTGGTGCAAGTATATAGTAAGTTAGACAACGGATTGAAGATTATAGAAAACTAGCATCTCGAGTTTTAGAAACTCGAGATCCATATTAAAAATCGAGTCCCAAAAACTCACTTTGCGAATGTTTTGGGACTGAAAATGTCACATGGATCTCGAGTTTTAGAAACTCGAGTTCCATGCAAAAAAAAAATTAGTTTGATAGCCCCTATAGTGGCGTTTTTAAGTCCTATGGTGACGTTTTAAAGCCCTATAGCGGTGTTTTTCTGCAAAAATTTTTTACAAGTGTCCAATACCAGGTTCAGGGAGCCCTATAGTGGCGTTTTTATGCTCTATAATGACATTTTAAAGCCCTATAGCGGTGTTTTCTTGAAAAAAAAATTTATAATTCAATTTTTAAGCCCTATAGTGACGTTTTTAAGTCCTATAGCGGCATTTTCCTGCAATTTATGGATCTCGAGTCTTTAAAACTCGATTTTCACGTGGATTTTTTTCCCACTTCTCACCGATCCGCTTACAAATCGAGGCTTAAAAACTCGATTTTTATCTTGAAACTCGAGTTTCTAAAACTCAAAATGCTAGTTTTCCACATTCTTTTCCAACTTGACAACTAACTAAATTTTTTAATATTTATTGTTATTTAGAAAAAAAAAATCGTTCTAATTGTGATAACAATAATTGAACTTATGGGAAGTATTATAATTGTGTTAAATAAGTCATTGACTTGTTTAGATAATTAATAATAAATAATATGTTAACTTACAAGGAAAGTTAATCTCCAGTGGGCTGAACTAAATAGTCATAAACAGCTACAAAAGCACAAAATAGGCAAAAAAAGAGAAAAGGTACAAGGTTAAATTGATGGGGCACATGGCAATGAAGTTTGACATTAGCAAGGCATACAATCGGGTCGAATGGAGCTTTTTACGGCAAATAATGCTTAAGATAGGGCCGCCTATACAATGGGTGAACATGGCCATGGAAACAATACAAACGGCAACTTACTCAGTCTTCATTAATGGTGAGCCTCAAGGACATATTATTCCGACCCGTGGAATTAAACAAGGTGACCTTCTTTCTCCTTATCTCTTTTTGTTCTGTGTTGGAGGTTTGTCCTCTTTGTTGAGAAAAGCCACAAAAACCAGAGAGTTGCATGGCATCACTTCTTGTCAAGGTGGCGTCAAAATATCACATCTCCTCTTTGCCGATGATAAATTACTCTTTTGCGAAGCCACTCCAGGTGAATGTCATCGCTTGCCTGATATCTTGGCCAAGTATGAGGCTGCCTCAAGCCAAGCCATAAATTGCCAAAAGACGTCCCTTTTCTTTAGCCGTAATACAAGACATGCAGTAAAGGAGGAGATTCGAGGTTTGATGGGAGCACAAATTATGACTAGCCGCGAGAAATATTTGGGGTTGCCGATGGTTGGGGGAAGGTCCAAGGTGTCCACATTCAACGAGCTTCAGGAGAAAGTCACAAAAAGAATCATGGGGTGGAAGGAAAAGCATATTTCAAAGGCGGGTCGGGAAGTGCTGAACAAAATTGTCGCCCAAGCGATTCCCACCTACTCGATGAGCCTCTTCAAAATCCCCAAAACAGTCTGTGATGGTATAAACTCTACTCTATCCAAGTATTGGTGGGGCCAAACTAAGGATGAGAAGAAAATACATTGGATTAATTGGGGAAGGCTGTGCACGTCGAAATGGAAGGGTGGAATGGGATTTTGGGACATACACGCCTTTAAAAAATTCCAATCATACTCTTGGCGATTTGCTTACATGACTAAGACTTATTGGTGTGTGTATAATCCTACATTGATTAGGAGTGTGCTCATATGTGAGTTGATATACTATTGTGGGTTTCATTTGGTATCTTTTGACACAAGGTCAAGATGAAGTGTTGGTCTTATCTATTTCATATGCATGTCTCGTCCTGTCTAGTTGCTCGTCAGTCTTGGGCTTTTATAGCTAGTTTTCTTGTCAATCTTGGTTTTTATAACTGATTGTGATTGTTGGGTTTTTGACACTATTGGTGTCTAGTTTTTTGTAATCTTTATTACTAGATTTTGGTATTTTTTACTAAGTCAATGCCAATGGCACCTTTCCTAACTTAACACATCACCAGACCATTTGTCTTGTCAGCTTCTTTCTCCATCAAATGGTTCTATTTGACCTTCTCTTCCACACAAATTGATTATCTCTCTCGAGTAAGAACAAATCGTTTTAATTCTCCTTTTATCTTGAATGAAAATGCTTTATAGAAAAGTGTTCTTGAATTTTGGTGTGTGGAATTGCGCCAAACATGAAGATCAATACTATAGTTTTATCTTGAAGCGCTATTCTGTATAAATAAAAAATCCATTTTATACGGAATTCTACTCCAAGTAAAAAACAGCCTTCAAAAACAACACATTCACTTAATTCTATAATTAGTGAGATTTTTCAAATTAAACTTGTTCTTTATTTTTAAAAACTAGTGCATTCACACAAATAAGTTCCAACAAAATCAAAATCTTGATAAAATGAAATGGCACTCTCCCCCTTCCCCTTATACAATGTTGTACACATTTGCTTAGTTTACGATCTAAGATTTACATTGCTATTGCTAGTACAATTTAAACTTAAAATTACTCTATTATATCTACTACTATTTAAGGGTTTTCTCTTGGGATCTTCATTTTTTTTTTTTTGGTCCAAAAATGCCTCTGCACTCATATGTTTAAGTAGAAACAAAACTAAAGAACTATCCGATAAAAATACAACTATAACTCTCATTAAAACATTGCCTAAAAAATAAAACCACTCTCTTGTTGATTTTCAAATTACTTTATCCACTTATAAATTCTAAATGAATAATATTAATGAGAAAATGTGTAACCACCGCACATCCTTAGTGTGATAGTTACTTCACAAGTATAAGTGATTGTGGAGTGTGGAGGACAAGGGTCGGGATTCAAGTTTCTAGAAAGAAACTTTACACACATATACACTTAAATTATTCCAGAGTAAAATTTCTATTTTATATCAAAAAAATATTATTGAGAAAATAAGTAACCACGTAACCACCACGCACCTTATGCACGGTGGTTATTCCACAAGTGCTTGTGTGTGTGTGGTGGTTATTACACAAGTGTTTGTGGTGTGTGAAGGGTAAGAGCTGGAGTTCAAGTTTCTAGGAATAAGTTTCACACACGTACATTTAGATTAGGTTAGAGTAAAATTTATATTTTGTAAAAAAAAAACAAAACAAAAAAATGAGAGAACCTGTAAACATTATATTAGAATGAATGAAAAATTATAACACTAACAAAAAATAGAACAGTTGGAGCTCGGCACGTACGTTTGGAGGTTAGCACGAACGTCAGCACTTACGTTTGAACTTCTTTTTTTTCCTATTGTAGAAGTCAACGCGAGTCTGCGATCCCTTGCGTACTGCGTGACGAAATATCATATACAAAACCTATGTAACTAATATAGAATTAACAAAGGAAATATAACTTCAAAAACAAAAGCAAAGGAATGAGAGTCTGTCTAAAAAAGTTCATGAAAAAGTCAAACAAAGAGCCATTCATTTTACCTTTATTATATTGGGTTGGTGTTACGTACGCATCCATGACCATGAGACCAAGAAAGTTGCTGATTATGTATTTAAGGAACTCTGTTTTCCTTTGTTTGACACTTAGAAATACACTAAGATAGTCTAACTCTCTGCTTTTCTTTAATCCATTAACCCACTAATCATTTTGAAATTATCTCTGATGGCTCACAAAAGCAAGATTTTGATAATTGGAGGGACTGGATACATTGGAAAATACATAGTAGAGGAAAGTGCGAAAGCTGGGCACCCCACTTTTGCATTGGTCAGAGAGAACACAGCTTCTAATCCTGAAAAGTTTAAACTCATTGAGAGCTTCAAGAGCTCTGGAGTGACACTTCTCAATGTATGTACAAAGTCTAGTTCTCCACAACTTGCGTGTGTGTTTAATACTTTGGCTTAGTATATTGATCTTGAAAGTCGTAATTTTTCACAGGGAGACATCTATCATCATGAGAGCTTGGTGAAGGCAATAAAGCAAGTCGATGTAGTTATCTCTGCAGTTGGAACACAACAGATGGCTGATCAGGTGAATATTATTGCTGCTGTTAATGTATATAGTGTTATGGGCTTTAGGCCCAGCTAGTTTACTTGTACTACACTTTACTTGTACCGCACACATATGCCTCCTATATAAAGGCATCACATGTATATTCCTTGATTATGAAATACAATACAATTATTCAGTATTTCTAACATGGTATCAGAGCCACTGCTCTAATCCTTTGGTGTGTCACTCTTAAGCAGTCTTGTCTTCTTGGGTGTCATCTGCAGCCGTTGTTGTGAGCAGCACCTCTGCCTCCACCGCGACTCCAGTACATCAAAGACCACTGCCTTGCCGCCACCATCGCTTCCGCCTCTCCGATCAGACCACAGATAGTACCATCGGAAAGAAATATCTCCGATCTACTTTTCTGTGAAATTTCGTCTTCATCGGACAATACACGCGCCCCCACGCGCCACTTCAATTCTCGGCGTCACAGCCACGCGCCTCCACGTGCCGGCCACTCTCCTCACGCGCCTCCACGCGCCGGCAAATATACTCACGCGCCTCCACGCGCCGGTCACGCGCCAGACACGCGCCGGCCACCCGCCAGACACGGTTTGCTGACGTCATCATCATGCCACGTCAGCCCTAGTGACGTCATCATTGCTTACGTCAGCAACACGTCAGCTTGCTTACGTCAGCACCAGACCGTTGACCGCGTTGACTTTTGACTGTTGACTTTGACCGGCCGTTGACTTTGACCGTTGACTTTTTGCTCGGGTTGACTTTTTTCAGTCCAGGTGCTCCTTGCCCAGTTTTTCGCGTAGATTTCATTTTTGCGGTCCATTTTTGCATATTTTGCTTCTAAATGAAGAATAAGGACATGTCTTCTTCTTATTGCAACAATCGTCGCTGCCAATCCATCAAACGTTTTTGCAATTTTTGCAAACGTTTTGGCCACAATATTGAGACTTGCTATCAGCGCAACAAATCAGCTGTTTCCACTTCTGCTGCTACAGTTGCTAACACTGAGAGTGTCCAACCCATGGCTCCTGTTTTTGCACAGTCTCAGTCTTCTGGATCCACTTTCTCCATTTCCAGAGATGACCTTATAAATATCATCGCCAATGTCATTCGTATGGTTGGTAATGCATCTTATTCCTCTTCTCTCTCAGCTTTATCTGGTATGTCTCCTTCCTCTTGGCTTATGGATTCTGCTTGTTGCAATCACATGACACCTCACTCGTCCTTATTTTCTGATCTTAAACCTGCACCGCACCCTCTTAATATTCGCACAGCAAATGGTTCCACAATGTCTGGTCATAATATAGGTTCTGTTTCAACCTCCAACCTCTCGGTTCCTGGAGTCTTTAATGTTCCTAACCTTTCTTATAATTTATTTTCTGTGGGACAATTAGCTGAGTTGGGTTATCGCATTACCTTTGATTATTCTGGGTGTATTGTGCAGGATCCTAGGACGGGACAGGAGCTTGGGACCGGTCCCAAGGTTGGGCGTATGTTTCCCGTGGACAACCTTCGTCTTCCACTTGTTGCTCCTGTTTCTATTGCTGCAGCTGCTGCAGTTTCTTCCACTCCTTCCCTTGCACTTTGGCATGCTCGACTTGGTCACGCATCTTCCTCTCGGGTACAACAATTGGCTTCTAGAGGTTTGTTAGGTTCAGTGTCTACAGAAAATTTTGATTGTGTTTCATGTCAGTTAGGAAAACAACCAGCTTTGCCTTTCAATACTAGTGAATCCATATCCACTGATATCTTTGACCTTATTCATTCTGATGTTTGGGGACCTTCCTCTGTCTCTAGTATTGGTGGGTCTAGATATTTTGTTGTCTTTGTTGATGATTACTCTCGCTATAGTTGGATTTTTAATATGAAACATCGTTCTGAATTATTGGAAATATATTCTAATTTTGCAAAAATGGTTGAAACTCAGTTTTCCAGACGCATCAAAATTTTTCGATCTGATAATGCTCTTGAATACACTCAATATGCTTTCCAAACTGTTTTGCATTCCTATGGCACTGTTCATCAACTAACTTGTCCAGGTACCTCTCAACAAAATGGTAGAGCCGAACGAAAACTTCGTCATATTCTTGACACTGTTCGTGCTCTCCTTCTCTCTGCTAAAGTTCCTGCTCCTTTTTGGGGTGAAGCTGCTCTTCATGCTGTTCATACTATTAATCGTATTCCGAGTCCTGTTATCCAAAATCAAACTCCATATGAGCGCCTTTTTGGGTCACCTCCAGACTATCACCACCTTCGCTCTTTCGGTTCTGCTTGTTTCGTTCTTCTTCAGCCACATGAGCATAACAAACTTGAGCCTCGATCAAGGCTTTGTTGTTTTCTTGGCTATGGTGAAACTCAAAAGGGGTATAGGTGTTATGATCCTGTCTCTCATCGTCTTCGTGTCTCCCGTAATGTTGTCTTTTAGGAACATCGCCTCTTTGTCGAACTTTCTCATTTCAGTGCTTCATTGTCTTCCTCCTCTGTCTTAGATCTTTTTCCAGATGAGACACATATTCCTTCTGTAGTTGCTACTGATCCTCCTGTAGTTGCTCCTGATTCTGTTAATGTAGACTTCTCTGTCCAACCACCAGATATCACTGATCCCTTTCCTAGTTCACCTTTTAATGAACAGGTGGAAGATGAACAGGTTGAAGACGAGCTACCCAACCCCAATCCTGAGCTTGGGTCTCCTGCTCCTGCTCCGCCTGAAGATCCTACACAAGACATTCCACCTCGTCACTCAACTCGGGTAAGATCTATTCCTGCACATTTACTTGACTATCATTGTTACACTGCTCTTGCTACACTACACGAGCCTCACACCTATCGTGAGGCTTCCACTGACCCTTTATGGCAGATTGCAATGAAAGAGGAACTTGATGCATTATCTAAAAACCATACTTGGGATTTGGTGACACTTCCTCCTGGGAAATCTGTGGTTGGTTGTAAGTGGATCTACAAGATTAAGACTCGCTCTGATGGGTCCATTGAGCGCTACAAAGCTCGTCTTGTTGCAAAAGGTTTTACCCAAGAGTATGGGATTGATTATGAAGAGACCTTTGCGCCAGTTGCTCGTATCTCATCTGTCCGTGCCCTCTTAGCTGTTGCTGCTGCCAGTAAATGGGACCTTTTTCAGATGGATGTCAAAAATGCATTTCTTAATGGGGATTTAAGTGAAGAAGTGTATATGCAACCTCCTCCTGGTCTCTCTGTTGACTCAAACAAGGTTTGCCACCTTCGACGTGCACTTTATGGCCTTAAACAAGCTCCACGAGCTTGGTTTGCCAAATTCAGCTCTACCATCTCTCACTTGGGTTACATGGCCAGTCACTATGATTCTGCCTTATTTCTTCGTCGCACTGACAAAGGCACTATTTTACTTCTCTTATATGTGGATGATATGATCATAACTGGTAATGACCTCAGTGGCATTCAAGAACTCAAGGATTTTCTCAGTCAGCAGTTTGAGATGAAAGATCTTGGACATCTCAGCTACTTCTTGGGTCTTGAAATCACTCATTCTACAGATGGACTTTATATTACTCAAGCCAAGTATGCCTCTGAACTCTTGTCTCGCGCTGGACTCACTGATAGCAAGACTGTGGACACTCCAGTTGAGCTTAATGCGCATCTGACTCCCTCAGAGGGGAAACCATTGTCTAATCCCTCTCTTTACAGACGCTTGGTTGGCAGCTTGGTTTATCTCACTGTCACTCGTCCAGACATTTCCTATGTTGTTCACCAAGTGAGCCAGTATCTGTCTGCTCCACGATCGACTCACTATGCTGCTGTTCTGCGCATTCTTCAATACTTAAAGGGCACTCTCTTCCATGGTCTTTTCTACTCTGCTCAGTCTCCTCTTACTCTTCGTGCATTTTCTGATGCTGATTGGGCAGGAGACCCCACTGATCGCAGGTCCACCACTGGTTATTGCTTTCTTCTTGGTTCTTCTCTGATTTCTTGGCGAAGCAAGAAACAAACTCATGTGGCCCGCTCCAGTACTGAAGCAGAATATCGTGCCCTTGCTGATACCACATCTGAGCTCCTTTGGCTACGATGGCTTCTCAAAGACTTAGGTGTGTCTACATCCTCTGCTACTCCTCTTTATTGTGACAACCAGAGTGCTATTCATATTGCTCACAATGATGTCTTCCATGAACGGACTAAACACATTGAGATCGATTGTCATTTTATCCGTTTTCATCTTGTCCATGGTGCTCTCAAGCTGATCTCAGTCTCCTCTAAAGATCAACTTGCAGATATCTTCACCAAGTCACATCCTAAAGGACGCCTTCGTACTTTGGTTGACAACCTCAAGTTGGTCTCACATCCACCTTGAGTTTGAGGGGGGCTGTTAATGTATATAGTGTTATGGGCTTTAGGCCCAGCTAGTTTACTTGTACTACACTTTACTTGTACCGCACACATATGCCTCCTATATAAAGGCATCACATGTATATTCCTTGATTATGAAATACAATACAATTATTCAGTATTTCTAACAGCTGCCATCAAAGAAGCTGGAAATATCAAGGCAAGGCACATATCTTTCCTAAAACTTTTTAATATTTTCCAACTTTTTTTTTCCCTCTTTTCTAAAGTTGCTTATTCAGTTTTCAACAACCTTTGGCCTTTGTTATCAAATCGTCCTTTAAATTTAAAATGTTTTATTTAATCTCTTTACTTTCAAAATTGTTTCAAAAAGATACTAATCACCATAAAATAAATGAAAATTGAAGATGTGAGAAATGGAATTCATGTCATGTCATAAGCCCAACATCCTCAAAGTGACCTCAGTTTCATTAATTCATTTATTATTTCAGCAATTTACTTTTATCAAATGATGGCAATGACTTTTTTGAAACATGTTAAAGCAAAAAAGCAAAAGTTGATGACCAAATATGCAATTTAACTTCTTCTATTAGCTGTTTAGCTTGTAATTGTTGAACTAAATGAGAAATCAAGAAACTTACATTATATACAATGAAATATTGGTGGGTTTCAGAGGTTCCTCCCGTCCGAGTTTGGAGTTGATGTGGATCGTGCCAAGGCAGTCGATCCAATTAAACATCATCTCGGGGTCAAGGCTAGCATCCGAAGATCCATCGAGGCCGAAGGAATTCCATATACCTACCTTGTGTCCAATGGCTTTGCTGGGTACTTTTTGCCCAACTTCGGAATTGCATTTACAGGCGGCACTCGCAGTTTCACAGCTCCTCCACCTAGGGACAAAGTAGAAATAATTGGAGATGGAAACACCAAAGGTATTAATATAAATTCAATCATCTTTCTCTTTAAACTTGTCAAGACTTTCTCATTTGCTTATGTATGTGCGTGCGTGTGTGTCTTTTACTAGATATAAGTCAACTAGATCAACTACTTTGGTTAAAGATGACCAAGTAATTGTTATTTTCTATGTTAACAGTAATTTTTTCCAAAGAAGAGGATATTGCGGCTTACACCATAAAAGCAGTGGACGATCCAAGAACCTTGAACAAGGTCCTTCATATTAGACCCCCAGCAAATATTTTGTCCTTCAATGAGATTGTTTCCCTATGGGAGAAGAAGATTGGCAAGACCCTTGAAAAAACTTATCTTCTGGAGGATCAACTTCTAAAGAAAATCCAAGGTTAGTAAGAACAATTTCACCTGTTGATTTATAGCGTTTTCTTATAGATCGAATTTGGTTTGGATCATATATCCCCTCCTCCCTTAGACGTGTAAGTTTTTTCGATCTAATTTGTTAGGATACACTTTGTTACCTCATTTGGAATTTGGATAATTATTAGGGGAGTTGTATTATATTCTTCATTTCTTAGTACTGTTAGTCAAACCAGCTGACTGTAACACCAAAGATTCGCATATTAGAGACAATACTAAAAAATTTAATTAGAAGTGACTATGTACACATTAGTTGTATTTGACTGTTTTTCTGCACGACTGACTTCATTTCATCAATATTTAGTGCATAACTTGTTTGGTCTCTCATTGAAAATTTTGGTTGGCATAAATATAATAAAAAAGGAAGTAATCCTCCTATTGATTTGAGCAGTTCCATGTACTAGCCAGAGAATGTTGACAGTTTCATAGATGGTTGGGCTATCTGATACTTATTTTTGCTTTTCTGCAGAGTCTCCCAGTCCTTCAAACCTCTTCCTATCCATTGCCCACTCTTTATTTGTGAAGGGAAATCTTACAAACTCTGAGGTTAAGGCTTCTTTTGGCGTGGAGGCTTCAGAGCTTTATCCAGAGGTGAAATACACCACTGCAAATGAATACTTGGACCAATTTGTCTAAAACTTGGAACATTCCTTTGTGGCAATGTGTTTACTATCTTACAATGTACAATAAAAATAAAGGAAAATATCTATTGCACACACTCACTTACACACACACTGTAATGTGTGAAATAGACATTGCTCAAAAATAAACTCTATGTTGTGTATGTGGCATTTGTTACTTGTTAGTTATGCCCTTGTTTGTGTCTTGTAAACCCTTGGATTGGATCCTTAATTTGTTTGTTTCCTAGTGAATATGTTAGTCAAATTGTGCTTCTTGTAATGAAAATTTGAAAAATCCTTGTTATGAGGTTCTTTGTTGTAGAACATGTTAAGTACTCGGTGTCTCAAATCAGATACTCTTTTGCTTTTGCTAATGGAGGGCCATAAAAAATTCATCCGAACCCGATGTTGGCTAATAATTTGTGCAACTTGGGACATGTCGTTATGAACTGTGCATTAATTAAAGTAAATATTTAGAGCCAAGTATTGCAAAATAAGTTCTTTTGATGAATCCAAATCTTCTGTTCCACTTTTCCTGCTCCGCTCTATATTCTACCAATAAAAACTTGTCACGTGTTATCATAATTAATTAAATACTATCATTATTGACTTATTAATATTACCATTATTAATTAATGGTAGTATTTAATTAATTAGGTGAATACACGACAAGCTTTTATTGGTGGAATATAAGTATAACAAGAAAAATGGGACAGAAGATTTGGACTCGTCTTTTGATAGGCCAGCAGTTTGCTTACTATGATAAAAGGATTTTTGTTGTTCACTTGATATCTTTTAAAATTTTGTAAAATTACACTTTGCAATCAAACATGAACGTCTCTTAAATTTAATAATAAAAACAGAATTTATAAGTTTATTTTATTGATTTACAAAAACTCAAAAAAAAAAAAAATCCAATCATATTTTTGGGAGATTTGGTTACATCTGTTGGTGTGTGTTAAAAACACTTAAAAAAGGGTGTTTTTGCTCATCTCCAAGATGTTCTCTGGTAAGGCTCAGAATCCGAAGCTGTTGACTGATATTGAGAATCTGTGCATTGAGTTCATGTACTGTGCTAGTTCTCCAAGATGTCCTGTGCCAAGGGTGGTAGTTGTGTGTCGTTGGGAGAAGCCTGCTGAGGGATGGATCAAGTTAAATACGGATGGGTGTGCAACAGGCAGTACGGGCTTGGCTGGCTGTGGAGGAGTTGTGTGTGACAGTCATGGGGAGTGGATTTCTGGGTTTTCAAGGCATATAGGGACTACGAATAGCTTTGTGGCTGAACTATGGGGATTAAGGGATGGATTAGTGCTGTGTAGTAACTTGAATATTCCTTATCTCATTGTAGAAATGGATGCTAAGACCATTGTGGAGATTTTTTGCAAACCGGGTTATGGCAATGATGTGATTTCTCCCATCTTGGATGACTGCAGGATGCTCATCTCCAAGTTTCAGCAGGTGCAATTTAGACACTGCTACCGCCAATCGAATCAATGTGCAGATGCTCTTGCAAGGTTAGGTGCTGATCAAGACTTAGATTTTAGAATTTTTGAAAGTCCACCAGTGGACGTTTTTGTGTTTTTTGAACAAGACATCAGTGGTCTGTGCTTTAACAGACTGTGTCCTATTTCTGCTGTTTCTTCTTAGTTTTTTGTTATCTTCTTTTTCACCAAAAAAAAAGTGTTAAAAACACTTGACCATATGTTTAATCATATACTGCTATTGTGGGCTTTTTTCTTTTTTTTTTTTCTTTTTTTTTTTTTTGATATTTTAGGTAAGAGGCCTAGATGAGGTATGAGTCCTATTTATTACAGACGTGTGTCTCGCCTAGTCGCCCGTTTAGTTGCTTGTCTTTCTTGGGCTTTAATAACTTGCCCCATCTTGTTGCTTATCATTCTTAGTTTTTATAGACGTTTGTGACGTTCATCAAAAAAATTATAGACGTTTGTGACCATTGGATTTTTCATTTTTGGAACCCTTGGTGTGAACTTGTTTTTAATACCTTTCCTTTTGTCAATCCAACAAGAATATCATTGAAGCAAGAGAAAAATATGTGGCAAAGGAAAATCACTCTCGAGAGAAAAAAAGACATTTGTTAACAGCTTATTTAATTGGAACTAAAATTTTTTTGCTGAAAGTGTATAAAAAAAATGTTAAAAGCTAACAAAATAGTAAAATGAAACTCATGAATAATATCATAAAAATACAATGAAACTCATGAATAGTACCAAAAAGAAGTTAAAAACTTAAAGAAGCTGAACTTTTCATCACATCTCATAATTGAACTTGTGGAAAAGTGTTATGATGGTATGTTAAATAAGTCATTGACTTGGTCAAATAATAGGTTAGCTTACAAGAAAAGCTCCAATGGGCTGAACTAAACAGTCATAAAGGGCTACAAAAGCCCAAAAAAGGCAAGAAAATAGAAAAATAAAAGGCTCAAGGTAAAATTGATTTAGATCCACATGTGAAATGGTACGAGATACATGGGATATAGTTAAGGCCCATGTTTATACAAAGCCCCATATTTTAAGATATCAAAAAAAGTTCAAAAAATAGTTTATAAATTGAACAATGGTCAATGTGAGACTCACAACAAAACCCTAGTGTTGAAGAACACACTCACACCAACACACTTGAGGTGGTGGTCCGGTGGAACTTCAGCCATATAAGAAGACAATACAATATACAAGAGCCCATAGCTCACCATGTCCAACACTATCACAATTTAAAAGTGTGGCTATATGAGATCATAAATTGTATCGTATGACATCTTCAAAATGATTTTATATAAAAATTTTAAAGCAATGTTTATTACACACATGCTCTTACACACACTAAAAAAAAGAAAAAAAAAACCTAAAACTGTGACTTGATTTTAGTTATTTTTTTCTAAGGTGCGTAAATGTTTACAACAACGGCTTGTAACAAAATTTTTCCCAAATTTTAATGGAATGAAACCCCACTTAGAGATTCGTAAAAAAATTTAAAATAAATAAAAATGAGGAGGGGGAACGGTAATTGGAGATCAGCACATACGTGACATAGTAAATCCTACGTCATTTTGTTGATTAAAAGTAGAATATTGAGGGGTTCTAAAAGTAATAAACAAATGAAAAGAAGTAAGCGACTATGACTATGAGCCCTCTTGCATATTGCATGACGAAATATCATAGCAAAACCTATAACTAATAGAATTAAGGAATTATACGTTGTCTTAAAAAAATAGTTGAAGGAGTCAAACAAAGAAGTTTCTGTATACGTACTTGTATTTAAGGAGCTCTGACTGACTTTGTTTGAAACTGAGAACTACCCATAAGATAGTCCAAGTCTCTGCTTCGCATAAACCCTATTAATCCTTTTAGTTTGAAATTCTCTCTGAATGGCACAAAAAAGCAAGATTTTGATAATTGGGGGGACTGGATACATTGGAAAATAAATAGTAGAGGAAAGTGTGAAAGTTGGGCATCGTACTTTTGCATTGGTCAGAGAAAACACAGCTTCTAATCTTGAGAAGTCCAAACTCATTGAGAGCTTCAAGAGCTCTGGAGTGACACTTCTCCAAGTATGTACAAACTCTAGTTCTCCGCATCGTGATTCGTGGGTGTGTTTTTAGTACTTTGGATTAGTATATTGATCTTGAAGTCGTGTGATTGTTTCACAGGGAGACATATATCATCATGAAAGCTTGGTGAAGGCAATCAAGCAAGTTGATGTAGTGATCTCTGCACTTGGATCACCAGAACAGATAGCTGATCAAGTGAAGATTATTGCTGCCATCAAAGAAGCTGGAAATATCAAGGCAAGGCACAAATCTTTCCTAAAACTTTTTAATATTTTTCCTTTTTTTTTTTTTTTTAATGTAAAGTTGCTTATTTAGTTCTCAACAACTTTTGGCCTTAGTATCAAATCTTCCTTTTACTTTAAAATGTTTTCCTTAATCCTTCTATTTTTAGAATTGTTTCAAAAAATACTAATCATCTAAAATAATAGGAAATTGTGGAAAATGGAATTCATGCCATGTCATAGACCCCACATCTTATGACCTAGGATGATGTATTGGATAAATTATTATTTTATATACAAGAATTTAAATTAGGCTAATTAGACGCTTAGTGATATCTCTTTATTTGAATAAGGTAGAAGTAGATTAGTATTGTAATTTGCTTGTATTCAAATTAATTCCTATGTTTTAGGAGATGATTTGCTCTCATTATTACTTGACATTTTACAAGCAAAAACATTAATCCCAAAAAGTTTTTTTCTCTCTTTTCAAGTTCAGAAGACTAGTTACCTAGAATTGACTATCATTTTATTTTCCAGTTCATATCACATCCTCAAAGTAAACTTAGTTTCATTAATTTCGTTTATTATTTCAGCAATTTACTTCTATATGATGGTAATAACTTTTTGAAACATGTTAAAGTAAAAAAATCAAAAGTCGATGACCAAATATGCAATTTAACTTCTTCTATTTGCTGTTTGGCTTGTAATTGATGAACTAAACGAGAAATCAAGAAACTTACATTATATACAATGAAATATTGGTGGGTTTCAGAGGTTCCTCCCGTCCGAGTTTAGAGGTGATGTGGATTGTATCCATGCAGTCGAGCCAGTTGAACATCATTTAAGGGCCAAGGCTAGCATCCGGAGATCCATCGAGGCTGAAGGAATCCCATATACCTACCTTGTTTCCAATGGCTTTGCTGGGTACTTTTTGCCTAACTTCAGAATTGGACTTGCAGGTGCCACAGCTCCACCAAGGAACAAAGTAGAAATAATTGGAGATAGAAACCCCAAAGGTATTAGCATAAAATTCAATCATCTTTCTTTCTAAACTTGTCTGAGACTTTCTCATTTGCTTATATATGTGTGTGCGTGTGTGTGCCTTTTACTACATATATATAAGTCAACTAGATCATCAACTACTTCGGTTAAAGATGGCAAAGTAATTGTTATTTTCCATGTTAACAGTAATTTTTTCCAAAGAAGAAGATATTGCAACTTATACCATAAAAGCAGTGGACGATCCAAGAACCTTGAACAAGGTCCTTCATGTTAGACCCTCTGCCAATATTTTGTCCTTCAACGAGATTGTCTCCCTATGGGAGAAGAAGATTGGCAAGACCCTTGAGAAGACTTACCTTCTAGAAGATCAACTTCTGAAGAAAATCCAAGGTTAGTAAGGACAATTTCAAATGTTGATTTATAGTGTTTTCTTATATATCTAATTTGTTTTGGATAATATTCTCTTCCTTAGACGTGTGAGTTTTTTTTTTATCTAATTTGTTAGGAGACACCTTATTACCTCATTTGGATTATTAGGGGAGTTGGGTTATCTTCTTCATTTCTCTGTACTGTTAGTCAAACCAGCTAACTGTAACACCAAAGATTCACATATTAGAGACAATACTAAAAACATTTAATTAGAAGTTACTATGTACACATTAGTTGTAACCAAGAAGCTGTATTTGACATTTTTTTTGGATGACTGACTTCATTTCCTCAATATTTAGTGCATAACTTGTTCGGTTTCTTATTGAAATTTTTGGATGGCATAAAAATAAATAAATAAAAGGAAGTAATCCTCCTATTAATTTGAGCAGTTCTATGTACTAGCTAGAGAATGATGAGAGTTTCAAAGATGGTTGGGGTATCTGATACTTATTTTTTTCTCTTCTGCAGAGTGTTCCAATCCTTTAAACCTCCTCCTCCTATCCATTGCCCACTCTACCTTTGTGAAGGGAAATCTTCGAGACTTTGAGATTAAGGCTTCTAATGGCGTGGAGGCTTCAGAGCTTTACCCAGAGGTGAAATACACTACTGTAGATGAATACTTGTATCAATTTGTCTAAAACTTGGAACATGTTTGTGGCAATATGTTGATACAGTGTACAATAAAAATAAAATCTCTGTTGTCTATGTGGCATTTGCTACTTGTTAGTGTGTGTACTTCTTTGTATAGGGTCTACCCACATGTAAGAGGGAAAATTCATGCATCAGATGTATTTTACATTCAATTATCATATAAGGCGAGATAATGTAATTTGTGGTTGAAATTTTTTTTAGTACTCCTTATAAACAACTTATCCTCTCTATGTCTTGAACGGCCTAAAGAAAAGGCATATATAAGTAAATTCATCACTTATACTAAAAAAAATATAAAAGTTTAATAACATATAAAAGAAATGTATTTTATTGTCGAGAATGTGACATAACTGTAAATGAAGCAACTCTTCTTTATATACAAACATCCCCTCTCGAAGCATCACCGAAGTAGACCAAATTGACAGATACAAGGTGGACCAAACTGGACCAAGGTGGAACCAATGGACCGAAGTCGACTAAAATAGATCGAATGGACCAAAGAGTACCAAAAGGACCGAAATGGACAAAAATGGACCGAATTAGACTGAAGTTGACCTAATTAGACCAAAGTGAACTGAATGGACCGAATTAGACCAAAGTAGACTGAAATGTTACACTGATGTAACTCAATAGCAATAATAAATGATATACTACAGTTTTTTGATATTATAGACCATGTTGTACACCTATTCTACTAGACCATATTCTCTTTGTCCATCTCCATGTATTTGACCCATGGCTTGGATTACGGGTGTAGTTGCTTGAGTTGTAGAACCAAGCCATTGCTTGTGTCTATGGGACACAAGCCTCCATTCCTACAAGCTCTTGGTTCGCATGACCTTTCCTACAAACAACAAAAAGCTATGCAATCCCTTCTTAAGGGCCTGTTTGGTAATGCTGTTTTAGTATCGTTGTTTGTATTTTTTGAAAATACATGTGAGTGAAAAAAATGTGTAAAAATACGTGTAATATTATTTAAACACTAAATATTATTGTTTAAAATACACTACCAAACAGCCCCTTAAAATACTTTTGTGTTTCTCAGTTTCTCTCTGAGAGAAAGAAAGGCTTATTGTGAGGACGGCCCTTAAGACTTTGTTGGTCTTGTTGTTTGGCTGAAGGCTTTTGAGCTATAAACAAAAGCCCTTCATGTGACAGAGGTATGGGCCTTTCAATGGGCCGCATGTGGTGTACATCTTGATTTTCTAATGGGCTTCGTTTGATGAAGCTTAGGGCTTTATAGTGGACCCGAAGGGAGATTGGCCCCTACTTGGGGTATGGGCTTGTGTTCGTGTTTGGACCCAAAGTTAATTTGCCTGTGTCTTGTTGGCACATGCCTTATCACATTTTGTTTCAAAATAAAGTAATGTTACTTATACAAACTTTTTACAAAAAAAATTTATAAACTGCTAATATGGTGAGTTGTTATTGGTAAATAAAAAAGTAATATTAATAGTGGGGCTAAATGAAAACTAATAAAAAGTATGCTACATCACCAGTTTGTAAAAATATTGTAAAATAATTTGTGACTGTAGCATTACTCTTCAAAATAATGTCTTAAATTTTACGCAAGTTTTATTTTACATTTTTACTCCAATTAACATATCCATTAAAGAGCTATATCTTGAACAAAGCAAATTAAGTTAGCTGAAAATGAAGGAAAAATGATTAAGTATTCTCAGAAACAGAAAAAGATGTGCATGCTTTTAAGATGTACATTGGTCCAACAAAATGCTATGGTATGTTAACAGTATTAGTTTATACCGTTAGCCGCCACAGCACACACTCATGCGACAGATTCAAAATTGCTTTGTCCTGTAGCAATAGAGAGACAAAGCCATCCTCGACAGTAAGCTTAGAAATTAAAGGAAATACAGAACATATTTTCACCTTGTTTGATTCAACACCAAGCATCTTCACCGTCATTACCGATGTGCCATCCTTGTTAGCATCGTATTCACAACATTTTAATTCGTGTCTCCTGCTCAATGGATGCTTGACTTCAATTTCTTTGAACACCCTTTGCTGGCTTGTCCTCACTTTGTCTTTGACCATCATTTGCCTCACCATTTTGCAGGCTTCTACTCCTTGGAAGCAGAGTGTTTGATCAAATCTTAAAAAGCTAAAACCAGAGGGGTAAGCATTATTGAAGTATGGTTTTGTTTACAAACACCAAGTAGCTGACTGACTTTTGGCGAGTTTTTGATATTCAGGGAAAGGAGAATCCGCTGTGGTATTGCAGGGCCTGTCAGCTTAATTCCTCAGCCATGTCGAAGCAGAGGCGAAGTGGTTATGAACCGTCTGATACGGAGACTGAGGGGTGTGACAGTCCATGGATTGGAGCCAATCATGAGAATGGAGGTTTAGTCTCCGAGGGGCTAAAAAGTGTGCTGCCAAGAAATACCAGCCCCATCACCATGAGACTCAACTCCAACAGGGGGCATTCATCGAGATTTGGATATGAGGTCTCATCTCCTGCCAAGGGTTCAAAGGGCAGCCCAGCTCAGAGGAGACACAACAGTAAGTCACCACACAGGCCACGGAGAGATGATGGTAATGCTCTTGCTCTTACACCTCTACCGAGTTTGGATGTTCGGAGAAATGTTAGTCCCTTCTCAAAAGCTGAGCCTGCTAGGCATATTTCTCCCTATAGACCTCGGGTAGAGGAGCACAATTTGGATAAGAATGAATTCGTAGGCTCACGTAGAAAGCAAAAGAACAGAAGAGAAGAAAATGGAGCTCATCCTCAGCTTCTTGAAGCTATTAGAGTGACTGAGAAAGCAAACTACAGGCGTAGATCAGTGACTGCTCCAAGACTCAGAGTGAGAGAGGACCAAAAAAAGACTCTGGTCATAGGTTGCAAAGAGAAGAGAGGACCTCCCCACCATTGTAAAACATGATTCAGAAACCTAAGGAAGCAACAGCCCATATAAAAGCACCTTCAATTGGTGAACTGAATGAAATGATTGCCAAGGCAAAGCTTCCTACTGGCTAGATAGGTGATGATTCAACAATTGAAAGCACGGATTCCATTTTACCGGGTGATATCTTCTTTTCTCGTCAACACATAGCATTGGCAAAGCAGAAAGATGTCTTACCAAAAACCAATGGCTTTGAAATCCATGAAAGCCAAAGCCCTAAATTGATTTTCCAAAGAGATGCTGCTGCTCATCAACGACTTAGAGCAAATGATAATTTTGATCATAATGCCCGAGGTACTTCACCCAGTGCTGGTTTGTCACAAACTATCAACTCTAGCTCTCATATGAGCGGGAAGAGCAGTGATAAATTTAGCAACAATAGTAGTAAAATGAGTGATACCAGCAGGAGCATGACAAAATTCACAGCCAATAGAAGGAAGAGCCAAACAGATGCATGGTTTGGTTGCTTGAGGAAGGGGCCTTGCAGAACATCCATATCTCCTGAACATCAACCAATTGATGAAACTTCAATTATCGAGAGGACATTTGTGGTTGAAAGCCTGAGACAATTTTGGGCAGATAAACATCAGCCTGGTTCATTGAATGAATTTACTTGCCACAAACAAGGAGCTCAACTTCTCAAGAAACTTGTAAGTTATTTCAGAATGGAAAATTCTTTCCTCCTGTAATATTTTGTTTCATCATGATGTTCATGGATTATTCACATTGCTCTGCAAATTGCATCTAGTTTCATATATGCAAGTTATTCTGTTATATTATATATTCTATGGTATGCATCTTTGTTGCTACGTTTTCTAAGCAGTACATTTACATTGATAACTTCTACTCTGTTGAATTCTTAGGTATCCCATGACGTCTGTCCCCATATTTTGTTCAAGGGGCCCTCTGGTTCTGGGAAGAGAGCACTAACAATGGCTCTTCTACATGAAATATATGGTGATGCTTGTTGGAATGTATGTTCTGGTCATCAACTGCAGCAACATTTTGAGTTATTTTTTCTTGAATATTATTTCTAGATGCCTAAACTGAATTTATCAAACCCTAATGCAGCTATCGCATGATTTAAGATATTTCCAGATTCAGGTACGCTCTAGTTTAATAATATTCAAATTTTAATTCCTGTGGCAACTGGTTTAGGAATATCTCTGAATATTTTTGTAATATATACGAAAATCCATCTTTCTAATCCACTGTTGTGACTTATTATTGTTACCAATATAATTAGAAAACTTACAAGGACCATTTATTGATATTTGAAGACGCTTGTATTGAACTCAACTAATCCCACAAAATATTTGAACAACTCATGTTTTCAAAGGCTAGAAACTCATCACAGTTTAGATTCTCATTGGGTTTGTAAAATTCAAAACCAGCTAGAATATGCACCAATTGATTAACATTCAACCAAACTTTTTCATCTTTAAGGGGTTTTTAAAATCTTCTAGTATGTTATGGATCTTTATAGTACTAGATAACGTTGCTTTACAAGGTAACTAGAAGGTATTTAAAAAGCTACTTTTAAATAAAAGAGTGCATGATCATGCCTAGAATCATAAATGAAGGTTGTTTTAAATTCAAGACGCTACAATTTGTTGAATTCCATTATGAATTAGCAGTTTTAGAGATTACCTCCCAAATCCAGTGCCACAGCTCATTTTACATACCAACAGGAAAGAAGGCCCATGCAAGTAGTAGTTCCATTAATGTACAGCCCTCACCATGTGGAACTCAATGTAAACTTGGAAGCAAATGCTAAATATGCCCTAATGGGTTTGGTCAAGGAAATAAGCAGTGAATTTGCAGTTATTCCTGAAGTCAGCAATGTTAATTTCAAAGCAAAATATAAAGGTCAGTTTTTCATGTGTGCAGAATTCGTCTGGATAATTTAACCCAATCTTTAAAAGCTAAAAAGGTTCCGTCTTATTGCTTTCAGTGATAGTCCTCTATGAGGTTGACAAAGCAACAGAGAACATTCAGCACTTGATAAAATGGATTATGGACTGTTATGGAGATGCTTGCAAGCTCATACTCTGCTGTGAAGATGATGCAGAAATCCTAGAATCAGCGGAAGACCGCTGCAAAGTTATCAAGATTGATGCTCCTGTTACTCATGAAGTAAGTTTCAGATTCATTATGGATTCAAACAGTTCAATTACAGTTATAAAATACAACCATAATTCCTTCTAAGCTTCTCACTTCCCCCATAATCTCTCATTCCAACCTCCATCTTCCCAGATCATGGAGGTTCTTATTCAGATAGCAAGGAAGGAGGACTTTGATCTTCCCATGAGCTTTGCTGCTAAGATTGCTACAAAATCGAAACAGAACCTGAGAAAAGCAACCATGGCTCTTGAAGCATGCAAAGCACACAAGTTAGTTCTAGAGGAACAAAGTGTGTTTAAAATTCTAACAAAGTAATTATACTAACAAGGACACTGTGCATGTGCAGCTACCCTTTTGTTGATGACCAACCAGTTCTACTTGGATGGGAAGAGGTCCTAGTGGATCTTGCTGCAGAAATCCTAGTTGATCCATCACCGTCAAGGTAGGGTTTTTCTTTTTAAGGGACTGGGAGAATCTCTGTTTAGGCAGACACTAAAAAATAAATAAATAAATAATAATAATAATAATAATTCTAACAGAACTAGAAGAAAGTTAAGAATCTATGATTTATTGTTATACCTGATAACAAATAGGCTTGAGAGTTAATACATTAAATGACTCCATTCCTTTGTTTGAGATAATTTTGATGCAGTTCACTTACTTATCCTGCAAGAGACTCTCTGTCTCTTGCACTGGAAATGAGAGATTATACTCAAGAGGTTACTTAAATTTATCATCTGAATATAAAACTGGAAAAAGATGGTCCAACACTTGAATCATAGGTGTAGATCAAAATGGAACTTATGAATCCTGCCACAATAACAATACTTTGATTGTTTGTGAAGAAATTCTAATATAACATCTCACATTTATGGTCTTGTCAGATTATATTTTGTACGGGGAAAGTTGCAAAAGCTTCTTTTGGATTTTCTACACCCAAAACTGATCCTCGAGGTGATACTCTAATTATTATTTCAAAATAAATATTCTCAATATTTACTGAAATACAATTTTATGATAATGTTGTGCTTCCAACGTGCAGAAGCTCATAGAACAGTTCCCCAAGCGAGTTGAGGCCAGTTCTAAACGGGAAATTTATTATTGGCTTGCTTATTATGTGAGTACCATCTTCTTCTTCTTTTTCTATTCTTTTTCTCTTTTTTTTAGGTTGGAAAAGTGATTGTAACTTAGAAGAAAACTCTTATCAGTGGCTGCTTATTTGTTAGTTATATACTGCTTTAGACATATTGTCTTGTTGACAAGGCTATAGTAACTCGGTTATTGTCAACAGAATAAGAGACTCCCAACCGGAACAAGTGCTTTACTGAAATTAGAAGGTAACATATATAAAAAAAAACACTCTAAATATTTGATGATTTATAATGATACATGCACATCAATCACACAATTCCCAAATGCATTTCACCTCATATGTAGGTTAAACAGCTACACGAAAGTTATAATCTGAGTACTCACCATTACACAGGCAGTTCACCAGTTATTTATGTATCTTTTTTGCAGATTTTGTAGCCAAGTTCATGAGTATATACAGGAAGTGTTCCAGTACGTCATTATGTATAGTTTAGACAGGATTGGTTGACAGTTGATATATGCTACAATCCATGTCCTTGATACAATACAACGTTGCTGCAGCTGCTACTTGATACTGAAAAGCCAAAATGATATAATTAGACACTCTCTCTCATTCCAAAACATCAAATTCCTTGTCAAAGTAGTACTTAGGTTTGGTTGAGAAAGATTAAAGAACAGTGATTGTATCATATTTATTGCCTTTGTTTTTCCCCCTGTTCCCCACAAGTTTTTGTTTCAGCCAATAAATCATCCACAAACGGATATCTATAGGGATGTTCATCTTCAAATTTCTTGGACAAAACTAAAGAAATAATAGCAACACCATTCATATGATGGTTTCATATTACTGTCAATTCTAGGAGAAAACAATAACCAAGCAACTGGTTGGGCTTCGGTGTCGCCCATCTGCCTTTTTCAGTAAAGAGTAAACAAACAGGGATCGTGCTCACCTAAAGTAGGACACTCCTGTAGCTTAGTAGAGATTCCATCGTACCGTTCATCAACCGTCAACAAGGATGGCAGCTTCTTGGGTGCTTGAATTCCTCAAAGCACCAATTGTTGTAATAAGTTCATATGTCAGCTGAATTCGGTTGAAAATTGCAGTAGAACAAATGTCTTATAAGACTATTTTTCAAGCATACAGAGGAAAGAACCACATAGACAAATTGGTCATCTAATAGTAAGTTACCAACAAAAAGTAAATTTCCAATCCTGGCTTATGGAAACAATGAAATTAATCATGTGTCATGTGCATTGTACCTGCTACCATTTCAGACAGTTTCAAGCCATACTTTCACCTGTGTCAAGAAAAACATCTCGCATAATACTGCCCATTGAATATACAAATGGGTCACTGTTTGTGCTCTAAAATCTACTTAATTCAGCCTTTGTTTAATTGAGCTAATATTCACCTCAAAAGAAAATGTACAACTTTTTAGAGTATTACCTTATTCAGAGTACATCTGTTCTTTAACAGGTACCCAAAAAAAAAAAAAAAAGGAGGGAAGAAGCTAATATAAATAAGCATATCCAAATGCACACAGCAATTAAAGGGAGAAAAATAAAAATATAAATAAAAGGTCACTAGAGCCTTCAAAACATCAGATTTTCCCCATTGCACACAATAGACTCAATCCACACATGTCAAAAACTCCAACATAAAGATATAGGAGAAAGAACGTGAGAGAAAGGGTTCCAAAACTGTCATCCCATATAATATTGTATAAATATAAAAGCAGTCCAAATTTCAGTAATCACGTGCCACTACTCATAAAATTGGGTTATGTAGTTGAAAAACAGAAACTAACTTCAATGCAAACCTTTTGAGTTACACCATTCAGTTAAGCTGAGCATGCACAGAGTATCTAAAATAACATTGCTCTAATTCTTAAATTATTTTCTTCACGGGATAAATGAGACAATTTCTAATTGACCTTAGTACATTGTAACATAGAAAAAGGCCATGGCCATGATATCAAATCAAAAATAAAATATAATAAATTCATAATTCAATAAGCAAGCACAATTAGATAAAACTCTATCCCAACAATGGTTTTTGTTTAACTACAGAAGAACTGACATCAAATGTGAACCATCCAAAGCTCTTTTAAAATCCAAGTATACATGGAGATATAATGTACATATTCCCTAAGAATTTTGAAATATCTACAAGCATGTTCGAAGTCCAAATTTTTCATTTTTCCTAGAACTATATACAAATCTTCAGCATCTCTTTCTTCTTTTACTTGTGCCAGCACATTTATAGCTTTTAGTCTCTTCTTGAGCCAGTACTTCCAGCTGACTTCTTACCAGTATACCTCTGTCAAAATAAATGGAAACATATTATATATGTATAAACATAATAACAGATGAAAGGCTAAAAAAGGACCACCCACCAAAAATATGCAACTTTATAATTTTTTTTTTAATTAGTAACCAATATAACTGACCTGCTTTCCAACAGTAAATGGGACATATTTGTACTTGATCATGTGTAGGATCTGTCGCTTCATCGTGAGGACAAATAGTACACCCCAGTAGCAGAGCAATATTGGCCAGAAAACAGGTACATCCAACATAGAAAAGAAAGTCAAGACAAATGCAACAATAAAAGCCTTTGTGATGGAATACCTGAGATTATCAACCAGGAAAGTTAAACCAACCCCACCATATTTAAAATAATAATAATAATAAAAATAAAAATATAAAAATGTAAAGCAAGGAAATTTTTCAATCTTTTTTGATAATTCGATAGTTGACAGTTCTATTGGAAACACCAGGAAGTGCCAATTAAAGTACAAGGCTCTTGGCCAACATATCAAAAGTAAATATTCTAAGAACTTCCACTTACAAAAACTTTACAGATATAAAACAAATATGCATGTAAGATGCAAAATAAAATAATGAAATAAAAAGCACAGATATTTTTCAGTCACCATATTTTTATCATGCATCACACATCTGAGTAATGAAATTTAGATAAATTAAAAGAAAAAGATGTGTGTGTGTGTGTGTGTGTGTGTGTGTTGGGGGGGGGTGGTTAACTCTAGCTATCCACCCCAAAGTATTGGATCATTTGCAATGTCCACCCTAGATTATAAAGTTTCTTAATCAACACCTTAGTTCAAGATTAGTTTGCAATATCCACCCCAGAATCTAAAATTAATATTAAAATTAACAAATTAGTGGGTTGGTTGGGTGGTGGGATATACTACCATGTCAAAATTAACAAATTAGTTCACTCTAATTTGGAATATCCATCCCTTTAACCCATTAATAATATTAATTTTAACATTAATTATGGATGGGGGAGTGGACATTGCAAATTATTAAGTAGTTTAAGATGGACATTGCAAACAACTCCATAGTTCCATTTAACTCTAAAAACTAACAATGGGCAACCTATCAAGAGGCACTAAAATCGGTCAGTGGATTGACAAATCAACCATTTAAGCCACACAACAAGAAAATTCTAATCTAAAGATTGAAAAAGCAATTCATTAGGAAAATAGCAAAAAGCACTACCCAGGGTATTCTAACCATCTAGTACATAATAGGAAGGTACATATTGATGATATTACAAAAGAGAATGCAAAATATGAAGCAGTGAACACAAACAAATCACAAGGAAACTACAAGGTAGTACAAGCCAAACAGAACTTTTTTTTATAGGTAAATCTTCATTCCAAAAAAGATGAAAAGGTACTATAAAAAACCAAAGATCACAGACAGTGTCCTAAGCCAAACAGAATTTCTATACATGTTGTGTTCAAAAAATCTACCAAGCACAAAAAGAATGAGCCTATTACCATTTAATTGATGTTCATTAAAGTTCGCCGCTGTATTGTATAAGGGTAAAATATATAGGCCATTTCAAAAGAAACTCAAAATGTGCCTCCATCAGGATAGCCCAAGCATGGTAAAGCCTGAGGCTTACAGACTCATTCATTTGGAAAAAATCCAACCAGGCCTGCCCACCATAGTTTAACCTCTGCCAAACTGCAGTTTTGTTGGAGAAAGAGTGATCCTTTTGTAGTGGAACATTGATTAGCCAGCTAACTTAATAGATTCAATTATTCAAATCCTCAAGAATCTCATATTGTAAAGATACAGTATAGTTCACAAATTGAGAAAATAAGCAAAGAACATTTTAAACGGAGACTTGGCAATAACAATGTTACTAAAAGAAATGAAAAGGCTAGTAATGTACTTGAATCATTTAGCTTTTAAAATGAAAAGGCTACCATGTAAACAATTATACTATTAAAATTAGAATCGACATTTAAAATGACACAAAAGCTTCCACATAAGCTTGTCATGAATGTTATAACATTCAGATTCAACCACTCTATACACTTCTCCATCTAACATAAAAAGGTACATGGAAAGATAAGGAATAGAACAAAGTAGTTAAATATTCTGCTTTATAGAATACACAAGATTATCCCTCCAATATGAGCTGCAATGGTAACAACAACCAAACCAATAATTCAAACAATATTTAAGCTCAAGTAGGCCCTTAAAATGCTTCCTCCGATGCATTTCCTCAAACCAGGGGTGATTAATGATTATCCGGCCTTAAACTCATTAAACAGGAGATAGTGCAGTTACCAAAAAAAAAAAAAAAAAAACTCATCAAAAAAAGCTACACCACAGGAAAATAGAGTTTCTAAAAATATACGTATGCACTCCAGAAATGAATTTGCATAACAAAGAAGACTGATAAAAATGAGAAATGCTATATTACCAGAATCTAAATTCGGGAAGGCGGCGAATGAAAGGCTTAAATTCATCAGAACCTGTCATTGGCAAAGAAGCCCCATCCAAGACTTCGAGCTCTGGATCTTCCTTTGGCGACAAAAACCCAATTAAGAGATTCAAGATATAGATCCCCAAACCATAGGAAATAACATAAAATCCTTGTATGGAGTAGACACGCAAAACATAAACCATTGCCACTGCAAGTGTTCCTAGCCACCTCTGAAGCGGGTGAGGTGTGGATCGGTCCAAATAATACTGAAACATCTTCGAAAAATCATTTCTCCAGTTGGCAAGAGGCGCCTCTGAAGCTGAATCAGTTCCTTGTCCCTCCATGAAAATTGGGTTCTAATCTTACAGCTTAACTCTACAAAACCCAAAATTTGAAATCTAAATATAAATTAAATTTCAATAATAACAAAAACTAACACCATGGTAAAAGGACCAGAGGTCCAGAACAACTAAATTTCCATTTTTTTTAGGAACTGAGTCTACATTAAACCATTTGGCTAATCCAATTTCTCAATGCCCTTTTTAGCATTATAGCAGTACAGAGCATACGACTCAATATTTCAAATCATCTTTCTTTTACCTTCTTTTTTTCTCAGCAGCCAAACAGCGTGCTAGTTCTTGATCATTATACGTTGAATTACAGGTATTTAGAGAACAAATAAAATCTTTTATTTAAAAACAATAATGCATAATAACGGTTACCATTCATGATCCAATTTTTTTTTTTCTCTCAAATTTTCCCAGTAACCAAACAGAGGGTTTGAGCAAGCGTTCAATAATGTGGATTGTAGGAACTTAAAATATTGAAGTAAGTAAGTAACATTCAGATTACTGAGATAATTAGGGTTTTGAACTTGAACCAAATTAAACAAAGATATAGCAAAATTGACTAGCAATAAAGGAAGGATAAGGTAGTAATTTTACCAGTTGAGCTTTGAGATCGATCGCTGAGCTAGTAATCAATCTTCTTCTTCTTCTTCTGTTTTTTGTTGAGTATGAAATTTCAATTTGAGTGAGTCTGTCTGAGTTTGAATTTGAGATCGGCCGGTTATATTTTAATTTGATCCTTCAAATATTTATTATTTTAATTAATTGACTCCTAAATTTTTTTTTTTTTTTAATAGAATTAATAGTAGTTGGAATTGATTGGGTTTGGAAAGTTGAGGGACAAGATTGACACAATTCATAATTAAAAGACCAAATTAAACTTTTTCAGTAATGAAAGGACCAACTTTAAGTAATCTTAAACCATAAAATTATAATGTTTATTTAGCTCATTCTTTTTTTCTTTTTCTTTTTTCTCCTTCTTTTTTTCTATTTTATTATTTTACTCATTCTAAGTCTGGAAAAACAAATGGGAATAAGAATTTTCAATGAAGATTGTAAACCCTATTTCGAGTGTATATAACATCTCTTTCACAGCAAATGAGTTCTAAAAAAAATATTACTATTATGTTTCTAAAATTAAAAACACTAGTTTACTAATTTTTCTATTATTTTTCTACTTTATTTTTTAGAGTATTTAAAAAGGAAAAAAGATTCTCAATAGACATATTGTAGTAGTCGGGGGTATTTTTTAGATTTCATTTAAAGGATAAGTTTGAATTTGAAAACAAGCCAATAGTATTTGTATTGTATTAGGAGTATCTCATTTTATTCATTCTAACTCTGAAAAATCAATGAGAATCACTTTATGGGAATAAGAATCCTTCAATGGAGGTTGTATACCCTATTTTGAGTGTATATAACATCTCTTTCACAGCAAGTGAGTTCTAAAAAAAAATATTATTATGTTTCTAAAATTAGAAGTTTATTATTCACCTACTTTATTTTTGGGAGTATTTAAAAAGGAAAGAAGAATCTCAAAGACGCGTTGTAGTAGTCTAGAGTATTTTTTAGATTTCATTTAAAGGATAAGTTTGAATTTGAAAGCAAGCCAATAGTATTTGTATTGTATTAGGAGTATGTTATTTTACCCATTCTAAGTCTAAAAAATAAAGAGAATCACTTTATGGGAATAAAAATCCTTCAATGGAGATTGTATACCCTATTTCGGGTGTATATAGCATCTCTTTCACACTAAGTGAGTTCTAAAAAAAATATTATTATATTTCTAAAATTAGAAGCCACTAGTTTACTAATTTTTCTATTATTCCCCTACTTTTATTTTTGAAAGTATTTAAAAAGGAAAAAAGAATCTCAATAGACACATTGTAGTAGTTGGAGTATTTTTTAGATTTCATTTAAAGGATAAGTTTGAATTTGAAAGCAAGCCAATAGTATTTGTATTGTATTAGGAGTATGTTTTTTTGGTTTGATTTTATTCTATTTAATGAAAAAAAAAATACCCAACACTATCTATGAAACATTCATTTAAGTGTTGTAGGAGTCTAGGAGCCCTTCTAATCACGTTACTTAGTTTGTAAAATAATAATAATAATAATAATAAAATCAAAAGAGGTTTATTCCAACTGGTAGATTTATATTTCAGATTTCTGATAACTACTTTTTTTAATTTAAACTATAGAAATTTTTTATAATCTTATTTAAGGGTAATTTTGGAAAGGCAAGACAATAAATGATATTTCTTTAAAAAGTTGGATTTTTTAAACATGACAAACAATTTGGAACGGAATGAGTATTTGTTTGGTGTAAAAAATTTTCATGGTTTATGTAAGGACCGAATTCGAGCACTACCTCAATAGGGTGAGTGGACTCAAGCCCAGTTAGTTTAATACAATGAATTTGTAAAGTATGGGTTCAAGAGTTGGGCCCTCATAAGGGTTGCAACAATTAAACATGGTAGGGAATGGGTTGGACGACAAGGACATAAGCTAAAGCGTAAGATATGGCTCCTCAACCTTCCTCTTAGGGGCTAGAAGTTCTTATTTCTTCTTCAATGCTTGGTTACAAGGTTGATACAAGTGCTACCATATATTTCTCTAAGAATCCCGTCGCCCTTTCTGGGGGACTTCTTACATTATATATCCCCCCTTTAGTTAATCTTGGCCCTTCATTTGTTGGTCATGCAGGCCACCACTTGAGTGTTTGTCTCATCAGTCACCTTCCCCTTCTTTTTGTGGGTTGCAGCAACTACGGTAGCACTGCTCAGGGGTTACTTCTCCATTAATGCGGCCAAATCGTTAGGTGTGGGCATTTAATGTGGAGGTGACAGTTCCTCCTGGAATTGCTCCTCCACCATACTTCCGTGGCTAACCCATAGTACTTGTCTTTTCTTTGAAGACGTTCTGAAGGACCACCTCTGATTGTGCTTTGTTCTTCCTCTCCATGGTCTCGGTTGGCCAAGGACATGATTGTCCTCGGCAGTGCTTCTTGGTAACTGGATCCTCTTCGATTCGTCCTCGGACATTTCTTCATCCTCGGCGTGGGATTTGGGCCTCGTATGAAGTGGGCCTAGGTTGTCAAAACCTTGTCCCCACAGTTTATTTGTTAAATAAGTTGGACAAAATTACAATTATACCTTAAAAAATTAAACTTTAAAAATATGTTCATTTTCTTTTATAATGAAAATTAGCTAAGCCTTTCTCAAAAGAAAAAGGAAAAAGCTAGCTAAGCCAACCATACCACACTCATCTACGTTTTCAAAATCAAAACCATACTCTCAACTCAAATTAAAGACTGAAAAAATATTGTCAAGTTAAAAACCCTAAGCATGCAGAACAATGGCTTAATTACCATGGTATTAATTAATCACTATGGTATCTTATAGGATAAATCACATTATAGCAAAGAACGATGTTAAATTTTCACAATTTGTTAAGGTGATAAGTTATGCTTGGAACAACTTCACTTTTATGTGAACCCACAACCCACAACTAACATCATTTTTATAAAACCTGTAACAAAAATTTGTATCACTAGATTTAATAATAGTAAAAACTAAAAAATAGATATCATTTAAGTTTGACAAAACAAAATACTATACATAATAAAATGAAGAAAACTATCTTTTTCAATTTATTACATAAAAATTTTTAAGATTATCTATGTGTATTATTTAAACAAAAGAGAAAATGGGCTTCTGCCCTTTTCAGCCAAATTAATTAGCTTTATGCCCCCCTTCCCAAACTAAGTAGGAAAATGTCTCTCTTTTAAAACTCGATTTATGATTAATCTAGTTAGGCCCTATAGTGGCGTTTTTATAGAGCCTATAGTGACGTTTTAAGAACCTATAGTGACGTTTTTTAACTCGACTTCAGTGAAATCGAGTTATAGGCAATGAAATCAACCTATAGTGGCATTTTTTTACCTATAACTTGATTTCATTGAAGTCGAGTTAAAAAAACGTCACTATATGTCCTTAAAACGTCATTATAAGCTCCTTAAAACGCTATTATAGGGCTTCAAAAAAAAATTTAACTCGATTTATCATAAATCAAGTTTTAAAATAAGGGCATTTCTCTATTTAGTTTGGGAAGGGAGCATAAAGCTAATTAATTTGGCTGAAAAGGGCAAAAGCCCATTTTGTCCTTTAAACAAGTTATATAACTTATTAATAGAGTCAAAGAGAACTCCAAATATATTTGGAACCAAACTTTTTCCTAACGAAATAATTCATACATCACAAACTCTAAATATAGCACACTCAAAACACTAAAGTCAATCTCAATGGTATTGACACATGATGTGGAATTTTGAAAAAAAACTGCGTCCCATTTTTAATCTTCCGCTTTATAGTTTATACTAGAGTAACTTATAACCTCATGCATATGCATAGATACACTTAGATATATACAATAAGATGCATATTATAATTCCTATTTATATAAATTTTTTTTTTTTTGAGAAAATCTATATATATAATTTAAATACTATTAATAGTCATTCTTATATTCTATTAACTCTTTAAAAAGTCTTGTAAGAATATTATTATATATAAAATGTAAACTGTTCATTTTTATTTATTTTTATTTTATTTTTTATTACTTCTTAATTTTTGTTATTGTGAAGCACTATCTTTGTTTTTTTACGATTCATTTATTATAGACTATTTGGTTTTCGTACTCAATAATTCACTTAGATAGATATTTATGATGTGGTCCCACATTTGATTTTAAACTTAGGAAATAAAATTCTCTCTAAAAATAAATAATTTAGGACACATAGCGCAAAACTGGACTCTAATTTGAAATTCTAATTAAACTTTCTCTAAGTTTTTCCTATTAATATATATATATATGTGTGTGTGTGTGTGTGTGTGTGTGTCCATTTTTATTTCAAGATTAAACTTTAATTAATTTATAAGTAAAAAAGAATCTTAAAAATTAAAAATAAATAAATAAATAAGCATATAGCAAATTGTGATGGGTAGAACATAAAACGAAACACTAAAAATGAAGGCATAGGATTTTTATTAATAGAATATTGACATGATAAGATCTCATAAGTCACTGACCTCGGTGTGAAAGTCAAATATTAGGCTTTAATTTTAACTGCTCATCAATATTAGTAAACTTTCAAGAGAGATAGTGAGAGGAAGAGGTAAAGAGTTATTACTTATCATAGGGGTCTTAAGTTTTCTAAATTAATTGTTACTATCTTCTTCCAACTCTTTGTGAGGTTCTTATAATTGGTAAGCCAAAAAAGGGTAATTAACCAACTGGTTGTTATAACAGAAAACGGAAATAACTAACAAAAGATATTATTAAGCATCAGAAATTTGATGCTTATAAAGGTTGAGGGAGAAAACAAGTTTAACACATAAAAGGGTTATCAAGATTCTTGAACAAGAAGTCTTTCTGTTTTTTAAAATTCTGGGTCATCTTGAATAGTTTGTGAAATGTAGTTAAGAGAAACTGAGAAAGTACAGGTTTTTTTTTTTCTTTGGGAGAAAGAAAATGTGGCTTCCAAAGAAAAAAGAAATAAAGAAGACAGAAGGAAATGGGATAGTTGCAGTTGCCATAGACAATGACAAAGGGAGCCAACAAGCTCTCAAATGGGCTACTGACCATCTTCTTTCCAAGGGCGAAACTCTCGTTCTAATCCATGTTGTTAAAAGAGCATCCTCATCTGCATGTAAATCTCTCTCTCTCTCTTTCTCATGCATATTAAAATGTGTTATTTAGGAGGTACATCATGCATGTTAAGTTTATGGGCTAAACTTAAATGCAGTTTCTTTAAGTGTTTTATCTTACGTTTTCTAATCAAAGTCAATCGTGTGATTACATTAATCAATGAACCACATGGTTGAATTTAATTGTCTTTAAAAAAAATTACACTTTTTATGATGTATTTGGTAAATATAGTCATAGAGTTTAAATTTGAATTTAATTGAAAATCCTTAAGTATAAGACCTTAGGAATTGTGTATCTTGCTTAAACTGGTAAAATTGGTTTGGAATAACTTCATTAATTTTCTCAGAAAATGCCTCAATGATTTAACAAAATTGTTTTCACCGATTATAGATGAATACGGCAACGTTTGCAAAAGCGCTTTTGCAAACACTGAGATAGCCCCTTTTGCAAACGCTGAATAGTTGCCACATAATGGTATTTCATAGGGTTTGGGTTCCTCAATTATTTTGTAGTACTGTAGAAGTAGCATTAGCAAATAACAATAATAATAACAGAAATGAGAACAACTACGGTAAATATGGTTTTAAAAACTAAAACGGTTGAAGAATCGAAAATAGGTTTAATTCTCAGTATTTACCAGTTGAACCAGTGATTTTTCAGTTTTTACCGAACTGGTTCCAGGTCTATTGAACCGGTTCAACCAGTCAATCCGGTTCAATTTTTAAAAACATGACAGTAACAATAATAATAATAGACAAATATATGTAAAAGAAAAAAAAAATGCTACCTATTTAAAATATTTTGGATCCAAATAACAAGAAAACTGTACATATACCATGTGTACTTATCTATATCTATATAATAATATATAAAAAGTTGAAACCTAGTATATAATATTGTTATGCTCCTCTTGAGCCACATCATTAGTCACATTACTTTTTTTTTCTTCTTTTTTTAATATTAATATATTCAATAGTTTACCATAACTTTACACATGCTCTAATCTGATTGTAACTTATCAATATTGTGCCATATCATCTTCTTCTTTTTTCCTCTATTTTTTTAACAAAATTAAACATATAAATTATTAAAATATTTAATAGTATAGCACATTAAATTATGTCACTTTATATATTCAAACACTTAACAATATTTTCTACAAATTAAAAATTAAAAATTAAAAATTAAAAACACTCAACAATTTTAATGGTTTTAATTTTACATATGCTGTAACTTTTTTTAATGTAACTTTACAGATTCAAACATTCAACTATTTTAACAATTTTAACTTTATATATGCTCTAATTATACATATAGCCTAGCAATTAATTTTGCTAATATCTCATTGTGACACTTCATCCACTTATTTCCAATTGTCTTTCTCATATTTATCTTTTCTTCTCCCTATTATTCTCCACCTTTTTTTTTTTTTTTTGAGAAGAAGTATATAACTTTATTAATGCAAAAACTTAAGGGATTACATCAGTGTGAACTAAATAAGCAATGTCTGGTGGCACCGACTCCATCCAAACTAAAAGGGGGGAAAAATTCCTAGCTCTTTTGGCTAATGCATGAGCCACAACGTTGCCCTGTCGCCTAGTATGAGAGAAGGAGTGGGCCTGTCACCTATTATTCTCCACCTTATTGTTACATTTACTCTAACTTTTCCCTCCATTTTTGCCTTTTTATCTCTTCACTATTCTCTACTTTATTGTTACGCTTCCTCCATCCCTTCTTTTTTCTTATATCTTAGCTCTTCTTCTCCCCATCTTCTTTTCTATCAATTTGATATCATCTCTATCATTTAGTCCATATATATATCCCAAACAAAAAGATGATCTCTCATTGTCTCGCTAGGTGGATTTTTGTTCTTGCTTGTAGCTCTCATTTATGTTGATTATTTTCATGTTTTTTTATTGCTCTTCTTTAAGCTGATGCATTTTGGTGTTGTGATTTTCTAATTCCCCGTCACAAAGTTTTCTTTCTTCCTCTTTAAGCTTTACTTTGATTTTAGTTTGGGCTAATACTTAGTTATTTTGGAATTAGAATCTTGAGTTTATATCAAAACACAATCTACATGACTATGTATTTGAATATTCCTACCAGTTATTTGAGTAATAGATTATTATAAAATTTATCTCTTATGCCTTTTTAATTTTGGTTAAGATAACAGTGTAATTTTGAGATAAGTTTTGAGTAATAAATTATTTGAAGCTTTCTGTCGGACCGTGTGCCTTACCAATCCATCCAACCACCAATTGGTGAAGGATGAGGGGGCACAAATCTTTTATAGCATTCGATCGCAGACCAAGCCCATTGGTATTGGAGCGAATTGTGAAATCCCTCACAATCCCTCCCTCACAATGCGGCTCCAACGACTCGAACCTATGACCTTGGCTCTGATACCAATTGAAAGCTCGAAAATGTGTTGAAAACACAAGAGCTATTTAGACCCCCAAATTAAAATTACGGCTCGATAGATTTTACACAACTTTAATACAAAGTGCGGAATAGTGTAAAAGCGAGCGGATGAACAACTAAGCTACTCTAATCCATAAACTAAGCAACACAGCAGTATAATGGAATTAAACAAGAGTAGGGAAGAAGGATGCAAACACAGAAAACACCAAGACGTGTTCTCGAAGAGGAAACCGAAGAACTCGGCGAAAAACCTCTCCGCCGCCCTCCAAGCGGAAATCGATCCACTAGACAATCAGTTGGGATACATGGGTTAGCAAGAGACCCTCCAAGCCTAGTCTACCCGATGTACCTAAGCCCTCCAAGCTCCTACTCCAACAAGGCTTCTCGGAACCGTGTCTTGTCTAACTCTCCGGATCCCGCAACAAGCTCCATGTTGCATTTGCCATCCTTGGCTTCTTCCAATGCTTCCCAATAGCTCCAAAACACTCTCTACACTCTGAATGTGTGTGGGTTGTGTTTGGGTATAAATCTCCTCTCAAGGTATGATAATAGGAGAGGGATGGAGAAGAGGCTATAATGATTTCTCACTAAGGAGGAGTAGCTCTCTCTCAAAAGATGGGTGGGTGAGTTGTAGAAAACCTATCTAGGGTTTTTCTCTCTGAATAGCCACACCAACATATGTGGGTAATGAGGGTATATATATAGAGTGGGTGAAGGGTAAGAAGGTCACTTATAAAAATCCTCCAGGCAGAAAGTTTCGCGATTGTCTCGCGGGAAGGCCTTACCAGCGAGACACTCGCGAAAATGACAGCCTGGCATGACTCTTCAGCTTCCAACACGTGCAGGGCACATGCACCATTTCGCGGGATGCTTAGTAGCGAGACACCCGCGAGAATTCTTCATTCTTCAAATTCTTGAGTCTTCAAACACTCTCTCTATCACACAACCCTTACAACAAGTCCCACAACAAATACAGGGTTTAAACGATTAAACATAATTACAATCAAATTTGGCACGGAATAAAAGCCAACAAAACATAGTTGTAAATTACAACTTTACAATCTCCCCCTTTGGCTATTCCGTGACAAAACCCTAAAACAGACTCTAGACTTAACCGTGAGTTTGGGAACAAAGGCAAAACTCACTCACACCTAATTCTAGATTCTGATAAGCTCTTGAGACATATGAACAAGTAACTCCTGAAACACAACAACACAATAACATCATTGTATGCAGAAAACTTGAAAACATATGGAGCAATAATAGCATGATCGAGCAAAACGAAATAGAAACACTAGATCATGGCACGATCAACCAAGTAATCACTATACCGAAGCAATTACTATGTTCATTCACACATGGAATGAACATCAGGATTTGCAAGAAGATACGCTCAAATGAAGAGAGTCACTTGCAACTCCAACACTCAACCAATGCGAAATACACGAAGTATTTGCATCTAGGAACAATCCTACTAGGGCACACGAGTGTTCATCACTCAACCAATGCATAGTACGTGTATGCATCTAGGAACAATCCTACATGGGCACAAGAGTGATGTACTTGAAGTAAAATGCATGACATTGAACAACAAGCAAACATGCATGAAGGTTGCATAGGCAAGGTATTGCAAATGCATGGCACAAACCACAAAGACCTACAAACCAATGCATGAAACAAACCCTTAAAGCTTACATAAGCAACATGGGTACAAAATATAAAGTACTTCCCTATCATATCACTCCCCCTATCATGAATCATAGGAGTTGTGATGAACTTGGAACATATATACTTGTAACCTGAAACACTTGCACAAAACACATTAGACCCTCAGGGTAAAGCAAGTAATAAACGGACAAGTATAATGTAACAAGTAAATTGCGATCAAGTAATCAAGATGTGAAACATGTGAGCAATTTGATCAAACACCAAAACAGTCATATGGAAATGACTACAATGATCATATAGCAAAGAAAGTGATCATTCGAACATGCAACCAATAAAGCACAATAGCATAAGGATAAAAGCATGTCCAACACATAAACACGATGCAATGAGAGCAACAAAGCATATCAAAGCATCATAAATCAACGAGAAAACAAGCATGAAGTAAATCAAGATTTTCTCAAAAAGAATGTCTTCTCCCCCTTGGCATATGCATCTCCCCTATGGCTTTCTCCCCCTACGAATGTGCACAAAGTAGAATTTCTCCCCCTAAGAGTGTGCACATGAGTCATATACAAATGACGATACTCTCCCCCTTTTTGTCACGAATAGACAATTAATCAAGAGGAAGGAGGGAAAGAAAAGAAGATATGAAGATGATGCATGAGGAGTGCAAAATGAATGAGAAAATGAAGCTCAAACATAATACAAACATTAAAAAAATGCTACAAAGCATAAAGAGCATGACATGCTAAGGATGATAGAACATGATATGGACCTAGGCATGACATGGACACAAGAACATGTTATATGTGCTAAAATGTCTAAAAAGATTTAACTAGCATGAGTGAATGCAAAAACATGTCAAGTGTTAGAGTGTGTGCAGCAAAATGCATGTAGTGTGCATGTGTGATACATGACTAATGCATGAGCAAGGCACTCAAGGGGCAAAGTGTACAAAACACACCACCAATGATCAAAACATGATAAACATGAATAATTATGGTGATCCCCAAAGTTTGGTACTCATTGGAGTCCAAAACAACGAGAAAATGTCATTTGGGCATTTTATCAAACACTTAGAGTGCACACACTACACATGTATGATGAACAATGCAAGAACATATGGAAATCTTGCCTAAATACATGTTATATTTGCCACAAGGGGCCAACAACCAAATCAAATCATCATTTAAAACAAAGCCCAATCAAAAAGATTGACAGAAAATAAGTTTTCCAACTCCCATTTGAGAAAATCCCAACTATGAACATAAAACCCCCAAAAACGTAATCTAAGGATCAAAATCAATGAAAAGAGTTAAAGATTACCTTAGAGATGTTTATGGAATGTAAAACACTTCAAATTAGTTGGGTTTAGATGTTGAAACCTTAAAACAGGGGTTTGGGAGAAGATGGGAGAAGTTTAAAACAAAAGACCCACGAAAAGCCCTTTAAAAAGCTGATCTGGAAATTTTCGCGGGAAGCTGACTCGCGAAAGTACTCGCGAAATTTTCGCGGGTAAGGCTTACTCGCGAGCTACTCGCGAAACACTCGCGAAACTCTCTGTCCAAAGCTGAAAAAGCTTTAAAATTGGACTATTTAACTCCCAGTTGAGCCTATACATGAAATAGGTCACAAAAACACCCAGAAAACATGTTTTTCACACAAAAACACTTTGAAAACTTTGAAAGACATGGGAGATACAAAACACTTCCAAAAGCAAACAAAAAGAACATGAATCTTTTTGGTTTGAACCACATATGGTTGAGCACACACACATCACATTTGAGCATGTACAAACACACAAATGAAATAGGCATTCATTGAACATTAAACTTGTGTGTTGTGTGTGGGAATCAAGTGTGGAATAGTCCTTAGACCAGAGCGAAGCTTCAATGATCAATTCAAACGAGTCATACACAACTGATACGAAATCAAGTGGACTATCTCCATTATAGAAATGAGTATATATGACCTCCCACACATTGAGTACATAACTTAGAAGCTTTTCATTTGACTTCTTCATAAAGCATAACAATTGGTCCATTTTATTTTGTATGGACAAAACATCTCATTTTGAGATAGGTGCTTGAAATTTATGATATTTCAACATTGATGATAAGCCTTTAGCTTTTTGAGCACCATAAAATTTACATTAAAAGAGTCGCTTTCCCTTTTTCCTAGTCAAATACTAATATGTGCGACAGGCTTTTGCAGCTCAATATCTCTTTTCATTTTGAGATTTACATTTAGTGAGCTCTTTTTGCAAAAACATAAAAATAAAGTGGGAAGAGATATATACACAAGGCTATGCAAGTATCAAGACCAACAAGACTATTGACCAATCATTCATGACAAGCTTGAAGATCTATTTACAACAGTCACACATAGTTTTCAAGATTTCTTCCACATATAAATAGGTGCATACATAATAAGCTAAGCTCGTAAATGCACTACGCCATTAGTACGAAGGTACTAGGCCAAACTCACATGAGATATGTGCTCAAACAAATACGATCAAACTTTTTGAATTTTTCACTTTTTATGTGGTTTTGGATTTTTACTCACACAAAACCAGAGCAAAACAGTAAGATCAAAAACAAAAACACAAACAATGCATATAAAGAGATGCATGATGCACAAATGCATGACAATGAAGCATCTAATGCATGAATGGTCCTACAAAGATCGAAAGAATTAGATCAAGGACCAAAAGAGCATAAGCTCAACCATAGGAACCCTTCCTCATCCAAACGGAATGATTGTTTGGAATGAGTGTCTCAAGAGAAGTGAGACGAGGGTTGGAAGAATGAGAACCGGAGATGCACATAGTCAAGGAGTTAAGAGCATCAAACACTTTCTTTAACAACATGCTATTTTCACTCAAATCCGGTTTATCATTTTTAGCACAACTTCCAAGAAGCTCAAGTTTCTCTTTTCTTTTGATTCTTTTAAAAGCTTGAAACTTAGAGTAATGAGGTCTAAGATGACCAAGGGCACCACAATGGTGACAAACAATGTGTTTAGGTCCATTAGGCTTTTTGGGAATGGATCTAACAACTTGGGTTTGTTCTCTCTTCAACTTAGAACATTGAGGCCTTATATGACCAATCACACCGCAATGGTGGCAAGTTGGAACAAATTTAGATCCACTCAATTCCTTAGGATTGGACCTAAACAGAGGCTTTGGCTTAATAGCCTCTCTCCACTTTTTGATTTCTTTTATGTGGAGGAATGTACACCGATTTGTCCTTTGAGGCAAAACACACATTAGACACAAAATCGGGTACCACAACATGATTGCAACATATATTTTCATCCTTTTTAACAATAGGTTCAGCAATCAAACACTTGGCATGCATCTTAAGAGATTCATTTTCAGATTTAAGATCATCAACAAGTTTGTTAGACAAAACAAGTTTAGCATCCAAGTCCATATTCAAACATTCAAACTCTTTCAACTTTTCAAAAGAATTTTCAGCAAGTTTCTTATATTTTTCAACCAATTTGATGGATTCATTGAGCTTAGCAATCAAATCATCCTTTTCACAAAATAACTTGCTTAAACTCTTTTGAAACTTCTTAGCATTTTTCTTTAAGAGTTTGGTGTTAGGAATATCAACAACACCCAAAGATTCATGTAACATAGCATCACAATTTTGAGGATTATCACTCATAGAGGCATTTTCACAAACACATGGCATGTTACATTTATCACCAACCAAATCATACAAAGAGGCATACATAGCACAATCCATGGCAAACACACAAGGGGTCACGGATCACACTTAGGTATTTAAACCAAAACAAGTGTACCCGCTCTGATACCAATTGTAAGCTCGTGTGCCTTACCAATCCATCCAACCACCAATTGGTGAAGGATGAGGGGGCACAAATCTTTTATAGCATTCGATCGCAGACCAAGCCCATTGGTATTGGAGCGAATTGTGAAATCCCTCACACTTTCTACTGCTACTTGCCTTGGTTCACAGCATGACACATAGCTGTAGTCCCTTGAGACTTTATGTACAGAAGATGTGTTGCTTTTTAGAGAGAACGAATTTCAAAAAACAAGTCATATATCATTATGATGCATTACAAAATATTTATATATTCTCACGCATGGTATAAGTCACGACTAGTTTGTATAGAACTTGTTGCTCTATAACATTTATATTTGTAACAATGATAGCAGAAACTAAGAGAATAAGTTCAAAATGTTAAATACATCTAAAAAAAAGGCTTTTGGTGTCACACTAGCAAGATTGCATGCATGTTCTCATCGTTGCAGATAACTTCTCTTCAATACAAGATTAGAAGCTGTTATGACTTTTGTATGTACAGATGGGGGAAAACGTGCTGCCATTTGTGATAGCAATGAAAAAACTGCCTCACTGCACAGACAACAACTTGAGCAGCAAAATAGTGATATATTTTTTACCTACCACTGCTACTGTACTCGTAAATATGTAGGTTTGATATTTCCCATTATCTTCTCTTTATGCAATAAGAAAATGTCCTTAGTACCATGCATAGAAAATGTCATGATGTTTTATTTCTATTCATGATACCACCTCTTTTTATTTCTATATCTTTCTTTTATTCATAGACATTTGCAAAATTTTGTATCAGATACACTGCCACGATGTCTTACTCGAAGACACAGATATAGGAAAAGCATTAACAGACTATGTTGCCTATGCTGCAATAGAGAAGTTGGTTCTTGGTGCTCCGCGGCATGGATTTTTGAGGTAATCTCCTTCTAATCTTTTAACATGATCAAGCTCCCAGAATGGGGAAAGAAAAAGAAAGAAACTCACAATAAGAGGTCAAAAGATAATATCTTCAAATATTAGAGGGGTTTGTAAAACTGCCTTGGATTATTATGCCACTGTGATATGCCCAAAAGATGCCTTGCTTCTCCAAGGTTTTTGCACTGCCATGATTGAGTAAACAAGGAAATAGGAAATGAAAATCACAAGAAGTAACCAATTGACATCATGACTCATGAATAAATGAAGTTAGAATTAAATTATTGATCTCGAGGAGCAGAACAATTCGAACATGAGAAATGCAAACCAATTGGAAGTCAGAAAACTAATTAAAAAAGGAAGGACATCATGAATAGTGAACCACTCAAACTAAGGCACTAGTAGTAAGGTAACTTTTTCTCTTTTTCTTTTTCTTTTCTTTTTTGGAAGCAGTAGATAAGAAACAAAGTTTCCAACAAAATCTGCCTGATTTTAAATTGAAGGTTTCCTAAATTGCAAGAGAAAAGTGGTCAAGCTGCTAGAGAAATAAACAAAGTAGCCTTTTGTTCATTCTTTTCTCAAACCATTAGTGTAAATAGAATTGCATTATTGATTGATTGAAAGAACAAAAATGAATAATCCGTCTCTTATTCAAAAATTTAAGTAGATTAGTTTAATAAAAAATTAATTAATATCTTCTCAGTTTAAAATCACCAAATGATTAAGTAGCGGCATTCTTTCTTTTGTCAAAAAAACTTTCCGGATTCATAGGAAGTTTCACTATCAAACAACATACAAGAAGGCAAGTACTGATTCAGAAAGAATATCCATTCGACTCCAACTAAAAAAGTTATAGTAACTCATCCTTCAATTGAACAATGTAGTTTCATTTGTTACGTAAGAATCACTTACAGTGAAGCATGCTATCATCATGCTTTCTTTGTAGCTTTAACTGAAGTAGCATGACCATAACTCTGATCAGCTAACCTAATCAATTGTGTGAACTACATTTTAGAAAGAATATATGACGCTTAATTTCAGAATATAAATCCATAATCAGATAAGGTTATAGATGCATTAACTATGTATGCTAAGTTTCAATTGTCTTTTTTATGCAGATTCAAGTCATCAAGCATTCCAAGCACTGTATCAAAAGGGGCACCAGATTTCTGCTCCGTATATGTGATCCCAAAAGGGATCCACCTCTCTTCAGTGCGAAAAGCATCTCGTCCAGCCCCCCATACTTCCCCACTACTTGAACATATTAAGAAACTAAGTGCCAAAAGCATTGAAACTTCTGCCACTCTCTCCAAACTTACAATGAACTTAAGAGGTTTGCTCCTCTCAATTATAAAGCTTTCTCAACTTTTCTTCATTTAACTACTGATAAAAACACTCATCATTTATGTGTAGCAGAGAGGTATTCATTTAATCCTCGCAGCAATGGGCCAAACAGGTTAGTCATAATAAATCTCCCCAAATGAGGATAATATGATGCAGTAAACTTGCAACACCTTAGTGTTATTGATAATGATATTTTTCAACCATCTGTCCGCAAAGTAAAAAGGGATATCATGGTTGCAAGTGGTAAATTTGGCTTGACAAAGAAATGAAATCTTAATACTTAAATCAATCAAAGAATCTGTTGACTTGAAAAGAAGAGGGCTGAAATTAATGGGATTTTTTCAAAACCTCTAGAGAATTTAGAAATTAGAACTGTCATAGCTATTCAGGTTGAAGTCAAGCTACCTCATGTTATTTTTCATGCAGAAATCTTTATTTAAATTCTTAAAGGGTAGAGAGAAAGAGACAGGGATGCCTATAGTCCAAATTTTTTTAATACAGCAGCTTGAAATTTGAATGCCGTTTCGTTTTATTACATGACTGGCCTCATTATTATGGTGAACACAGGCCGCCCTTCACAAAAGGAGGAAGAGGGATGAATTCAAAGGCCTATTCGGAAATTCTAGAATCAGATAATGATATATCATTTATAAGCTGTGAGAAGCCAAGCACTGAAAAGATGTTTCCTACAGTCTGCAGTTTTACTGATTCAGGCCAAACCTCTCAGCTTTCAACTCAATCAATCTATTTAGATTCCAAGGTCAATGACCTCAGTCGTTCGGATGATTTCTCATCAAGTTCACAGGAGAGTGGTAGAACATCTTGTTCAAGGTCATCCCAAAATTTGGTAAAGACATTATGTCTTTAAAAACAGCATTTCTTTGAAGAAGCCATCCTATACAGTATGCAACCATAATTGTGATTTAAATATACCTAAAACATCTGACAAGTGTAATCTATTTACATTGTGATATTTTACAGTAAAGGTAAGGGTCAAAGATATTAGTTTTACCACATGCAATATAAAATAAAAAATGACAGTTTATTCTCAATAATTTTCCTTCTAGGGAAGGTGACAGTTTTGTTCAATGATTTCTAAAAACAAAAGAAATAGTATCTGCTTTCAGGAACATAGGTGCAAGAAAGAAAGAAAGAAGACACACACACACACACAAACACACACACATAGATATAGTTATAAAAGCCTAATCTAAATGGTTCCTTTAGTTATACCTTTTTAGGGAATATCCTAGTAGTTACAAAAAACGGAAGCATGTACCAAAATCTGACTTCACACAAGTCTTAAACCTCAATATCCCAAACCAACCTGATATCAGTTATCACCATTATTTATTCTTTAAACAGCTTGAAAAAAATTGTCCCATCAACCTTCTTGTTTTCTCAAGTGTTTATTTCCCAGAATAAGCACAGGTTTTTTGCTTGATACCTATCCAGGATACTATCCAAGATACCCATTAGATTGAGCACAAAGACATAATACAAAGGCTACTTGTGAGATAGCGGAAGATGAACCATTTTCAGTACATTCCTTTCATCTAAATTAAAACATTAGATTCTATTTCATATGCATTGCAAATATCAAATTTTCTCATTAAGATGGTACTATACATTCATCATCCAGATAACTTCCACTTATGAGTATTTAAAAAGTGCAGGATGATGAGGAAGCTAAGATGAGGAGACTGAAGCTGCAGCTGAAGCAAAAAATGGACATGTACAGTGCTGCATCCAGAGAGGCATTTAAAGCAAATCAAAAGGTATTGAAAAGATGCATCTAATTTGTGTCTTCTCAACATTAAGAGATAGTTTCTAAAGTTACATTTACTATAGGCAATGGAGCCGCATCATTGGAAACTTGCAGAAGAGTGGAAGTTAGATGAGGTAAGACTAGCAGAGGAAGCTGCACTGTCAATAGCAGAGAAAGAGAGAGCTGGGTCCAAGGCAGCTGCAAAGAGGATTGCAGAGTTGGAAACACAAAAAAGAGCAAATGAAAAAATCAAAGCCCACAAAGAAGCAGAGCAAGCTAGGTGGGCATTGGATAATCTAGCCCAAAGTGATCTCAAATACAAGAGATACACAATTGAGGAGATTGAGAAGGCAACAAATTTCTTTTCTGAATCTCTTAAGATTGGGGAAGGAGGTTATGGCACTGTGTATAGGTGTTACCTTGATCATACACTAGTCGCAGTCAAGGTTTTACGTCCAGATGCTGCTCAAGGGAGATCACAATTTCTGCGAGAGGTGCGGAACCAAGAATATTGGCTACTTAACATACATGAATAAATTATAGTTAATGCACTTGATTGTATTAGACAACTAGGCACGCAAAAAGAAGATAGCATGCATATAAAAATGAAAAAACAAGTTGATCCCAACTTGGTTTTCCAATTTCAAGCAGCCTCTGTAAGAAAAATATAGAAGTCTCTGTTGAATAGTACACCTTTCAATTTCAAGGAGCCTTGCACATAAGCTTGACAGGATGGTTATAAACAAAAGTTATTATGCCAAATCCTATAAGAATCCTCTACAAGAGCTTGTAAAACAACTATTTGGTCAAAAATTTTCATTTTCTTAAGCACTTCCTCCCCAGGATGACATGCACATTACCAATAAATAATTGAGTTGCTTCTTACATCTTCCTCTTAAACTCTAATGCAGGTAGACATACTTGGCTGTATAAGACATCCCAATATGGTACTCCTTCTAGGATCCTGTCCCGAGTTTGGCATCCTAGTCTATGAATACATGGCTAATGGAAGTTTAGATGACTGTCTCTTCCGGAAAGGAAACACTCCAGCCCTCTCTTGGCAACTCAGGTTCCGAATTGCTGCAGAAATTGCCACAGGCCTGCTCTTCCTCCATCAGACCAAGCCAGAGCCAGTACTGCACTGTGACCTCAAGCCAGGAAACATTTTGCTAGGCCACAACTATGTCAGTAAGATTAGTGATGCTGGATTGGCCAGGGTCGTACCTGCTGTAGATGAAAATGTAACAGTAACACAGTTCCACACGACCTCAACATTTGGAACCTTCTGCTATATTGATCCAGAATATCAACAAACAGGAATGCTTGATGTAAAGTCTGATATCTATTCCCTAGGAATCATGCTTCTGCAGTTGATAACAGCCAAGCCACCAATGGGCCTGGCTTACATTGTTGAACAGTCTATTGAGAACGGTTCATTCACAGAGATGCTAGACCCAGCTGTGCTTGATTGGCCAGTTGAAGAAGCATTGTGCTTTGCAAAGCTAGCACTCCAATGTGCAGAACTCAGACGGAAAGACCGGCCAGATCTTTGCAAGGAAGTATTGCCAGAGCTCAGTAGACTGAGAGAACTAGCTGAAGAAAAGACGAACTACATCCTCTAACACAGCAGTTCTCATCCCTCACCCAATCACAGCCACGCTTCAATACAACAGGTGAGTTCAAAACATGTAAATTATCAGGAACATTTGCGCACTAAATATACTGATGATACCTCCATTCAATAAACTTTACTTGGCATTTGAATTATTGTTAAATCTTCTCCAAAATCAAGAAATAACCACATAAAAGGCAAAAGAATAGTTTTTTTCTCCTTGTGCTCAGCTCAGGGCACAGGTCTACAGAAAAGGAAAGCAAGTTCAGTCAATGGAACATAGTCTTTGACAACTATGGAAAGTATAACATAACTGAAATATTTGTTGCAAGGATTTTTTTTTTTTTTTTTTATATAAGTAATCAGATTTATTGATATAAAAAAAAGAGACATTCAAGTACACAGGAAGTGTACAGAGGTGAATAAATCAAGTACAAGAATTTCATAAATCAAGTAAACCAAGAATTGAAGATAAAGATTGGTTTCGCAAATCTGACAATCAGTCCAATAAGGTTCTAAAGAAAAATAGCTTAAGGTCAGGCATGGATCTCTCATTATATCTTCAAAGCAACTACTTTTTCAAAGTAAATTTTCCCTAAGCAGACTTAAATAATATGCGTTAATTGGTTTAAGGACTAAAAGTGGTGAAATAGAAATATAGGGACTAAAATGGAAAAAAGTCAAAATATAGAAACTAAAATTGCATTTACGCCAAAAAAAAAAAAAACAATTTTGATTGAATCAAGTTTATTCACTTTCATTTCTATAGTGCGATGTTTGCAATTTAGAAATCAGGCAAATAATTTGACCACACAAACACAACTATAAACTCCATTTTTTTATAATACTTAACCTTCGTTTGGAAAGCGCATTTTGCACGTTTTCCAATGGAAGCATTTTTTTATGTGAATCCTATGCACTGATCACAAGGCCTACAAGTACAGAATTCATCAACTTTTTCTTTAAAATTGAGTCCTACAATACTATTCACACGTTTAAAAATTATTTTGCTAAAATATTTTTAATTTTCAATAATAAATGATATCCAAACAAACCCTTAGTAGCAAGTTCCTCCAATATCAATTTTGATTTTATGAGAAATTATATTTATATATATCTATAAAGTATAGTAAAAGTAATGATCTTTAACACTAAAATCATATAAGCTAGAGGTTATGAAGTCCTATCAACATAAATACATTATTGCAAGTTTATGATATGTATTCCGATTTGATTTCCTTCACAAACTATTTGGTTACTAAGAATTAGGCCTTGTCAGTTTCTTTAACACTTTCTCCCCTCTCCCTGTGTGTGTATTAATATACTTAGTATTTTCAAATATATATATATATATATATTGGCTACTAAAAAAATATAACTTTTGAAAGCTCTTCAAGCTGATGAAAAACAAGAGTGCCCTGGCATCCAAAAGAGATATTTATCTTGAAGCTAGCAAACAAAGCACAAATCCTTTGCGAGAAAGATGAGTACCAACAAGCTTGCACAATTGCATAATATGAACAAGATATGGTTGGAACATTGAACAATTAATCCATATACAAGAAATGCGTACAAGGACTATTTTACACCATTTACTAAGTAGCAGTTTTTGGCAAACCAGCTTCTTCACGTTTTCTATTTCAACCTTCAACAGTATGGTGGCAATCACTATGATTGATTAGTGGAAATCAAGCTGACTTCCATTATCATATCAATTTAGGCCCTCAAGCATCAGAGACTTTGCTAATGATGACTGAGGCATACTGGGAAATTGTTGATTCTGGGGATTGTCGAAGCCGTCCAATAACTGGAAACAACTCTGATGAACAGAGAAACTGCTTGCACGGTGGGTGTGAACACATCTTTGCCAAAGAAAAAAGTGCTATTTTTAATGGTGACTCATTTACAGCATCTTTTCTACTTGGGTTCAGGGCTACTACAGAACAGTCAGCTACTAACTTCAGTAAAGCCTGCAAAACCAAACCCACTCACATTATAATTCATAATTTCAATTATGACAACTGTAGTAGCATTAAAATGGTGAATAACAGGAAAAAACTTTGGTATGTCATATAAATCCTGTTGCAAGCAAATAAAGTTCTTGAGTCATTTTTTTAGCCTCAACAACATTTTGAATTGTTTAACCAATCTTTTAATCATAGTACGAAAAAAGCTATTCAAGGAGAGTTAGCTTTTCTTCCCAAATTGTTTCCTTCTCATGGGCTGAACCCTAGAACACCATCTTATTAAAGGAGACAAAAGCCATGTGTTTAAATGGCCGGTGTCTAAATTGTTAATTTGTCATCCTTTGTGTAACAGACATAAACAGTAAACTGGTAAGCAAAAAGGTATCAAGGTCTGCAGCTCAATTAAATATACCACATAAAAACTTACAAATTCAAGTTCTAGGGATTAAATTTTGTTAATTAAGGCCATTTGAAAATTCTCACACTTATTACAGAATATGCAACTAACTACAGATCCCTCCTCAAAATGCATGCATAAAGTAACATTAGAATGATAATACAGTGCATTCACAAACCTGCATGGCTCCTTTAGATACAATATCTTCACAAAGCTTGTTGGAGTTGCGAACAAGATTACTTAATGCACCTGCAGCATTGGCCTTAGTCTTGTCTTCCTCTGCTGAAAGCAGCAAGTTTGCAAGTTGAGGAATGGATCTCCGGAGCTCTTCATACAGTGTGTCATTATGGTAGGCTGCATTTCCAATCTGGATAAAAATAAAATAAAATAAAACGTAGCATTATATCTATCAGGACATACCTTCAATATTCATATCACATGGGATAAGATGAATGATAGGAAAAGGTTATATTCTACTGCAACAGTGTTTGAAGTAAAGAAACTGTCATAAAAAATGGGATTATAACTTACAGCAAAGCATGCAAATTTTCGTGTGCGTTTGTCTGGATCATCACATCGATCAATGAGGAGGCCAATAATCCGATTCCTTGCCTAGATAAATATATTAAAAGTAGAAAAAACGCACAATTAATCCACTGCCATATATTACATTACGTTCCAGTATGCCATGAGTAAATGTATGGTCCAACGAAAACATTCTGGTACATAGCTTCAAAAATCCAGAAGAGGAATTAATTTCTAGAATGTCCACAAAATTTAAGAAAATATATATCACAAGGTTACTTACTAGTGAACTATAAAAGTAGGAATTGTGCCGACACATGTTGCCCAGAGCACTGCAAGTCTTTGCACGTACATTGGGATCTTCATGGATGAGAAAATCCTTCAAAAAGTCTAAAACAGAAGCCCGATTGATGTATTCATAGAATCCCTAGACACCACAAAACCCATGACTTGCAGTTATGAAGGAATCAATGGGTATGAAGCATTCAAGGTGTGGAAAGGTGAAAGGACTGAAAGTGAAAATAATCTATTTAATTTGGAGTACTCGGAGTACCATAAATGCATACTCCCCTCATCTCACATAATTGTGGGTACCACTAATTAAAATCATGGTGGAACTTATAATTCATGTGCAATGGAAGAGTACGCATTTATGATACTCGAAGTATTCAATAATTTTCAGTTTAATTTAACAAAATAACAAGAGTAAAGTAGAGAACATATGTTAACTCTTGATATTTGCATAAGCAGCAAAAACCATTTGATAGAATCAAAATCTCACCTTATCCATGCGGGCTAAATCAGAAACTATCATCAAAATATCTAGCGTGACTTCTCTTGGGCATGAACTATCAAGCAACCTTTTCATCGTCTTTGAATCTAACAAGCCTTTACTCACAAGTTGAACTGCTAGAGGTCGATGGCTTATCATTTTAGCGAGAAACGCAACAGGCCTTCCCAAATCTTTTAACTCAACATGCTCCAAACACCGAAGAATAAGAATAGGCACTCCCAACTGAAAACTCAAGAAGAAATTAAATGAGAAACACCTAGCCCTCTCAGTATCAAGATGTTATTATAATTCATCATATTAAAGCATTAGTCAAACTTATACTATAATTGAAATACATATTAGATATTTAGCACCCACATCAGATTTATTTTCTCCAAAAAGATATAAGAATTAGAATGAGAAACACATAGTCCTCTCAGTTTTAGCAACTCATCCAATGAACAGAGTTTATAAACAGTCTACTAGACAACCTCAAAAGTACGTGTCCAGAAATGATTCCCCCACCCCCGGAGGCCCCTGACCCCAAAAAGAAGGGAAAGAAGACCTAACCTCCAAAAGGATTTTAATATACTTTGTCAAATCTTCCTCAATTACTTTTACCATATTCTCTTCCATGCATACTTTCCCACCAGGTGAACCCACGTTGAGAAGGAACCCACTGTTTACAGAGGCAGTGGCAGATGGCAAACCAGGACCGTTCTGTATAGCAACAAAAGGGAATGCTAAGATATCTACTACTGCATTTATTATATCTCTGACTCCATCCTTCCCTCCACCAGGCCCACCCCAGCAGTTTACAAGCTTGAGATGTACATCAGATATTAGGTCACAGATAAGCTTGATGTGTTCACTCCTAACCAAAATCTGACGAAAAGTTAAAGCTCCACCTGAAAGGCAATGACATATTGATGAAACTGTCCACACAACCCCTATGGGGGATAGCCCAATTCGATCTTTTGAGATGTCAATCCCTTGAGAAGCATTTGAGTTGTTGGCTAACAACTCAACAAGAAGCAGAGGGATACCACTTGCACACAACTGCTGAACAGCTAATGGTCCTCCCCACTTGAGCCGGGCCTCTAACAAGCCAACACATCCATCTCTAAGGCCATGCCAATAAGAGAGAACACCATTCGGGTAACTGGGATCCACTTCAGTTTCATTACTAGATGAATATTTGAGATAATCACAAAGTGTGGCAGTTCTAGGAATCAAAGGCAGAGCATTTTCAGAGACTGGAGACTCAATAGAAGATCCAGCTTCAAGGGATAGAATGGATGCAAGAGCCAGCATAGCTGACGCACTATGAGGTTGAAATGAGTTAATTCCATCATCAGAGGAAGAAAAATAGTGTGCAAGCACTGAAAGTCGAGATTGCTGCTTCTTTGGGGAGGTTGTAAGCATAAACAATGCAGAATTTCTTCCGGTGGACTTTAAACACTGTGCAACTGTTGCAAGGATTAGGCATGAATGAAGAACCAAGGTATAAGGATTGCTTAATTTACACCTCAAATTATTTGTTTCTCCTGTTTGTGGATCTTTATTTGAAGTTGAAGTGCAGAGAGACAATATAGAGAATATCTCAGAGACAAGAGTACCATCCCCTCCACCACTGACAACAGTAGTTACAGGTAAGGAACTGGGAAGTCCACAAAGAACACCTGGAACAAGTCCACTATGTACACAACACCTTGACAAGAGCTGAAACAACAACAGAAATTATATTAAATTTTACCTAAAAGGTGCCTACAATCATGCAAGCATGATACAAACAAAAGAATAATTAAGCACAGGTAGAAAATCTCTAAGATTAACTACTCTCTTGGTTTTTTGAAATCATTATATAACTTGTTGTTTTCATTGGGGTCTTATGCGTGCACGAAAAATTTTCAAAAACTTAGGATGAGAGACAAACACCTGAATGCCAGCAGACATTGCAGCCTCAAGTCGTTGATGAAGGCAATAGTAAATGGCAACCTGCATCGCTTTTGACCTAACAAATGTTCTTGTCACCACATCAACAATTTTTGCTGATTCAGTGCCAATCAATGAGCCTCGTTCATGGTCCCTGATGTCAAGTCGAACTAACGAATGACTCCGCAAAGCATTTAATGGAAATAAAAGGGGACTTTCCCTCAGGAAAAGGGTTTCCAATGCATCTATGAGTGACCAAGTAGCCCTACATGCTTCACATGCAGCACGCAACATATTTGAAGAACCCGAAATAAGACTCGAGCCTGAATTTACTAAGCAGTGACACAAAAGATCCACTAAGCCAGTCGTTTTAGCATGATCCAAGATTTTTTTAAGTGTTTCATTTAGAGCAGAACCCGCTTCAGGAACTGAAGTCAAATGAATTGCCTTAAGACCCTGAGCAACTCTGGATAACATGATGGTAATGCAAGCACTGGACTCGTACAAAACTCTTCCACATGCCTCTTCATTGCAACCAACAACCTATATAGTCAACACGATGAGAAAGCAAGAAATAAGTGCATACTTGTTGCCAAATAACGTTTTTTGTACTATAGAAGGAATTAGACCTGTGAAAAAATCTCAGATAATGTAACCCAGTGCCTGAAATATGAACTTGCAATGCCACTTCCACAATTATCAAGCAGCATTTTGATCACTGAAAAACTCTACAAAAGTATGAGATCACAGTTGAATCAGCCAGCAGCAATAGCAAAATAGAGAAAACCACACTATAGATAAAGAATGTTAAAATTGAGGACTTATTCGGCTCTCAACGTTTAAAAGCTATTGGAGGGATTATTCTCATAGTTGACAAATATAATGATAAAAATCAGCAGCAACTTCATGCCTTTGAAGTTGATGAAAGAAAACAACAAATATACAAAACTTCATGAAAAAAAAAAAAAAAACATGCGAGGGGAAAGGGACTAGTCTAATAAACTTTCACTTGAACTGCCAAGACTCGGATTTTTTTTGTTGTGGTAATGCTCTTCTAGAATTACGTTTAACGTCCCTTTATGACTTTCCCGATCGGCGCCTCAGGACGGTAGCCGGGCTCCAGGACATTACTCTGTAATTTTTTTTTGTAAGTATTCTCCCTGAATTTTTCAGAAGGTTCACTATTAAATTGTAAAATTTGTTTTTGTTTATGCATATAGGATTATATATTATAGATGAATTTCACAATAGATGGCCCTAAGTATTTGGGGGTATAATTCAAGCCTAAACCAAGATCAGACTTACATTGTCAGCAGCCAATTACTACCTCCATCCCATTTGTTGGCTCTATTTAGAATCTAACTTTTTTTAAGGGAATATCATTTAATGTATTGCCTTTAAAATAAAGGTTACAAGTTTCTAAAACTACACTTATTGAAATTGTGTATTCAACTCTATATTTTTAGTTCAAAAAAAAGTGTGTAACAGCGTATGTGTAACAGTGTGTGTAACAAATTTTATCCTTAATTTAAACTCTACTGAAAGAAGAGTACTAACTGTTTAAATAAAGTAAAGGGTAGATTAGGAAATTTATTTATTGACTTTTCAAAGAGGACTATATTTTGGGACATCCCTAAAAGAAATAGAGGACTAACAATTGGGCTGGAGAGAGTATCTCCATAGAACAAAAGTCTCCAACATTATGGCTGCATGGTATGACATATGAGGGTATTGAGAATCAAAAGTCAGAAATTTCTAAATGAAATCTAGCAGAGATATACCTTTGCTATTAAGTCATTAAATTCAGAAGATTTCAAGCTAACAACAGTAGCAGTGAAAACAAGAAGTTCACGTATTATTTCATCAAGTAGTCCACTAGAATTGATGGCACCAGCTGCAAGTAGGTTCAAAAGAATTCTGAGCGACTGACTTGAACTAATAACATCTTGATCCCTGCAGTGTTTGATAAACCATCAAGTCTTGCAAATAAATTACTAAGAGGTATCTAATGCATGAATACAAAAGACTACAACCAATTAACATACCACTTTAAGATATTCCTAAAGTAATGCAGTGAGGTGAAATATAAATGTTTTTATAATAATTATCATAATAAATAAATGTTTATATAATGAAGTAGCATTATAGGAAATGAGATAAATTCAATATGTGCAGAATTTTCATATAATTAGTCTTTGGTACAAGTAAAAATATTATGATACTGAATCTTGAAACAAACCAAAAACCTAGTCAGAACTAGATACTTATCTAAAAATTCCCATGTCATCCTGCCTCTCGCTTTCCAAGCAACTAAGCAAGAACACCTTTTGCAACTGAATGTAGCAATACTAATCCAGCTGCCAGTAAATGCACCAATCCTCCAGTGTGCTGTCCTTGTATTAAGTTTATCCAATTCTCACTACTCAGATAAGCATGCTCTGCAACCTTGTTATTTCACTTCTGAATCTTTGAAAGTATATCACAATGAAAGGGCACCTCAATTTTTCACACAATGTAATCTAAAAAAATATTCACTATGGGTTTTGGGTTACGATCATAGGAAAGAGCCCTCAGTTTCTAGCATGTGAATAATTGTTCACTGCCTAATAAATAGATTGTGCTCTATTTCCACACCATGACATGAGACCGTTAGAGTGAAGAGTTATGCAGTCATCAAAACTTGCAGGGGATAGGGTATGTCAAATACATAAACTTTTTATAAGTACTAAATTTAAAAAAGGCAAAAAGGGGGCAACCCTAGTACATGGGAGATTACAAGAGAAAGTACTTAAAAAGAACCTACTAAGTTGACAATGGACTAAGCAACAAATTTTGTCAAACTTAACGTTTGATACAAAATAAAATCATACATAAATATGCAAAACAAAACATACACTAGGGATGCATGTATCCAATTTTACCTGCAAGAATTTTGAGATCCAGTAGACCATCTTTTCAACTGTAGCAAAACATGTGCTAATGCTTCGTTATCTTGACCAATTATTTGTGCACCCTTGACTGTGCGGGAAGTGTTTTCCAGTCTGTCCAATGTCTGACAACCTAGAGAAAATTGATAATAGAACAAGTTAACCAAATCATACAACTGTTATAAAATATGAACAGTTATCAAGAGTTCTTCTCTTCAAATAAATAAAGCAAAATATAATCAAAGCTAGAGAAGAAAATGGGCTTCAATCAACTACTTTATTTTCACTCATCAAAACATACATAAATGCAAATATGAGTACATCTGTGTGCATATATTTTTCCTAATAATTTTATGGTTACAACAATGAGAGGGGGGGATTAGAACCATGGTTCTTCTTATAAAAGAGAGCAAGCAATGCCTCCTATACTACAAACATCTTGGCCTATGTCTATGTGGGTATATTGAATAAAACTTAAAAATCAATTATGCCAGTTTCATGTAAGAAAGGAAAATAGTTATATGGATATTTTTTTTACTTAGTGTGCAATTGATAGGGCAAGGTGGAATAAAACATAAAAATAGACTTCGTTGATAATAGTACAATTTTAAACATTAAAATCCAATATGCATTGTTTATGTAAATGTCATTATACTGGGGCAAGAAGGCAGCTTACACATTGGCCCAACCGGTGACGGTCAATTCAGTTAATCAATTAACAGCCATAGAATCCTTCTTCGGAAGTCTTCTCTTTCCATAAGTACAAAACTCAATAGGACCCAAAGATGTTGAAAACAAGAGATTTGAGAATGTGATATAGATTGTACCTCCAACACTACGATACCATTTAACTCTTTTTTTTATGTCATTTTGAATTTCCAAAAGCTACCTTATTACTCATAGGTCATTTCTGAGATACTGAAATTTCAAGCCACTAACAACCTTGGAAAATACCTTGGTTTCTCTCTCAAACATGCAAGAACCTAGCAATCAACAGTTCCAATTTATAGTAGACAAAGTTCAAAGCAAACTAATGGGATGGAAGGCTAAATTACTTCCCTTTGCAGGTTATGCTACTTTAGTGCAATTTGTCACCTTGATCATATCTGATTATTACATGCAGGGTGAAGCCCTACCTATAAGAGTACGTAACAACATAGACAATATCAACTGAAACTTTCTTTGGGGCTCCTCAGAAGAACATCGCAGATTGCACCTAGTTGGTTGGAAAAAGTTGGTGACCCCCGAGGAGGCTAGGACTACAAGTGGCAAGACCAAATAACTTAACCTTATTGGCAAACTCAACTAGAAGTTGGTGAATGAAAAAGATGCTCTGTGGTTGAATATCTCTTCTGTATGTCCTATTCATGGTATGTGCACAGATTCCATCCTACATGTGCTCAAGGAGTGCAAGTTTGCAATGATATTCTAGAATAGTTTGGTTATACCAAATGAGGCCATCTGTTTTTGAGCTTAAGCAAGATGCCTGGTAAAAAAAACAGAATAGTTGTTCTAAAGAGGAGTTTCATCGGTTACATCTGCCTTGGAAAGTATATTTTCCATTTGTGATTTCATCTCCTTGGCTGCATAGAAAATGAGTTGCATTCCAGCACTAGAAAGCTAATCCTTCTCTCCATAAAAATTGCATTCATAGAGCGTTTAAGTTGCACACAATTATGGGATGAGGCTTTGCAACTCAGAATGCTACCACTGCCAATGTTAAATGGGAAAAGCCAGCAGAATGTTGGGTTAAAGTTAATATAGGTGGGGCAGATAGGGGGTGGTATTATCCACTACCATCAAGGAATCTGCCAATATTGGTTAATGGCTTCTCTAGGGCAATAGGACAAACCACAGCGCTACCACTAAGCGGATTTGAGAGATGGCAAGTTGATTAATGATTACAAGACAACTAACAGGTTCCTTGGTGGAATTTTTTCCATTTTAATTGATCAAACTCATCAGAGATGTGAATAGAATGATGTCAACAGAATGAAAGCTAATGTGTTACTACTAAGCATATAATAGTTTTTTTTTTATGAGTACTACTAAGAATATAATATTTGGCTACTAAAGACATTATAAGAATATGATATAAACAAGCAACTAAAGAAATTAACCAAGGAGCTAAATTTACCAGTTATTTACTAAAATTTCAATTAGAACATCATATCCATAAAAGTGGCCTCAGCTTAAAAATAATTTAAAGCAATCAATCAGCTAGCAAATTATAGCACACAGGCTATGGAGAAAATTGCTAGCACAAAAAATTGCAAAAAAATCATTATGGGCATCAAACAGAATTTCTGTCCTAGAATCATCATACAACAACTGAACACAAATAATTTGGTTTACCTGATTGTTTAGCATCATTAGGACTTGCAAACCGTGATAACTCCTCACGTGGTGAAGGATTGCATGTTGCTGAGTTTGGACTATTTAAGTGAGCATCACTCTTAAGGCTTGGACCATTATTGCTCTCAAAAGTAGCTGGAGAGTTGCTTTTACCTATAATACGGTAATAATTAATTCTAAAATATACAAAAAAAGGACATTTAAATACCTTAAATACTGAGGCAGCCTGGCTCCAAGATGGTAAAACATTATACTCGGTTATATTTGAACAGTGTTACCTTCACCTCTCCATGCTGCATCACATCCTCTAGCTGCAGCAGTTGCAGCACGCATTTCCTGGAAATGGATTGCTAGATACTAAAAACTTCCGTAAATTTATAGAAAAGAACTCAAGATAAAAATTCTAAAAAATGTTGCATTGTATCACATAAAAGGAACCAAAATAGTCTTTGCCAGATTATAATAAGACTGGCTTTATACTACTATTTTAGATTCTAATATTTAAAGGAAATGTTAATGTGATGTATCATTACCCTAGCATCCAATTCATCTGAAGTTTCTTGAACAAAGGGGTGCTCAAGAAGGGTGGGCCAAGTAAGTCGGTTTTGTGGTACCTGTTTTTCATGAATTGAAAAATCATCTTAGAACTTTGACATCAATGGGAGTTAAAAACTATTAATCAAGAGTTCATTCACTTGAACCATAAAACAACCTTATTAAGCAAACCCCTCAAAAAGCTTTTGAAATTTTGACTCATATTGTCTGGATATTTAACTGGATCCTGGAATACAGCATTGAACATTAGCTTGTACCTTTATACAGCATAACAAATCTAAACTAACAACAAACTCACATGATGTTTGAGCAAATGTACCTTAACAATATGCCGGATGAGTGCATACACAGAATTTGTATAAAATGGGGGCTGTCCAACAAATAATTCGTACCTGTATTGTCCATGACAAAATAGTTTCAATTCAAGAAGAACATGAAGGAAAAAGGAAGAGATAATGCTATAAATACTGAAGCAGGTAATTGTTATATTTGAGATTAATCAATGTTATACTTATTTTTTATTTTTCTGGGAAAGGCAACATGCTCTTTTATAGAGCAATATAAATTTTCTATATTCAAATAAGTCAATAATAGGGATTTTCACATAAGATCTATAATCAAGATGAAATTCCAAATGAATCAGAGATAATAATAATAATTACTGCCAAAGAATGAAATTTAAGGATGTCTATAAAAGGAAGACTTCAAAGTATGCTAGAGTAAATGATGCAGGAGACACAAGAAGATTATTACTTAGTATTATTTATGTTTGCAAGCCCATTGTATTTTTATGTTTTAGGTCCTATTAGTTTATTGGGCTTTTAGTTATTGGGCTTTTAGTATTTTAATTTAGAAGTAAGGTTATTTTTGTAATAAGGCAATTAGGGTTTCCTAGCCAATTAGATCTAGGGTTTAGCAATCCTTTATAAGCAACCTATTGTACTCCTTGAGAGTTAGTTGATATTTTGATGAATGAAGACAATGGTCGTTTGGTCTTTCTTTGGTCTGGTGCTGACTCCAAATCTACCCTAGGTGCTGACTCCTAGTGGTTTCCCCGCTTGGTGCTGACTCCAAGCAAGGCCTAGGTGCTGACTCCTAGGTCATATCTTTTATTTTTTCGTTATTTCAGTTTTGTTCTGGTTGTCCTGCGTCAGTAAAAGTAAACAATGGGCTTGGGGATCACAAGACTACTCTACTGTGGACTTTGCAACGACATCAATGTCTAAGCAAAAAACTATCAAAAGCTGTCCTTCCACAGCATTGGAACAATCCACCATGCAACTTAAAATAGATTATTCCCAATTCAGCACTTAAATTTATAATGACCATTCTTTCTTCTTCTTCATTTTTTTTTTTTTTTTTTTTGTTGATAGGTAATAAGAATAATATTAATCAAGATGAAAAAATGAAGAAAGCAAATACAAGGTGTTCATGATGGTGAACACAAGAAAAAGCAACAAACAACAAGAAGGAAAAAAACTTAAGGTGCAATTCTAAGAGAAGAAAGAAACCCAATGATAGAAGAACAATTCGAGGAGCCCCAACGCCTAGACCAATCAAAAAGAATCTTTTGGCATAGAGCTTGTAACTGAACCAGTGAATGGGAATCATAAAGAATGGGCAAATTAGACACTGTAAAGCTTCTGATTGCAATTCTTCAATTTCTTAGCCAAAATATTCTGTTTTGAATAAAATTTTCCTATCATTAAATAAAGTAAAGAGGCTCTCTTTGGCAGGCAAAAGAAGAAAGTGGTGCCATTAGTCTCTATTTGCAGTCTACGCATTAAGGTCTACAATTCTGTATCCACAACCAAAGCCTATGCCTGGACGGATAGTAATAAATTTAATGAAAAGATACGTTGAGTATCTTATGAAGATTGAACAATCCAGAATTAAACATGTTACATTTTATTAGTTATTGGACTAAAATTTATATTTTAAAGAAAAACTTGTAAAACAAAACAAAAGGAAAAAAATAGGGTGTCATGCAAAATCCCCTAAATAATAAATCAACATAAATTTTAAATTTGAAAATATGATGAAAGCTGACAAGGGACTCATTTGGTCACCTTATTCCATGATATAGGTGTTTACTTGAGCCCTACTTATAAAAAAAAAAAAAAGGGTGTTTACTTGAGCCCAAAGCCCGTGTGTGATTGAATGTGTTAATGCAACACAACATAAGGGTGCTTCATACCCCTTTTCCAGCCCAAGTGCAACTGGATGGGAGTCAAAACTTGAAGTAAACTAAAATAAAGACTAGAATGCAAGCAATCAATCAAATTAGAAAATTTATTAAACCAAGTTACAGTTCAAATGAAAAAGATTCAAAGGCACTACCAACATGGCATCCAATCCAACTAATTTAGCAATAAACAATTCCAAAGTACAATCAATGAGATTTAACATACAAAATAACTCCAAGGGACCATAAATCAGCCGTGTGGTTGTAAGGCTGTTCCCGTACCAGTTCTGGAGCCATATACAGTGGAGTGCCTGAATAATATAGATAGAAGTTGAATTAGAACACCTTAATTCCTCAAGGATATTATAGCATCTGAATAAAAGTTCACAAAATAGAAAGGTAACCAGAAATTTAATGCAAAGATTGGACAAACCTTTTATGGATCTCAAAACAACAGTATTTGTGGACATTGCACGTGCAAACCCAAAATCACAAAGCTGTGATAAATGAAAAATTTATAAGTCATGAACAACCACAAGAAATTACAAGAATTAAACACTTAATACAAAGCAGGACACGATATCAAACCATCAGACCAAATATTTGGTGAAAGAATCAATATGTAATAACAGTCTCAAGAGAGAAAAGAGATAAAACCAATGAAAATAATAGCCTACATATATACATAGCAATATCCCACCCCATGGATAGAAAGAACCAACAAATTAGTACATAGGTAATCAAATCCAAGATATTTTTCATTTATTGGCAAGTTACACCTCTAAGTTTTGACAATACCTAGATATTAGTATAATACAATTCAGTATCAGGCAAAAGCTACAGGAAAAAAAAAACAATGTAATTGGAGTATTGGACCAGAAAAAAAAAAATACATACACTCAATTAGTTAAATTTTGATTTAGTGGAGCCAATCCAAACAGAGTACACAGAGACCTGATGGTAATTTATTCAGTCAAACCTAGTAAGGTTCTCTAAATTCAAAAAATAGACAATATTTGAAAATTTTGAACAGATTATAAGCCTTCTAAACATTGTTTTTCAATAATCAACCTTCTACGCATTCAGTTAACAGATTTAATAAATAGATGCTCTTAAACATGTAGTGATGTTATCTGACTGCTCAACCTTAACCACAGACCCAGCACCAATGAGAATGTTTTGTGGCTTCATATCACGATGGATGATACGGTTTGAGTGCAAGTAGTGCAACGCTCTTACCTGTAAATTCCACAAAATACAGTTTCAATTGAAATAAGAAATACCCAAGTTGAACATAATAGTAAACCAAAAGACTGGAAAAGAAAATAATCAATTAAGTCAGATGCAATAATCATGGGATCAAATTACCAACTGCTTTGCAATTGCTTGAACTTGTTCTTCTGGAAGGCACTTATCATCCTCAAGAATCTCAAACAGTTCACCCTGCATACAAATCCAACGGCAACTCATGAATCTCAACATGCTCCATAATGTGTCTATATATATTTACAGGATCATTTAATAGTTACATTAATATAAAGAATGAATTTTTGCTTTTGAGAGATCAAGAAGGATATGGTTACTTGTGCGAATTCTGTGACAACACAAAACTCCTGTTCACTTTCAAAGGAGTCAAGCATTTCAATGATATTTTCATGCTTCAACTTTCTTAGAATCTGCAAAACCAAGGAGATAATACATATAATCAGCTGAAAAACAATGAAATTAAAGAATGTGATTGTTTGATGAATGTTGGACACTCCGCATTGTTAATTATGAGAAAGCTAGTGTTCTCTCCCACATCCCCTTTCTTCCTACACACACTCCTCTCTCTCCTCTCTCTCTCTCTCTCTCTCTCTCTCTCTCTCTCTCTCTCTCTCTCTCTCTCTCTCTCTACAACTCTTGCTATATTTTGAGAGAGTAGAATTTGAAAAATAAAATAAAATAACCTTACTGTCAAACAACTTGGGCTACATATCTTATTGGTTTCTCAACTGTTAATCAAAAATCCACCAGTGAGATGGATTAGATGATATCATCACGTAACCAAGATCACATGTTTTTCATTATAAAGGCATATAATCTATTTAAAATATATGTATATATATATATATATAGTTTCTAATTTCATTTAAAAACCAAAAACAAGGAGTTAAATCCTTATCCTTCTTCAAACAACCAGCAAAACGATAAGCCGGGAAAAAAAATCAAATGGCAAAGTTAGGAAGCAAGTTAGATATAGGAACCAAAGCCGTCACAAAAAGGGCAAAACAACAAAGTCCAAAATCCAGCCCAAAACAAGATTCACAACAAGCTAGACCAACCCAATTCCCAGCATAAATAACTAAATGTTCAAAATGATAAGCCCTTTATCACGCAAATAATTTATGAACAAATGAGTCCAATGTACCTCAATTTCTTGTCTTAGATTCTGAATGTCCTTCTCACTTTTCCCATGCTTCATTATAAATTTCATTGCCACCGTCTAATAACAACAACGAAACCTCATTATAGCTAAACAAAATTATCAGAACCACTAACAAAGAAAGATTGCTTTCAAACTTCAATACACACACAAAAAAAAAGCAATACCTGTCCTGTAAATTTCCGCCTCCCCTTGTATACCTTACCAAACGAACCTTCCCCGACGAGCTCGATCACGTGATAGTTTTCGATACCCATCTTTCAAAATCAACAAGTAGCTGTACCACTATCAGATATGAGAGCAACAACAACTTAAAGTGCAATCAATCAGTCCAACAAATCCAACTGATTATTCAGTGTGAAGAAGAAGATCGTGTAGATTACCTTAATAAGACTCTATTGAATCAAACAAAGGTGCCGATTTGGGTGTGTCTACTACTAGCTAGATTGATTCGGTTCCCTTTGATTCGAAATGGAGCTTGAGCAAAAAACAGTGAATCAATATTATTTCCAACCTCCATTGAATCAATTGACCAAACATCTTTTGTACAATCGAAACTTTTCATGGTGTTACAGTTTTAGCAACAGTGCTTCGTATGCTAGAATATCCAAACACAAACACATTCAATTTTTTTCTAATCCAGAGGAAAAACAAAATGAAGCAAAGAGGGAGTACCTGTGAAATTGTCGGTGATAAATGTTCGGCGCCGAAAAAGCAAAGGCCAATACTTCCAAATCTGGCCGGAGAAAGAGAATGACAGAATCTGTAAGTAGAGAGAGAGAGAGAGAGAGAGAGAGAGAGAAAGGGATTTGAAAAATGTGTTTTGGTTTTGGAGAGAGAGAGGGGGGTGGGCCCTAAGGTGTTTTTTTCCCGCCCGTTAAAATTCAAGTGAAGTTATACCCTACAAATATAAAAATAAAGACCGGGTGGATCAGGCCCTGTTTGGTTTATTTTTTTTGTTCACTCATCACTCAATTTTTATCACTCATCACTCATCACTGATAACTCATCACTCTTCACTCAAAAATACTCAAATTTTTATAACTCAATTTGTGAGCTGTTTGGGTGAAACATCTCAATGAATTTTTCAATTCAATTACTCACCTTTGTGTCATTCACTGGTCCCACAAAAATCACTTCCCAACACAGGCGCACAGAACGGTCACAAGCCCATCCAGCGTTGGCACTCTCTTTCCTCTCTTCAGGACCTTTCCACAACAAAATCACTCTCTCCCCAACTTCATCCCTCTCTGCGCACACAGCAACGTATCCAAAATACAGTTTATATAAAATTACAGTTTATATAAAATCTTGATACTCATTAGTTTTTAATTTTATGAAAGCTTTGAGGTTGATAAAATATAGGAAAACCTTATGTGAAGTTCAAGAGAAAAATGCAGAGACATTCACTGGGATATTTGCCAATTATTTTACTAATAAGGGACGGTTTGATCCTTTGAAAGGGAATGCACTTAATAAGACTTTGTAGGACACTACTCATGCACTTAATAAGACTTTGGGAGTAAGCCAAAATCCTATCAGTTTCCAATTTGGGAGTAAGCCAAAATCCTATCAGAAGGAATCTAGAAATTATTTTTGGCTTTTTTTTTTTTTTTTTTTTTTTTTTTTTTCAGTTGAGTTTGCTGATCTATATAGCAAAGTTGAAACCCAATGAAAGTCGAATTGAAGCAAAATATATACGTATGCGTGTGTGTGATTTCATTTAGATTCTCTAATTGGAATCTTATTTTTTCTACTGAATTTCTAGCTTAATATTCTCACCGGGAAAAAAACCCAACAGATGGAGGGGCTGAATATTCTCACCGGAAAAAAAAAAGCAGGTTCACGAAGCTGTGCGAAGGTGCTGATTGGTGCGCTTCAGACTTCAAGTGTTGCTGTGCTGTTTGCTTGGGAGAAGGAAAATGGAAGTGCTGAAAAGTAAATGAAGTGAAGTAGTAGTGAAGGCTGAAGGCAGTTGGGAAAGTAAAGTCCCAAAGTGCCGTTGAACACACATGGGTCTGCTGTGAGTTGATGTATCACTGCTGTGGGGCCCAATGACAACTCTAAAATTACACATAATGCCATTGAGTTAACAAATCTCATATCTCAAAAAAATGAAAACAGCTCCTCCGGGTTTCCTATATCTCATAACTCATATCCAAAATTTTGGGATTTGTTAACTGAGTTACATCTGAAAAAATAAGCCAAACAGACTTCTACACGTGGGGCCCACCGGGTTTTGAGTTTTGAGTTAACAAAACTCAGTTTTTGTGAGATATGGGATATGAGTTTCCTAAAATCCAAACAACACCTCAGTGACCGTTTGTTTGTTTTCTAGAAACCGATGATTGACGAATGACGAGGTGTGATTTTTTTTTTTTTTTTTAATAATAGTAGGTGAGAAATTTTGAATATTTGAATATTTCGGTTTGTAAATATTTAAGGGTAGTATTCACCGGTTAAGAAATAATTTTATGTCAAATAAAAAGTTAACTTTTTTTCAAATTTTTTATTAATTTTTTAAGAGTACTAGCAATGAAGGTGTAAACACTCTCCGTTGCTATTTTATAACTCAAGACATCCAAAACTCACTCTATCCAGATTTGCTACTTTGCAACCTTACTGTCCATAGGTTGTAAAGAAAAAAATATTATTTTAATCTTGTGGTTGTATGAGAAAAGAAAAAGAGAATGAGAGGAAAAAGAAAGAGAGTAGTACTTTTTATTATTTTGTTAGGTAGTTTATATTATTTTATTGAGTTGTATGTAAAAGTAAAAATTGGGATACAGGGTGAGTTTTTAAATAGGTTGGTAAAATAAATAAAATAGTGTTTGAGGAAACAAAATAGTTTTTTTTTTTTTTTTGCATCCCCAGATGCTAGTGCTTTAAGATGTAAAGTCAATGAAACTAAGGCTGAGTTTGTTTCAGTGTAAAATATTTTCCGGGCTTGAAAATATTTTCGGGAAAGGAAAATATTTTCTAGTGTTTTGTTGCATTTTAAAAATTATATTAGAAAACAATTTTCAGTGTTTGGTAACATTCTGAAAATGCTATTTTCCTACAAATTTTTCACATTTTCTTAGCCATTTTTTCAGCTTCCAAACAAATTTTATATCACAAAATCCACCACCACCCACACATCAGCACCCACAGAAAATCCACCACTATCCACACAAAACCCACCACCACACAACACAAAAACCACAAAAACGCCACCACCCACACCACCACAACAACAACAAAAATAAAAATCAGAGATCAAAGAGAGAAAGCAGATCGGCTACAAGATTGACCTAGAGGAGGAGATAGATCGCCGAGTGGCGGATGACGAAATCAACCCAGAGGAGGAGGTGATCTGACCCAGAGGAGGACGAGACCGCTCAAGCGGTGATAGGCTTCATGTGGCGCGATCTCGACGAGACGATCTTGGCGGCACGAAGTCGTCGACGCGATCTCGTCGGCGTGTCTAGGGTTGGGGCGCGATCTTGCCGGCGTGTTTGGTTGTGCGAAGTCGAAGGCTCTCTAATCTCTCTCTCTCTCTCTTTGCGCGTTTGAGTCTGAAAATAGTTTGAAGTGAAAATAGAAACATAAAACAATTTCTGGGTTAAAGCCTTTATTTTACGGTCAAATGAAATGCTTTTCCGGAAAATTCTATTTTCCATGCGAAACCAAACACATTTTGATGTGTAAAATGATTTCCTGAAATGGTTTGAAGCCAAAACAAACGCACCATAATTTTTTGAATTTCACTTATCACTTCAGTGCTATTTTTAATCATTTTATCAATTTATATCGATTTTTTTATTAGGTAGACTTCTCAATAAATCATTCTTAACAGCACCGCTTAACATGCAAGACTTTTGACTATTGTCAATTTACATTTTTTAACATTTTAAAATGATCCCATAATTTATTGATCAGAATTTTTAATGGGGTAAAATACTAAAATCTATGTACAGTTCTTTTTGTGCACTACATTAGGCCCCAAATTATATTCAAAATTTCAAATACATATTGCAATAAATTTAATTATCTTCTAAAAAGATTCAAATGTATTTATTGGGCCTTTGTGAGTTGGGTTGTTCTTGGGTCCAAATAAAAAAATTAGCAAAAAAATTAGCCGTTAAACTTTGTCTTCGGGAAGCTACAGTAAGCCTTACCTCTTAGTGGCATTGTGGCCCAAAAAAACTTGAATACCTTGTAATTGAGAATCTCCCCCTTCAAATCAAATTTATGTAAATTTTGACTTTTAACTGGGGTAGCCCATCAATGAAGAAATAAGAGAAACAGCATGAGCCATGAATCTTGAGCCTTTGAGCAGAAATTATGGGCTTTTTGTTGATTTCATGGGCTTCCATTCCACGAGGCAAGATAAGTGTGGGCCATGAGCCCATCACATGATGTTGGCAACAACATGGACCATGAACCCAATTTATGGGGTAGTAAGATAAGATGTACTATTTAAACTCAAGAAAAATATGGGTTATAAGCCCAACTCATTAGGCGTGAAGAATTTTAGACAAAAACCCAAGTGATTGGATAAAATGTGTATCTTTTTGGGTTTTTAATAAATTTAGGATGTGTTTGGATACCGCTTATTTTGCTGAAAATTGAAAACACTGTAACAAAATATTTTTAAATGTGTGAATAATGTCGTGGGACCCATTTTTAATAAAAGTTTTGTTAAAAAAAGAGGTTTGTGGAACAGTGCACGGGACCCACTGGAAAAACCACCATAGTCACAGAAACGCGCTTTCCAACAAAAAAAAAAACTCAAACGCAAACACTAATAATTAATATCCAAACGGGTACTTAGTCTAAAATCCATTTTTAATTATAAGATATGATGAGGTGGTATGGGTTAGCCAATAAAATTAGCTTATTGTGGCTTTAGAGAAAAAACATGCTTCAATAAGATTTACCTTGCAATCATCCTTTATCTTAAAAAACTTTGAGATGGCTGAAAATGGAAATTGAAACTCTCTTAGCTTAAAGCAAAGAGATTACCTCGTTGCAATTTAGTTTATAGTTTTTGGAAAATGTATTAGCATCAATTTTTGTATATTTTAATCTCAAGACGATGACATTTTTTATTTGGCTGCAAATGATACATTTGTGCATGATTAACCCTTCAAGACCCTATTTCTCTTACCTTTTTTAATGAAATTTAATTGGCTCTTAATGCAAAAGTTATGATATTTGATGGTGATCTATAACAAATAATCTTCGTCCATAATGGTCGTCCAAGACCAGTGATGTTTAAGACAGTCTTTAGTCGTCTAAGGATGTCCAAACATGTCATCAATCATCCAAGAGTTCTGGTCGTCCACACCATGAGAAGGTATGGACGATTAATAAACACTTAGTAAATTTCTAAATATTTCCTTCTAATCATAAATGATTAAACCATGATCACTTATCTTTGAACATGGGATGAATTCCTTGAAATTCACTTCGCTCTCTCTGCTAAATCCACACATTTGCAATGATGTTAGTGCCATCCAGCGAGTAGACCTACTCTAAACTCTTTATAAAAGGAACCCCATCCCACTAGCCTAAAGTAAATTTTTACTATTCATTCACTTACTATACTTAAGTCCTAGAGAGAAATCTGACTTAATTATCGAAGTGTCCTTGGCCAGTTCACCCCGGTCACTTTCGATAGTCTCTTTCTTTCTTTTCAGGTTATCAAACTACCATTGAAGCCTGTAGCATTCAGCCTACTAACTTTTGAAGCATCGTCAATATTGAAGTTCATCTACTGAGAGTAAGTCATGGACCATGCTTTATTGATACATTGGAAGTGGGGAAGGATACTTCAATCTCGGACATTTTTGTAAAAAATACAAAGAATTGTTATTTGATTTAAAGGTCGTTGGCATTTTGGCCATAGTGTTAAAAAAGTTGTGTTCAATCAATTGAAATATTGATATATTTACTTAACCCCTCTAGGCTCTAGCCCTCCTAAAAGGGGGAAAAAAAAAAAGTATAACTTGATATTTTTATAAAAATTTTATTGGATGAAATTTAGATACATTAATTTAAGAACATACAAGTCACGAGTCAACATCTTTCAAGATTCTAGACTTTAATTTAAAAAAAAAAAAAAAAAATTGTCCAATTACTACTCTCAATGCAAATTTCGGATCAATCCCCTGATTTATGTGTCTTTAGCATAATCAACATGATTTTATAAAAAACGTGATTTTATTTATTTGTGGTATTTATAAATAAAATTGGAAACTAAATTAGCCTCAGGTTAAACAGGCCCAAGTTCAACCCATGGCCCATTCGCAGCCCCCTTTATCAGTGTCTTCCTATATCTTAATGGCTTAACCGTTGGAACCGTTACCTCTCTCAGAGTCTGTTTTTGATAGTAAGATTGCACACACTGAGAACTCTTTGGCTTCTGTAATCATATTCCAGGTCAGAACATAGACACTTACAAACTTCTTCTTTGTTTCTTTGTCCATTTCCTATTTTTAATACCCTTTTTTTTTTTGTAAGTATTCTTAATACCGGTGTTTCTTCTTGCTTTTTGTTTTCTTTATATGTATAACTTTTGAAACAAAGATGTAACCCATGTTAATTTATATAAGGATTAAAATGAAATCTTGGGTCTTATGAAGAAGTTCCAAAATTCTTTGATATGTCGGGTTTTAAACTGTTGCCTGTTGCCTGTTGGATGTAGGAAAATGGTTTTATATGATGGTATGAACATGTATATACGAGTATGTATTTGTGCATTATATGTATATGTGTGTGCAGGGGCGGCCCTAGACATTTTGGGGCCTAAGGCGAGAACTAAAAATGTATGTGTATGTATATGTGTGTTTATGTATGTATATGTGTATGAGTGTGTATGTGTATGCGTATGTTTATGTGTGTGTATGTGTATGTTTATGTTTATGTTTATGTGTATGTGCATGTGTATGTTTATGTTTATGTGTATGTGCATGTGTGTTTATGTTTATGTTCATTTATGTTTATGTATGTGTGCATGTTTATGTATGTGTATGTGTATGAGTGTGTATGTGTATGTGTATGCTTATGTGTGTTTATGTGTATGTTTATGTTTATGTGTATGTATTTATGTTTATGCATATTTATGTACGTGTGTATGTTTATGTATGTTTATATTTATAAACATAAATATATTTATGTACGTGTGTATGAGTGTGTATGTGTATGTGTATGTTTATGTATGTGTATGTGTATGTTTATATTTATGTGTATGTTTATGTTTATGTGTATGTGCATGTGTGTTTATGTTTATGTTCATTTATGTTTATATATATGTGTGTGTGTTTATGTATGTATATGTGTATGAGTGTGTATGTGTATGTGTATGTTTATGTGTGTGTATGTGTATGTTTATGTTTATGTGCATGTTTATGTTTATGTGCATGTGCATATGTGTTTATGTTTATGTTCATTTATGTTTATGTATGTGTGTATGTTTATGTATGTGTATGTGTATGAGTTTGTATGTGTATGTTTATGTGTGTTTATGTGTATGTTTATGTACGTGTGTATGTTTATATATGTTTATATTTATAAACATAAATATAAATAGAAACACACATACATATAAATACATGAACACAAACACAAACACAAACAAACATACATAAAAACAAACAAACATAAATACACATACACATAAACACGCATAAACAAACATTAACAAAAACAAACAAACATAAACACACATACACATAAACATACACACATAAACATAAACATACATAGACATAAATACACATACAAACTGAGAAAAATTAAACCCTTATATAGACTGGAAAAAATTGCAAACTAACATCAATCCTCAAACAATTTCGTTAGTTGCTTTGGTGTGCTAAATCGAGCTTTTATGTGTGTTTGTGTATGTTTATGTGTATGTGTTTATGTTTATGTTTATGTGAGTTTATATGTGTTTATGTGTATATGTGTTTATGTTTATGTGTATTTGTATGTGTATGTGTATGTATATGTTTATGTATGTGTGTGTATGTGTGCTTGTGTGTATGTGTGTGTATGTGTGCTTGTGTGTGTGTGTATATTTATGTTTATGTGTATGTGTATGTTTATGTTTATGTTTATGATGTTTATATTCATTTATGTTTATGCATATTTATGTATGTGTTTATGCATAAACATACATAGACATAAACACACATACAGACTGAGAAAAATTAAACCCTCATATAGACTGGAAAAAATTGCAAACTAACATCAATCCTCAAACAATTTCGTTAGTTACTTTGGTGTGTTAAATCGAGCTTTTATGTGTGTTTGTGTTTATATTTAAGTTTATATATGTGTATGTTTACGTTTATGTGAGTTTATACGTGTTTATGTGTATATGTGTTTATGTTTATGTATATGTATATTTATGTTTATGTGTATTTGTATGTGTATGTGTATGTGTATGTTTATGTATGTGTGTGTATGTGTGCTTATGTGTATGTATTTATGTGTGCTTATATTTATGTATGTTTATGTGTATGTGTATGTGTATGTGTATGTGTAGGTCTCTTTGTCTTTTTCAGATTCAGGTGTAATACCTTGATGCAATTGTAATTAATGGCTGAGATTAAAAGTTGAAAAAATAACTTTCAATCTCAACCATTAAATAAAATATATTAAAGGAGAGTTAAAAAGTTAAAAAAAAGAGAGTGAAAAATGTAAAAAAAATACATATGACAGTGCACCTGATCTCAGTCCGTCTTTTTTCTCTCACCATTTTTCTTTTCTTCTTTTTTACGCGGTGCTTTGTTTTTCTTTCTTTTATTTCTTTTTATACGTCGCCTATACTGACAGGAGAGGAGCGAGCGAAAGCCACGTCAAGAAAGGAAATTGAAGATTGTGCTGCCGAGCCAAAGATTATGAAAATCTCTTCCTCTCAACTCAGACGATCCTTTTAAGTGAAATTGTGGCTCACGAGACTTCACCGGATTATGGTGTGTGATTTTTGGTTATTTATTTATTTATTTATTTGAGATTATGAAGCAAATAGTTTTTATATTTTGCTTACCCTTTCTATTTTCTGAAAACATTTTTTTGGGAAATACCATTTTTTTTGCTTTGCTTTCAGTCTATCATTCTTACTTGTGGGATGTGTTTGATTAATTGAATCTAAAATTAGTTCAACAAGATGATTCTTCTTCTAAAATATAATAACAAAATCAATATATGTTTTTTTAATGGTGGGTTCACTTTCAGTGTTTTCATTTTGTGATTTTGGTTGTTTTGTGGGTTTTGTACTTTTATTTCGGTGGGTGTGATTTGATTTGTTATTTGGTGGGCTTCTAGGTTTTTGTTGCGATTTGATTTTGGCTGGGTTTCGGCAGTGGTGCGTGGTTGGAGGTGATGAGCTTGAAAAGTTCCGGCTATGGAGGTTTAGAAGGAGAGCTTGGTGGTTAGCCACGGAGTACAGTGTGACGTGGGTTGAGACAGAGAGAGGATGAGAGGGAAACAGGGGCGACCCTAGACATTTTGGGGCTTAAGGCGAGAACTAAAAATTGGGCGTTTTTTATACTTATATATTGATTAAATTAATGTTTATTTAATATTTTTATATTATATTTTTCATCATTATTTTCATTTTCTTCTAAATTATTTTGAAGTTCATTATCAAGATTTGTTGTATTGCAAAATTGAACATCATTTTCTTCTAAATTATTTTGGTGAATTTCTTACTCATTTGTGATATTTTCATCTAAATTTTGTATTATATTTTGTTTATTACTAATAACAAATTTATCCATTTATCCTTTTTGAGACTCAATTAATTTTTCTTCTTTTTTCCTTTTTTTAAGTTTTTCATATCCAGATGCATATTTTCTAGTAGACATTTCTAATCAAACAATATATTTATAAAGACTAAAATAAAAAATAACTTTCAAGTGTAGAGCAAATGAGAAATAGAACCTGATTTATATAAAAAATATTGTTGTAATTTCACTAAACAATAACAAGTTTTTAGCAATCTTAACCTGTATAAATTAAAAAAAAAATTAATCACAAGCATAACGAAAATTTAAGCACAGCCATAACACTAACACAAGACTTATTAATAAGACCCACTCACCAAAAAAATAAACACAAAGCAAATCCTATCTATAACCAAAAAAAAAAAAAAAAATGCAGGCTTTAAAAAAAAAAAAAAACTTGAAGGCCCAAACTTAACGCCCAGTCCAGGGACAGGGAGGGTCCAGGCAGCCATAATGATAAACTGATAAGTGATAAACAAAGTTACAAAAGCAGCCAGGGAGGGGGAGGGCCCAAATAAACAAAGTTATCTTAAGTTCTTAACAAATAAAATGGAGTGCCCTGTGCCCAAATATTTACTATAATTTTATACCTGATTCCTGAGGTGTGGTGAGCAGTTGAGACTTGAGAGAGGCGGAGAGCAGAGAATCAGAGAGCGGCTGAGGCTGAACACTGGAGACTGGAGACTAGAGAGAAAGGTAAAATTTTTAGGGTTTTGAGTGGATTTATTTGTGATTGTTTCGTGGTTAATCTCTTAGACTGGATTTGTAGTTTATCTGGTTGATTTTTGGTTAATGATTTTGTTTAGAACCAATGGATTTACCAAAATTTTTGTTTTTTTGGTTAAAAGGATGTGCCAGATTATTTTTGAAACTAAATTTGTTTTTCCTCTACTAGTCGGTTCTTTTCTAAAATTTTGGGACTTGGGGGCCTTAGGCAATTGCCTAACTCGCCTAAGGGAAGGGCCGGCCCTGTGTGTGTGTATGGACCCCATGATTTGGTTCATAATGACATATTTTTAATCAAGTTTACATTTTTTTTTTTGATAAGTTAATCAAGTTTACATTGATGGTTCAAATGTCGTTTTTTCTTTATTTGGTCAGTTTTATGATTGTAGATAGTGGAATGATTTATGATTGGAAAATGTAGCAAACCCGAAAAATATGGTGAATGAAAAAAAGAAAAAAAGAAAAAAAAAGAAGAGCCTCAAAGCACGAGTATGAGAACGAGTTCAGAGGCTAGTTGGAAATTATTTGGCTAACTTAAACAAAATTGAGATATGAATGCCTTCAGAACTATGTGATTTCTGATGTCCCTTTTTGAGCAATGGTATACATCTGGACTTACTTTAATCCTTTTTTACATTTCCCCCCAACCCAGGTATGAACTTACTTTAACTAATTTTGTTCATCCTGTTGTCCTTCAAGTTTTTATTTTCTTTGTGTGCTTGTAAAATGTGACCTCATTGCCCTGTTATTTTCAAAATTCATAGCCAAATTTTGGAAATAATTTTGGACTATCAATTAAGGAACAAATTTGCATTCTGGAATCTATGGTGTTGGAAAAATTGAAAGATGGCATTTTTAATGATAAGAATGGGAAAAACATATTAACTACAATAGGTTGGAACTTTGTAGCAATATTGGGTACCGTTTATAACCTTTTATTTTATTCTATTTTTTAAAATTCCCACTTGCTACCTAAGATTTATTTTTTGCCATTTATTTTCTCAGTGCAATTGCTATGGAGCTAATATCAATTGATATGGGCTTTTGAATGATACATGACTGTGGAAATATTTCACAATGGGAGGTGTCATCGGTAAAGCTGCAAATGGAATTGGAGGTGTTATTGGAAGTGCATTTGCAGCTCCAATCAAGACTATCTTTGGTGCATCATGCGAGTAAGAAAACTTCCATGCTTGTTAAGTTTCATGTTTTATACTGTCTGTTACTAGTGTTGGGCTCTGCTACACTCAATCAACTAAGTTGTGAAGTTGAAAGAAGCTCAGTAGGCACTGAGATTAGATTCAATTTATTTTCATTCTATTTGCATTTTCCCTTTGTGTCTATTCTTACTTCAATTTAGGAACTATCTCATATGTTTCCTTTAACTTGAAACATTCCCTGGGAACAGAATATTTATTTTTTATTCCATCTAAATCTTTCACTGCTATGTAAGATTTCTTCCACATTAATACATGGGAGCCAAAGATTTGGGGTTTGTTCCATCAAGAGTCACCAACTTGAGCATCCTTTTATCTGGAAATTAGACTTCTCCACCTACTTGGCCAGTGTCAAGTAACTGAAGGGACATTCATTTCAGTTTTTCAAACCTTGATATCAAAAACTTGAGAAAGGACTTTTGAACATAAAACAAAGTATTATGCAGGCATTGTGTTAATTAAAGCTGAGAGAGAAGTTGAAGAAATTTTTATGTTTAAGCCTCTCTACCTTTCCATATAGTTTTTTTTTTTGGTTCACAGAATCCGAAGCTTTGTGTATTCAGGTAGGAAACTCATGCCTGTGTTCCATATATTTTGACGTGTTGAGACAATAGTGACCAACAGTTCCTTTCTTACCAGAATCTTTTGAGACATTTGTGGTCTGCAGTTAGTCCCCTTAGAAAGGGAAAACGGAGAGAAGCATTCCTATGCATTAAAGGTGTATTCTAACAGATAGAATTTTAAAATGATCTTAGATAGGGTCATGGAGAAAAAGATTGTTGCTTACATCTGATGACATCATCTAGTCAACCCTGTTCTAAAATAATTGGTCCATTCATAATTGGGCAAATTATCATGGACCCTGAGAAGGAGACAAAAGGATACTTTGGGGGGATTAGTTTGGTCAATCTTTTTGATTTTAAGAAAACCATTATTAGTTGTTTTAAATGTGGTTATGACCTATGAACATAAACTTGAGTCGGCTCAGATATGTATTGGGTCCTCATGTTTCACCCACTACAATCATGGATAATGTAACTTTATCATGCATGCATTTTCAAAGTTATGGATTTTCTGGTTCTTCTGTTTGACTTTGGTCTGCTTGTTTTGCAGGGGTGTTTGTTCAGGACCATGGGACGTAGTATGTTTCATTGAGCATTTATGTGTCTCCAACCTCGTGAAACTGTTAATGATCTTGGTCCTTTGCTACATAAGTAATTCCTCTGTCCTTAGTTTTCTTGATGGTTTTTTTCCACCTTTTTTTTAATATTGCTTCCATTAGTTTCAAATGATTAGCCTTGCAAACATCACATGGGCTGATGAGTCCACCTTTCCTTTTCTTTGATGGACACATTTCAACCACTTGACCTGGTTCTGCTTCAATATTTCTCCCAGGGTTGCTAATTTTTCTGTTTGAGTTTTAGGATTGCCATTTGTTTCTGAAGGTTTTATATGTTCCTGTGACAAGAAGAAACTTTTGTTTTTTCCCCTTTATTTGTTAGAAGAATTTTACTTCTAGAACTCTTTAAAGTGAAACATATTACAATGTTTATGTGTATGTCCGCACATGCACCCTATATATGCATTTATGCACTCACATATACACACATCACTCTTTATGGTCCTACTATTCACTTTTAACCATAAATAATAGACTAATACATGCTTTTTTTTTACCTTCTCTTTTATGGCATTTATCTACATCACTGTTTTCTGCCATTGCAAGATAAGCTACTTGAAGCACATTGTGCTAGCTCTATCAGATTCTTGACATAAATCTATTACAAATTAGAAATGACTGCTTAGCCACTAAATTGCATAAATTTTTTTTTTTAGTTGAAGATAAGGTAATGACTGATTTATATTTTTCTCTGCATCAGTGTTGTTGTTCTTCTACTTATTGTTCAAGTTGGGGATCTGCCAATGTATTGTAAGAAGCCTTTGTAAGATGTGTTGGGCAGCTTGTGAGACATATTTTTTTGCTTTAGAAGACATTACCTGTTTCTTGTGGCACAAGTTAAAGAATACCAAGAGGATAAACCGCCGGCGCAGGCGCCGTTTTCAAGATGTTGAATTAGGGTACAGTTCGAGTGATGAAAGTGATTTTTCAGAAAACTATCATCATTTAAATGTCAGTAGAAAGCAAAAGTCGGTCAGAGAGAGAAGAAAAGATCGGCTTCGGAGATCTCTCTACCCTTCAAATAGGCATAGTGGACACAGTCACAATCACCATCATGTAAGGTTGAAGACTGGGGCAGTATCAGTTCATGTTAGGGGCAGGTCTCAAAGATTAAGGAGCTCAAGACACCTTCAATTGAGTAAGGTAAGAAATGCTCGAAAAGATGCTGGGATTTTCAAGAGGAGACGGTTTAGATGATCATATCATGGTTGGAGATACTGCTTTGGTTTGTAGCGGTCTTTAAAATTTAAGTAATTATAAAATTTTTGACTTAACAAATGCAATTTCTAGTTTAGAGTGTCTGTGTCAGTGTAAGAATTACAAGGTCAACCCTCTCTCCTTGGCTTCGTTTTTGTGATTTTGTCTTAAGGCCTAAAGGCACAACAAGGTGTGGGGTGGGGGGCTAAAATTTGACATTGAGCACAAAGAACATTATTACACTTCTATCATTATGGAATTTGGAGCTTCATATGGATGCAATCATTTAGGTGTATTATTCATACCCATGCATATATTTTCTGTAACCATACTTACATATTCAGTTGTTTATAAATGAGATGAAGGTACATAAGCAGTTTCAAGTTTGTATTGTAGGCTTTTACAGTTTCATTCTCTTTAGTTAGAAATGCTTATGTACCGCTATTGTTCCCTTTTCTTTTTTATTTGTTTATTATTTAGTTTTATTCACTAATGCAACATAAGTTAGTCTAATAGTGATTGTTAAGAGGTTCAATTCTTTCCTTCAAATACTTCGGCACAAATTTTAGGCTGAATTATCCTGCCCACTATCTTTATATGTTATAATGGACTAATCTTCTAATTTTTTTGTACTCAAATGTCATATAACAAATCTACTTACATTCACAGAATATAGATACATCCATTCCAATAGCTTGCCAAATTTCACACACATACATATGAAGCTCATTAGAGCAGGATAAGCAAATCCAGGTTGATCCATTTATTCTATTTCTGTAGAAATGCTAATAAGTAGGGGGTATCTTAAAACAAGTTTGAGTTGATGCTGCAACCATTTGCTTCATGGTAACCCCAGCATTGCACATATTAGCAATTGCTCGCATGTGTTGCGTCCCATATTTTGATAATGATCCACAATATTTCTCATATGTACTTACCTGCAGCATAAAAATAGTAAAAATATTAACATCAAAATCATGAGGTTAACAATTTAGCTACACAGGAAACTTGAAAGAAGGAATCAAGGACCTACAAGCATCTTAAAACAATTCCAATCGTCCACAATAGGTTGCCCACTTGGCCGAACAGTCTTTAACACTTTTGAGCTATTACCATTTCCAAACAAAAGCTCTCCAATATGATTTATACTGTAGTCCACATGCTTCCGTAAAGAAATCTCATCATTTAGTTCCTTTTGAGCTTTAAGCTTTTCATGAGAGCCTGCAGGGGCTTTATGGTACTGAGAAAAAAAAAATGAAAGTGACTTTAAGGTAAAGAAAGTATGATTATTACTTTGTTAAAAGAAAAAAAGAGACATATAACTTAAAGAACCTATGAGAAAGTAGTTGTAACAAATGATTGAAAGATGAAAAACCTTGTGCCAGAAATGAAGGAGATTCGCATCACGTTGGTTAACAACCCTCAGAGTTGATGGTGAAGAGGGATTTTCAACAAAAGTATAGTTATCGTTTGCAGGATTTGTACCCATGTAATAGTAGAGGCATTCATTACTTTGTTTTTTGTTTCCATATTGCATTACATGTGAACCGAGATCTGAAACACCTGCTACTGTTCTCCTTTGAACCTGTAATTGCATCCACAAGATTTTGGTTGAATTGATGATTGGTCAAAGACAAAGAGACCTAGCAATAGAGGGTCTAACAAGAAGATCTAGAAATCCTCTTAGGCTAGCTCTTTAGTTCCTTTTTTCAATTTACAAAAAGATTCAATTTATCATTACTTAAAAACAGTCTACAATACATAGTTGACCTATTTTAAGATTCAACTATGACATTTTTAATATAACAAGAGGAAGTAATCTTTTACCACTTCATATTGCTTCTGCAAAGTTTCCTGGCGCAAATCATGTTTGTCACTGTTCCAAAATTTTAAATTCCAAAAATTAGCCACAGCGAAAAAAAAATAGTGTCGGGTTTAATATAAAATCATTAGAACTAATGTATATTTGTTTTGAGATAATATTTTCAGAGAGGTTATTAGAGTAAATGACTTTGATAATGATACAAAATATTGCATACCTATCCTCCAACCAGGAAATACTATATAAGTCTCCCAAACATGTGTCATATTCCTCAGCAGCTTTATAATCCCCTGGACAATATGCTGCATAACTATCCTCACTTACATTTGATGCTGTAGTTGCATATATGTTCAAATTATTTGGAAGAAGTCCCTCAAAAATACTCCCAGACTCACAAGCTTCAAGGTAAAATACCTATAATTTTCATGTTAGTATAAAACCATATTAAGTAATTGAACCCCAAAAAAGATTAATACTACTAAACAAGCTAAATATTGTGAATTAATCATTTTTGAAGGGATCACGACAAGTCAATAACTTACCATGCTTTTGTAAGATTTTGCTGCATGCTTCTTCTTCAACACATTGTTAAGATCTTTGGCATAAATATATTCATTATTCGGCATCGCTAACAAACAGTATGATGAACTCAATTATCTTAGTATTTGATAATAAAAACCTTCACATTATTGTATTGTAACTAGTTGAAAATTTACTATTGCATTATTCAATCCAACTTTTGGTATTTAAAGTAAAATGACTAACCTAGAACCCCAGGACCTCCATGGTCAGTATAATATATGAAAATATGGTCATTTGGTCCGCTATTCACAACCTTTCCACTACCACCAGTGAGGGCACTTTTGTTTCCAAGAATAACAGCATAAAAGTTTTTTACATTAACATGGTCTTTTGTATAATCCTACAAGAAGAAATATAAATTAAACTCAGGTAATTAAGTATTGTTAAATGTTAAGGGATGTTATAACAAGCTCATAATTGAAATTGTATGACTATAGCAGAAAAGACCTTGGGCACTCCTTTATAAACATCAGCACCATTTGGTTTGTTGATAATCACACCACGTCTGGGGTTGTTATCATTGAATGCAATATCATCATACATGAACACAATGATATTTTCATCTTTTAACCCACCTTTCTTCAGTATTTGATATGCATGACATACATCAGCCTGCATTTCCAAAAATTCAATTAGAACTACAGAGTTATTTTTGCTAATGAACAAAAAACTTATATGTTCGAAAAAGTATAAATAATTTTGTCAAATCTATACCTGATGTCTATAATTAACGTAACCATTTGATCCGGCAACTAGAACCGCCCATCTTTTTCCTCTGAGATTGGTGTTACAACCAGCATTTTTTATATTATCACCATGAATGAAATCCAGTACTTCTGATGGTAATTTGGATGCATATGTGATTGCCACAAACAAACATGAAAGTGCAAGAAGTACTATAAATGCACCATGCCCAGAACAAATCATTGTGGTTTAGACAACCTGTAAAGGAGCATGTTTAGAAGCTGATAATTAAATAGTAGCTGTGATAATTATTGTTTATGTGATAGCAGATTGATACCTAGTTATTAAAAAAAATGGAGAGAGAGAGAGAGAGAGAGATAACTAGTTGATTGGTACGAAGCTGGGTAAATAATTCTTGCAAAAAATATGACATTTTATAGAACATTTATGGTCTTACATCTAAATTATAACAAGATGAATGAAAAAGATTAAATGATATTATTAGGAGTACACTGTGAAACATTTTTTTTTTTCAAGAACACTGATAAACATTTTTAGTCAAAGTACAAAGAATCATGATCTAATGAATAAGTGATCATTAGTGTCATGCACCTATATACAAGTAATTATATTTTTTTATGGGATATATAACATATATTGATAATGCATATAATTAAATTTGTCTCAAGCCAAAATCTATCTTCTTCTTTTTTCCAAGTCATTTTTTAAAAAGTTGTACAACACAAATAACTTTTATAGTTACAATGAGAAAGTAGTTTACTTTCAAGAGATAATTACCTGATTAACTATTTCAAGATAAATTAGAGATTGGACAATGAACACGTTTTGACAACCAATATGAAGCTTCAAATACCAAAGCTCCTCTTTTTCTAAGTAAAACGACAATACCAAAAATTAGAGGATTTTATTTTAAAAATTATGTATTTTTTTCCCTCTAAATTTACAGGAAAACTTATGGATAATTTTTAAGTACGGGTAAGTGAAAATATTCATATTTCAAGACTGGGAATTCATACATGTTCCTCCAATTTTAGTATATAGATGTTTACTGCCATGTTTTTGTGAAAATATATGATTTTTCAAGTAATTTCTTTATCAACTATAATAAGAATAACGACAATAATTATTAGCTTATTTGTGGATATTTATAAATTTGCGACAATCTCTAGAAATTTACTAAACAAATTGTGCAAATGGGCTGTGAATACATATGTACTACATTACTAATAATGTCTTTTAAAAGCTATATCCTTTTTAATATTGCAGTTTTTTTTTTTTTTTTTGAGAATATAATATTGTAATTTAGAGTAGTCTGTTGTTCAGCTTTATGATTTTGGAAGACTTTAAAGGGCAGTTTGATATAATTGTTTAAACAACAGTTTTCAATTACACGTATTTTTACATACATTTTCACATACATGTATTTAAAAAAAATACAAATAACATTACTAGAAATCTCTTACTAAACGCCCAATTAAAAACTTCAAATTTTTTTTTTTTTTATAAGAGCGTCTTTCACCTCAAAAGATGCAAAATGTGTAAAATCACAATAATAGGAGTCACAATAATGGGACCACCACGCAACCTTGTTGCGGTGGACACTCTATAAGTATAAATGCTTGTAGAGTGTAGGAGGTAAAGGCCAGAGTTCAAGTTTTCAAGAAAGAGTTTCATACATATATATACTTAAATTATACTACACTTAGATTAGGTTAGAGTAAAAATTATATCTTATATCAAAAATAAAAATAATAATAATAATGGGGCCATTAAATATGATTTTAAAAACTCACTAAAGGCCAAAATATATGTTTACAAAAAGCTATCATTTTTTTTTTCACTAAAAAGTAAAACCAAATGGGCACTTAGACTTAGCCGACACACTTAGCCGACATGTTGTGATTGGTATGTATTAATGAAGAAAAGACACTTGTTAAAATGAAAAGTTATTAATAATTGATTTTTATCTTATATCAAAAATAAAAATAATAATAATAATAATGGGGCCATTAAATATGATTTTAAAAACTCACTAAAGGCCAAAATATATGTTTACAAAAAGCTATCATTTTTTTTTTCACTAAAAAGTAAAACCAAATGGGCACTTAGACTTAGCCGACACACTTAGCCGACATGTTGTGATTGGTATGTATTAATGAAGAAAAGACACTTGTTAAAATGAAAAGTTATTAACAATTGATTTTTATCTATTAAAAAAAAAAAAAAGAGATGTATATGCAGTTTTTTTTTTTTTGATCTCTTTTGAGACAGAGATGTATATGCAGCTTAAAATTCATCTGAATATTGAAAGCAGCGAGAAAATTAGGGAATAAATATGTGATTACTTAAAATTCATTATAAAATAAATTAACACCTTCCTTGTCTTGACCGTCTTTCATTAAGATTCTTTGATTTTTTTTTTTTTTTTTAGTAGACTATATATCTATTCAATCTCCCTCTAAATACTACTGGAAAATAAATATCATAAAGTACACCCACGTGATGAATAAATTTTAAGCTTCTTTTACATCACGTATTAAAAAAAAAAAAAAATCATATTTCAGTGCCATTAAATAAAAAATAAAATCTTTCGATGAGTAAAAACTATAGCTTCGGTGGTGTGACCAATGCCTTCACTGCTTTCACCACTGAATCTTTCATGACAAAGTGTCAAAGACAAAGCATAAGTATCTGTCACGTCATCGTTTTGGAAAGAAGAAGCCTCCTTATCAATAACAAGATTAAATTATTGAATAATATAATAATAAAATATTGTAGAAAATAAATTTTGAAATTGATTGACCACATGACATGATTTTATTCTTGGTCAATAAAACAATAGCACATCATGTGATTAGAAAAAAATAAATAATAAATATAAACTCGAGCAAATCTCAATGGAATACCATCTAAAACACAGGAAGTGTTAGTCTAATTTACCCTTAAAAAATATTAGTGCACCTCAAAATTCTGTTTAAGTATAAAGATAAACAATATACTTGGCTATCTAATTAAAGAATTAATTCAACTCAATAGAGGCAATTAAACATAAAAAAGGAAATTAATAAGACTCTAATTTAAAATTTAGAAAGAAACATGTATGATTAAAAGAAGGAAGAATTGTGAAGAATATCTAAATAAGGACTAGAGGAAATTAAAGAAAAGGAAAATAATCAAAATATACTAGTACTTACCAAAGAACTTGCATGCACAGAACTCTCTAAAGGAATGAATTCACTCAAAACTCTTTAACACAAAGGAAATCTTATAATTAACTCATTAAGACAAACATATTAATAGAGTAAGAGGATACCAAATGAATGGTTTAGATTCAATCTTCGATATAGGCAAAAACATGATGGTACGTTATGAGCACTAAGTGCTTTTCATCTGTATATACAGAACTTTTTAAACAAAATTGGGAGGTTTGTCATAGGCCATTTGCATGTTAAGTATTAAAAGTTTCAAGAAAATGATGATATCTCTTAAATGCGTTTCATCTAACATTCCTCTTCAATCAATTTCTTCTAGAAAAGGGAACCCAAAAAAAAAAAAGCCCAAAGAAATGTTATAAACATGACCTATACAGTCATCTTTGACTGAGTTGGCTATGGCCTAAGCGCTTCACATTCTTAATTATTTTGGTGGTTCGAATTTTTTTAGGTTCTAGGAATCTTTGACTAAATTGCATAAGACCTAAGTCCTAAGTGCTAGCTTCACATTCTTAATTTAATATGCACCCAATATGGCACTACGGCAATGCATTATGTGGGATAATATTGTCACCAAGCTTATCAAGTGCTTTGCCTAGAGTCAAGGTGGTTGGGCAATGAGGCATGGATTTGTTGATTTTTTTTTTTTTTTTTAAAGAAATAGTTTTAATATATGATGTCCACTCCTGATAATTGTTTTTATTAAATTGTTGAATTAGTTGGGTTTAAGGCAAACAACTGATTTTTATACATAGTTGGGATCTTCAAAAATTATCAACAAACTCAAGATAAAAAAAAAAATCCACCAGTCTTTTTTACTTTTATTTTTTTGGTGCCTTCTCTCTTAGTTATGCATAACAAGTTTGCTTCTGATCTTTTCTTCTTCTTCTTCTTCTTCTTCTCTTTTTTTTTTTTTTTTGGTTTATAAATGAAGAAGGATATGACTTCCATTTTAAATATTACCTCTTATATATATATATATATATATATTCTCTCACAAGTTCCATGCCGAAAACATAACTCTCACAAGTTTCATGCCAAAAAATTTAGCCGTTTCAAACACTTTATACATTGAAATAAACAAAAATGTTAGTCATAATGGTCTAAGGTTTTGCTAACTGTTTTCTCTTAAAAAAAAAAAAAGTTCTGCTAATTTATCCTTCCAACTCATCAAAATTGAAACTTAATGTTTATATCAATGTATAAATTAATTGTCATATGTTCCCATAAAAAAAATTAAATTGTCATGTATTGATGGGTAAATGAATTGATTTTTCATTACCTATAGACAGTGCACTAATTTTTTATATACAAATAATTTATACGGTTAATTTTATTATCTAAAGGAAAAAGAATTGATTTGGAATATAACATTATTTCTCATGCCCTTTTTGGCAAAAATTGAAACAAAAATAGTATCAAAAGGCAAAAGTAGATTTAATAACACATATAATAGTAAAATTTAAAAATTATTGTATGCTTAAATTAGTTGAAATGATTAAATATTTGAGAATTCACTATAATAGTATGTTTATATTTTTAAATATATTAATTTTAACAATTTGCATTTCCTAAATCCTTTTAATGACAATGTAGGGACCCGTTTCGGGCGACTCCCATACAATAAATTTGTAGAGAGTGGATAGAAGGGCTAGACACTAGCAAGAAAGACAACAGTCGACGTGGGTTTACAAGAAGAATAACCAGAATTTGACTAAGTGTTCTTGAGGAAAGTTCGTCCTCGGCCCAGTCTGAGGAGCTCTTTTCCTTAGAACCAATGAATACAAAGGTTGTCCTTCAACACCCTAAAAAAAAGAAACCCTTTCCCTTCCCCACCGAAGGGCCCCCTTTACTTTGGGGATTCTATCTATTATATAGTCTTGTTCAATTGATCTCTGCCGTCCATTTGTCGGCTATCTGAACTTGTGTTTGAGGGCTTGTCCCACCAGCCGCCTTTGCAGGCTTTCTGTTAGTTGAAGTAACCAAGGCGTCACTGTTTGCTAGTCAATTCACCATTGATGCGGCCAGAGTGTTGGTGGCGTGCATTTAATAGGTGAATGACAGCTCCCTTCAATGTCGGTTTGCCGAGGACGTGGGCATCCTCGGCGAGGTCCCTTGATGACTTGGGCCTCTCCCACTTATCATCAGATTCTGTACTCCCCTCGGCATGAACCTTGAGCACGATATAGAGTGGGCCGGAGTTGCTAAATATTTGGGCCCCACAGACATGTTATATATATATATATATATATAAAAGTATCTATAAAATATGAAAATAGAGATAATCCTAAAACGGTATGTTGAAATACACTAATACTGAAATATTTTATTCCAATAAACAAACTGAAACGATATTACAACTTTGATAAAGACAAATCGCCCTGGCTTTTGTGCAATAAAACCATGTTTTTTTTTTTTTTTTAATAGGTAGATGGTAGGAGAGCATGAGGTGGAGTTCTAACTATGTTACAAAACATGTCATTATGGTTGAACTATGACTTGAATTCAACTAATGTATTACTTATTAAAATACGATTATATTTTTAAACTATTTTTTCATACTTTATTTATTATGGGAAAAAAAAAAAAAAAAACACAAACATGTAAACTTTTCACGTTAAACAAATTAACAAAATCCTCCTCGAAACCCACCACCAAACTAAATCCAATCATTTATTTATGTGTAAAACAACACAATCCTCCTTGACAATGGTGTCAAACATGGTTAAAAAGTAAATTTTACAAATAAGAAAAATGCATATGAGGGTGTTGGGATAAATATTTAATTTACATAAATATGATATAATATTTATTACATATGGTAAATATCAAAACCATTACTTTATTTAGATACTAGTGTTATGCCCATGCGATGCACAGATTTAATCAATAATCATATATAATTTAAGTATTGAATAAATATTGTAAATTAATAAAATAATATTTTAAATATAGAATAAAGTGTAAAGTTACAAGATCCACGACCACAAAACCTTACATCCATAATACTTAAATACATAAAACCTCAATGCTGATAATATGTACCTTAAATCACATATATTTTAAAATACTTTTCTATAATAGTTTAGCATTTTAATAATGAAAAAATAGTTAAAAAAAAATTAAATTAATAATAAACGGATTAGATGAAGAATTTGAATTGTAATCAAATTAAGATTTTTAGTAACTTAGAAATTATAGATAAATTAATAATAAAAGTATTAGATGAATAATTTGGATTGCAATCAAATTAAAAAATTTATCAATTTAGAAATTATAGGAGAAGAAGATAAGAACAAAAAAAAAAGTATATAATTTTAAAATCTAAAAAATTTCTACAATTTGGTGAAACAATGGCTTCTAAGCTCAACTTTTATTATATAGTATATGATGATATTGTAAAAGATTATATAAGATATATGTCGCTGATACAATAATAGTAAATAAAGTCCTTAGAGAAAGACAAGTGGCGTCATTTTATTGATATCCAAGTCATGATAATTGCCTTAAACCATAAGGAACAACTCGTGTATATGTCCAAACAAGAACACATGAAAGTCGCGTGAATAATCACAATCTATTCTTGCATGGAACTAATTGAGTGAAAGGCGCATATAATAAGCATGTGAGTAAGAGGAGTTACTTAGAGACAGTTTTTGGAGTAGTATTAGTTAGGATTTTTTTTTGGGGGGGGGGGGGGGGGAAGAGCAATTGCAACACAACATGCAACAAGGAACAACTTTAATTGTCAAAGTTCCATATATAAATAGAAAAGCACTTTCTCACACTAGACACGCACAATCATCTATCAAAACCATAGACATTCTCTCTCTCTCTCTCTCTCTCTCTCTCTCTCTCATAATCCGAAGGTTACTATTTCATGCTTGTGAGTGCATCAAATTTACCTCAAATGAATTAGACTTTGTAACTTAGGCTTTTTGTAATCTCGTTATTACTATCAATAAAGTTTCTCTAATTTTCATGTTTTTATTGTTAACTTGTGATTTCACAAAGAAGTCCTATTAAATTAGGCTATGCCGAATTCAGTCCTTTTTGTGCAAGTCAGTTTCCTGATTCAAGTGATGTTTAATCACTCTCAAGTATATTGAAAATTGGTTTATACTCAAATAGAGAGATAGACAAGTTTTTATTTTTTACCTTTTATTTTTATAGAATTAGAATCTAACTCATTCATGGTTTTTTTTTTTTTTTATAATAATTTTTATTATTTGATGGTTACAACAAGGGATGAGAGATTTGACTCATTAATATCTCCATTTGAAACATCAGGAAGTGTCAACTAATTGAACTACAAGATTCTTGGTCTAACTAGTGACTAATGCATAGTTGATGTCGTATCACTGGTATGTATATTATCACTTCCGTCAATAAACTTATTAATAAGTTTTGCGATAAAATTGTTTTAAATATTTTTGGGGTAATTACACATAATCCACTTGTGGTTTGGGCGAAAACCACTTTGCCTACCCGTGGTTTGAAAAGTGTCACTTAATCCACCTGAAATATGTTTCGTTTGTTTTCCGTAACCCACCTCTGTTAAAATCAGGGGTTAATATGTATTTCTAAACCCTTTTTATGTCTCTCTCCTCCCCAAAAAAAAAAAAAAAAAAGACATGAAAACAAGAGAAAATAATATCAAAAGATGCTATTTGTAAGAATTTAGAAACTTGTCTCAAGAACTCCAATAAATCACAAACTATATTTTTGTAACACACTCAAAAGAAAATAACACAAAAGGAAAATTTTACTTATCCCATTAACTTATTTTCTTCTCTATACATTAATTTATTCCTTATGCAGACACATAAATAGAGAGAAAGAGAGAGAGAGAATATCGCAGTGAGACACGGAAGCAGTGAACCCAGCCTCTGAGCTTGAAATCGACCTCAGCAACCTCACTCTATTGTACGGTCCTTCACTCTCCAAGACACACAAAAATTTATTCCTCAAGCTCTCTCTCTCTCTTTCTCTCTCTCTCTCTCTCTGTTTTGCCACGTCTCTCTCATCTTTCACACTCTAGTTTAAATCGTTGGTAGCTTTGGGTCGTGGTGGCTTGGGTGATGACTGTGGAGGAGCACGAGTTGGCTGTGTTGGTTGGGTCTGGGTTTTGAGGAGGAGCACAGTGTTGGATTCGGTCTGGGTTTTGAGAAGGAGCATGATGTTGGGTTGGATCTGGGTTTTGCCAAACGTCAACTCTCCCATGTCAGCCAAGTCTATCTTAGTGGCAATGGCAATGGCAAAGGCAACAGTAGAGGCTAGAACTAATGGCGATGGCTTGAAGATTGGTCATTTCTGGGTTTATATCGCGTGGGTCTTGGGTTTAGATCGATGTTTCTGTGGTTTCTTGGTTTGATCGATGGTTATATCGTGTGGGTTGTGGATCTTGGGTTTGATCGATGTTTCTAGGTTTTGAAGATTGGTCTTAGGTCATGGTATTTGATTGGCAATGGTGGTTGGTGATTCGGCGGTGGGTTTGGCAGTGGCAATGGGTGTGGATCTTGGTGGTTGTTTGTGGTTCTGTGGGTTGGAAATTTTGTTGGAATTTTTGGGTTTGTGATGTGTTAATGCTGTAGTGGTGGCGGTAGGTGATTTGTGGGTTGTTGTGGTTCGGTGGTGGTGGTCGGTGTTGTGGTTTTTTTTTTTTTTTTTTTTTTTGCCCGATTCTGTGTGTTTCAGTGGCCGGTGATGGTTTTGGTGGGTTTTTCATGTTCTATGGTTTTTTGGGTATGTTCTTCATGTTCAAAATTTGTGTGAATGGAGAGAGGGACAAATACCACTTTTTAATCTTATTTCTCTTCCATTTTTGTTCTATTTTTTGTTTTGGGAGGAGAGAGACATAAAATTTATGCAAAAATACCTATTTACCCTTGATTTTAACAGAGGTGGGTTACGGAAAACAAACGGAACATACCTCATGTGAGTTGAGTGACACTTTTCAAACCACGGGTACGCAAAATGATTTTTGCCCAAATCACAGGTGGGTTATGTGTAATTACCCCAATTTTTTTTTAATGACAGTATGGTCTTTTTGTTAGAGAATCAAAGGAAAGGCTTTTTTTTTTTTTTAAGAGAATCATTGGCGGTAAGATGATATACTACGATAAGTATACAACTAAAATAGTATTGATGTTAGTCTCATGTGAGAGTAATGTTGTACATAGTTATATTTACTACCTCATCATTCCCCCTCCTCCCCCCTAACACAAGGAATCAACATTACTCAAAGCTTATTAAAGACTTATAGAAAAATTGATATTGTTTGTATGACATCCATGAAAAATAAAAGAAGACTTATTAGCCCTATATTCCCTTAAAGTTATTGATGAAGCGTAAGCTCGTCAGTAAAGTGCATCAAATGGAAGTAATCCTCAGCCCTCAAGGGTGGTCACCGGTGTGGTGCCTGCCACAATGCCTCCAATGCCAAAGTTAGTATAAATAACTCTCTTGAGAGTAAAACAATTTAATCTAACAGAAATGAAAGAAATCTCTTTTTGTTTCAATGTGTATGTACCTTGTTCTTGGCAATGTGTAGGCTTTATATATGTTCTCATGGTCTCTAGCCGTTGGAGTAGTTATGGAGGTCTTAATGCTCTTCTTGGTAACGTATGGGGTTGTGTAATGTGGCATCAATGTCCTCTAACGGTTCATACAGTTGGCCCCGTAACCACTATGGATTTGATTGGCTGCATTGAATGGCCTGGCTATCTTTGTCAGTAATGTAGATCATTACTTCGCTTGGCTAGAGGTTGAATACGTCTACATTAACAGGATCGTCCATGTGAGACGGGCTCGTCAGTCCCGTCAGTTATCATGGCTATTGAGTGAAGTTTATGGTGGTGTGTTTTTGTATTAGAACCTCTTTTCCTCTTTCTTGTGCGTGCGTTTGTTTCTAAAAAAAAAAAAAAGGATTATTGCAGAAAGACAAAGTTTAGCTACAAAATTGGTTGTATCCTAAAGTTACAACCTTACTAAATAAAATAAATATTACTATATATTTTAAAAATCTAACTATTGAATTATATTTTCTTTACATTCTTAATACACATATCAAATTTTGTGTCAATCGGATATTATTTACTATATGATTTATAAGCTTATATTTTATGCATAATTTTAAATTATAAAAACTTACCATTTAAATAATTTATTGGTGACATAGCTATTAATCTTTAATCAGTGGCGCCGCCATGTGCAGCTTAGGGTGTTCCTAGGAACATCGTAAGTTGAAAAAAAAAATTTTGTATAATAACTAAAATTTTTTATATTTGCTCTATATGAGGAACACCCTCAATCACAAAATTAGGAACACCCTCAAATTAAAAAAAAAAAAATTTTATTTGTTCTACTTTCAAGCCCAAAAATTTTGAACTAAAATCTAAAAAAAAAAAAAAAAAATTGTAATAGAGCCAAGCCCACAGCAAGCCCAACAGATTACAGAGGCAGCAAACCCACAGATTCCCAATACAAAGCAAATCACTAAATCAAAAATCACTTCTAAATCATAAATCACTAAAGGCCTACAGCGAACCTAAAGATAGAGCAACGCTTCAGGCTTAAGCCAGTAGACGGAGATCGGTCACATCGATCGCAACTCACTCGTCTTCGGAGTTTGGTCCAATCTAGAGCACATTGCCGCTCGCTCGTCGTCGTCACTCGCTCGCCCCTCATCGTCGTCGCTTGTTGCTCGCCCTTCATCGGAATCGCTTATCACTGCCTTAGTGGCCTCAGCCTTTAGGCCTCCCTGCTCGGCTGCTCCGATGCTCCTTCCCTCAAGGTATTTCAATTTATTAATTTCTCTATCTTTTTCTCTCAGTCTCATCTCTCTCTCTCTCTCTATTAATATTTACCCTATTATTGGCTTTATCCGATGTTGGTGTTGGCGAGATTATTAATTGTCTTTTAGTGTTGGTGTCTTTTGGTGAGATACAATAAATTGGCTTTATTTGATTCACTGTGTGCTAGTGCTAGTGCTACTGCAAGTGTGCAACTAATAATTAATAAATATGGCTATGTGTTGTGTGCTAGTTGATTAGTTCAACTAATGGTCATAAAATATGTAATAAATCACTCTTTTTTAGACTTGAACTTAAGCTATACGGCCTATATATTTTTGTGCTGCACAATTTATTGACTTTTGTTTTTTTTTTTGTTTTTGTTAAGTAATAGTGTGATATTCCAAGTATCAAACAACCATAGTAATTAGTTGAACTAATTAATTTTGTTTGTTTTGGATATTAATTAACCAATAATTAATTGGGAAAAGCAACTAATAAACAATAATTAATAATTTAATTAACCAATACATTATAAAAGACAAACAAATTAAATTATGTTAGGCTAAACAACAAATAATAATTTTATAATTAATAAAACAATAATATAACAAATTATAGTTTATAAAAGACAAACAAATTAATGAAACAACTAAACAACAATACATTTGGGAAAAATTCCTAGAGCTGCCACTATCTTTAATTTTCTAGAAATTTTGCAAGCATGAGGGATATAAGAAGAAGATGTAAAAAATATTGAATAATCCGAATTGAATTGATTAATTCATGTGATAATATTAGGAATATTTACTTTCCTAGTCAAATTTTTAATTAAGAATTTTTTTTTTAAAAAAAAGCTCAAAATGCTAGAAGAGAATATTACTACCCAATTGAGATGGCATATCCATTCCACAAGCTCCAAGTGTACAAAAACCCAAAAATTCAAAAAAGAGAAGCTTTTAAAATTACGTAGTTAACAATTATAAAAAACATAGAAAGCCTGACTCATCCTTAGAGCATTCCCATAAGGATGCTACATATGCTAAAAGATAAATTTTAGCACCAATACACAAAAAAAACCCACTTCATCAAAGATTTCAAATGTCAAAAAATTTGCCTCTCTATTCTCCTTGTCTCCCTCTTTCTCTATGTTATTCGTCTCCCTCTTTCTCATAGTGATGGTCTGCCTCGTCGGAGCCATCGCAAGCCTCACACTCTTTAAGATCGCCTTGGCCCACCTCGCAAGCTCGCCTCATTGGCTCTTCAAGATTGCCTCGCCAGAGCCATTGCAAGCCTTGAGTCGTGGGTATGAGTGGGTGAGTTTTGTAAAATCAGATATGGGTTGTGGGTGGGTTCAGATCGAAGTTACTGGGGTGGTGGGTTTTGGCTTCTGTTTTGTGGCGGTTTTATGGTGGGTTTTGGCTGTGGTTTGTGCCGTGGGTTTTTTTTTTTTTTTTTTTGTTGGTGGTTGGGGGTTGAGGTTGTGGTTGGTGGTGGTGGCTATGGCTGTGGCCGTGGTTAGAGGTGATGAGCTTGAAAAGCTCAGGCTATGGAGGTTTTGAGAGTAAAATATCAGAGAGAGGGAGAGGCTTCTAGACTGGGTTGAGAAAGATGGAGAGACAATGGGAGAGAAAGATAGAGGGAAAGTGAGAAATAAAAAAAAATGAATAAAAAATAAGAGAAATGACATGTCTACAACATTTTTACAGCAAATCATAAGTGGCAGGTTGTTACTGGTTGTTATTGTTGGGCTTTTTTGCTAAATTTTCCCTACATATGGCATATGTCATTCCCAATATGAATGCTCTAACACATTGTAGGGGTTCTTTTTACGTTTCTTTTTTTAAGAAGGAAGTTGGGCCTGGCACTTTGTGGAATGGGCTCCAAAGTACCATTCTACCGCTGCCAGGTTGTGTGCAAACGTTGAGTCCAAGTCTAAGGGAAGATACGGCAAAGTGGGCTTCTCTGTTTCTACTGCTAAAGGAACTTTTCTCCAGTTTCTGCCACAGGATTGACTTTTCTTTTCCACTGCTACCAGTTTCTACTACAGGATTGACGTTTCTGCCGTAGAAGGAACTTTTCTCCAATTTCTGCCACAGGTCTGACTTTTTTGCTTCTGCCGCTGCCAATTTCTACCGCAAGATTGACGTTTTTGCCACAGAATGAACTTTTTTCTAGTTTCTGCCACAGGTCTGACTTTTTTGCTGCACAATAAAGTTTTCTTCTATGCAGTAAAGCTTTCTGTTGTAAAGCCTTCTGCTGTGTAATGAAGTTGTCTGCTGTGCATTAAAGCTGTCTGCCGTGCTTTAAAGTCTTCTGCAATGTGAATGACCATTCTTCATTTTTTACTGCAGAAACACTTTTCTACTTCCTGCGCATAAACAAATCTAAAACCCAAAGAGAATACTCATTAAACAAATGTTAGCTTAAATGGGTTAGCATATTCTCAAATATATACATACATATATGAGTATATATACTTATACGTATTCACATATACATGTATAAAATATATTTTTTTCAGAATAGGGGAAACAACGTATATGTATATATATATATTTACGGCAAGATTAGTTTGTGTCAAAAGTAAAACACGTGATAAAAATAAAGAGGAAAGCTTCGGCAGAAAAGTTTAGCTTGTATAATAGTTAACACGGTAAACATAATAAAAAGGTGTTACGGCAGAATAACTAGTACAGCAAGTAAAAATACCACAACAGGACAACTGATGTGGCAGACATAATAAAAACGTGCTACAGCAGGATGACTAAATACAGCAGATATAAGTTATAATGAGAGAAATAAAATATATTTATAGTCAAAATCAAGTATTAAATCTTCCCATAGGATAAATAAACCAGAAAGGAAACCCAAACTCCAACTTGAACAACCTTTTCATAGGCTCCTACTGTAAAAGTTATGCATTTTGGAGAATAAGCCTAAATGACTACTAGTTATTAATTTTGGAGACTTCAAAGAGTGGGTTTGCTAAGAGGGAGGGAAAATATGGTCTATTGATGCATGCCCTATTCTTGCCGTATTTTCTCTCTTTATTTTACCACTTTCTTTCTTCCTCTGTTTTTCACTCTTTCCCCTGTTTTTTCCTCTTCCTCTTCCGTCCTCTTTTTTCCATGGCTAGCTCCTCCTTTTATAGTGAATTGATTTAATGGGATTTCTCCTTTTTACCCCTAGGGCTTCACCAATTTTTTTTGGTTTATTGTGGGCATCCATTCAAGACTACCCACCAACCCATTGGTTGCCTCGACCATTACCTCTGCTCAAAATACGTCAGCTGCACCATTACTCATTTCACGACAAAATTCCTTTTTGTTTGTTGTTGTTGTAACCTTTACCTCTAGGTTCAAATGGGTAAGGATTGGACTACTCACTACCTAACTCTATGGCATGCATCAGATGGTCTCAACCATCTATTACTTCTTTTGGGTAAGATACCATCCCAGTAGGATATATTCCCAAAAGAAGTCATGGCAAGAAACCAAATATAGACCTCCTTTTCCCCCCACCACCAAAACACGCCCTTTGAATCCCTTTGACCGTGGGCCCACCTCCCTTGTATTGGCTTGGTATAGGTTAGTGGTGCTCCAGCCCTTCTGTCTTTGTCTTCTTTCGTTCCCACGTCATTCCTGCCGTAGCAGATTAGTTCTGTTTCGTCCTGCTATGTGTCTTTTGTCTTATTTCTTCACGCGTTTTCTGCTGCTGACACTTCCTGCCGTTCCTTGTTTCTTTTTATCGTGCTTCTTCATATCAGTTTTCATGCCTATCTTCTTATACAAAAGAATTTGGGCCTTTGTGGGCCAAATAATGTTGACTGGATCAAAAGGGTCTTGGGTCCAATTTATCTTCATCTGCTGAAGCTATTCTGCCAAAGAATTGTATTCTGCAGCAAAGCTGTATTCTACGGTAGATTTGTATTCTACGGCAGATTGCTTTCCCTTGCACCTTTTTCGTTGGACCTTTCTTGCTCTTTGGTCTTCTTGGTGGGTCTTTGGGCCTTGCTTTTCATTGGGTTTTCTTCCTCATAGGCCTTTGGGTACAGATTTGCATAAATGGGCATCAACACACATCACTTTACAATATCCCTTACATCAAAACTTCTATTTTTTTAATACTTCATTCAAATATTCTTTCTTTATTATTTTTTGAGAGATGCTACGTCTACAACATTTTTACAATAAATCACAAGTGGTTAGAGGTGATGAGCTTGAAAAGCTCAGGCTATGGAGGTTTTGAGAGTAGAATATCAGAGAGAGGAAGAAATTCTAGACCGGGTTGAGAAAGATGGAGAGACAACGGGAGAGAGAGATAGAGGGAAAGTGAGAAATAATTAAAAAAATGAATAAAAAATAAGAGAAATGATATGTCTACAACATTTTTACAATAAATCATAAGTGGCAGGTTGTTACTGGTTGTTATTGTTAGGGCAAAAAAGTAATCTTAGTGTTAGTTTCAAATTTGAGCCAATAACAACTAACCGCTTGTGATTTGTTGTAAAAATATTGTAAAATTGTTGTAGACGTAGTATCTCTTAAAAAATAATAAAGAAAGAATATTTGAATGAAGTGTTAAAAAAATAGAAGTTTTGATGTAAGGGATATTGTAAAGTGATGTGTTAGAGCATTCATATTAGGAATGACATATGCCATATGTAGGGAAAATTTAGCAAAAAAGCCCAAAACCTCCTACACATCCGGACTTAGAAAAACCAACTATTGCAAAAAAAATGCAATAGTGCTACAGTGCAATTCTAAAGGTAGAATTGCACTGTAGCTCAATTCTTAAAAAAAAAAAAAAAAAAAAAAGCTAATATTTTATTCACTTATTTTATCAATCTCTCTCTCACCGAGTTTTTGGGTTTTGGATTTTTGTTTTTATTTTGATTTTGGGATATATTATTTTATTGTCTAGAAATATTATTTTAATGTATTGTATTGTAAAATAAAAATTGGGATGCTGAGAGTATTGTAAAATGGTATGGTATAATTGATAAAGTAGTTTTTTGGGATGGTAAAATAGGATGGGATAAAATTTTGGAATGTGAATGCTCTTAGAGCATCCGTAGCAGGGGTGCCATATGCCAAATTTTTGGCATTTGGCACACCAAACCCCAAAATATGAGCCTTATAAGGTGTGCCATATACCAAAAATTTTGGCACACCACTACAGTACTGCCTCAAATATGAGACAGTACGAACAACAATTGCAAAATTAAATATTATTATTTTATTGTGTTTTTCTCTCTCCTCTTCCACAGATATCTCTTTCTCTATCTTCTCTCTCTGTCACTCTCAGACTCTATCTCATTTCTTCTCTCTCTGTCACTTTCTATCTCTTCCCTTTCCTTCTTGCTCAAGAAAGTTGCTAAAGATCACTCTCCAGTCCTCGACACGATCTAGCTGCCTCACTTTCCAATCCTTACCATCGATCTTGCCAGTCCTCGCCGTGATCTTGCCACCTCACTTTCCATTCCTCACCGCTGATCTCGCCAGTCCTCATTGCTGATCTCGCCACCTCATTCTCCAGCCCTTGCCGCTGACATCCACAGCCCTCACTACCAACCTTCAAATCTCTCTTAATCGAATTGTGGGTGTGAGATTTGGGATGGGTTTCAATGTGGGTTTTGGGCTCGGCGTTGTGTGGGTTGTGGGTCGAGGTTTTGGGTCGGTTAAGCTGGGGTTTTAGGCTAATCGTTGGTTGAGTTTGGGTCGGTGTTTTATTCTCTAGTTAACTGGTTTGTTGGTTGGTTAAGGTTTTTTTATTTTTTTTATTTTTTAATTTTTTTTTTAAGGTGGCATTGGTGGATGTTGGTTTATGCTGGTAATGGTTGTCGATGTTGTTGCGGCAGTGGATATTGGTGGTTGGTGGTTATGCTGTTGATGTTGTTGCTATTGTTGATGATAATGGGGAGGAGATAATATATTATTTTAATGCATAGTAAATATTATTTTAATGTATAGATGAATGAGATATTATAAAATGATGTGATAAAATAATAAAGTAGGCTTTTGGTGTGTCAAAATAGCATTTTTTATGAAACAACTGATGTTGATGTTGTTATATGTTATAAAATTGGTTTTTGAGATGGTAAATGCTAAATTTTTTTAGAAGCTTTAATGAGAATGCTTGGGTTCGTTTGGTACATGTGTTTAAAAACTGAAAATTATTGTTTGAAAATATTTGTGGAAATAAGTGTGGGTGAAAAAGTGTATGGAAATATGTGTAATGTTGTTTAAAAACTGAAAAATTGTTATTTGAAAACACAAACCAAAACCCCCCCTTACTGGACAATTCTGACCACTTTCCTTACGTGGAGTCCATTCATTAGGCCTTCATCTCCAACCACAATGACAGTATCAGCTCTACTCATTTTTATTTTAGTCTACGTTTGTTTCAGTGTAAAATATTTTTCGAATATAAAATATTTTCAGGTGCAAATATTTTCGAGAAAGGAAAATATTTCTAGTGTTTGTTTGCATTTTAAAAATTATATTAGAAAACAATTTTTAGTGTTTGGTAACATTCTGAAAATACTATTTTCCTACAAGTTTTTCACATTTCTCAACCATTTTTTCAGCTTCCAAACAAATTTTATATCATAAAATCCACCACCACCCACACATCAGCACCCCTAGAAAATCCACCACCACCCACACAACAGCACCCACAGAAAATCCACCACCACACAACAGAAAAACCACCAAAACACCACCACCCACACCATCACAAAAAAAGAAAAAAAGAAAAAAAAAAAAAAGAAGAGAGATCAAAGAGAGAAAGATTGAGAGATTGAGGGAAAGACTGTGGGTGGATCGGTTTTTGTAGAGAATGGCTCGGAAGTGTGTGGATTGGAGGTGAGGTGACTAGATCGGATTAAGTAAAGGGTGGATCCGAGGTGAGGTGAGGTTGTCAGAGTGAAATAGAGGGTGGATCGGCAGACTGTGGGTCAACGGAGGAGCAAGAACTGGCGTAAGGAGCACGGATTGGAGGAGGAGCACGAACTGGGTCGTCGGACGGTGACCTGCATTGGCGTGTCTTGCTCTGTGAAGCTCAGTCTTCACTGAGCTTGGAGTGTTCATGTGAGAAGCTTGAGAGAGTGTGTGAGAAGTGTAAATAATTTGAAGGTAAAATAAAACCTGAAATAGTTTTACGGGCCAACATGAGTATTTTACGGTCAACATGAAAAGTGATTTCCGTTTGACTCAATTTCTTGTTTTTACCAAACACGTAAAGGGGTGTAAAAGGCTTTCCTGAAACTCTTTTCAGCCAAAACAAATGCCCCTTTAGTGCCCGGTTTTTTCCAAGGTTTCCCATTGTCGAGGGTTCAACTTATATGGAGGCAACTTGGAGTGCAGGATATTAATCATGGCTTCTGGCATTCAGATTTGCAGGATTGGTTGAGTTTTAATGGGAAGTTGAGTAAAAGTATCATTGATGGACATCTTCCTTGGAAGTTGCTGTATTCCTTTCCTGTCTGGCATATCTGGAAGAGCAGGAACAATTATGTTTTCAATGGGAAACCTCCTAATCCAAAGCTGGCCTCGGAGATAATCAACCAAGCAATGGAATTCATTTATTGCTATTCTTCTTCTAAAGCTCCTAATGGTAGCATAAGCAAGTTGGTACGATGGGAAAAGCCTCCTAACAGTTGGACTAAACTGAACACGGATGGGGCTTCCTTGGGCAATCCAGGAGTAGCAGGTTGTGGTGGTGTTGTTCAGGATGAGAGAGGCAATTGGGTGGCTGGGTTTGCAAGGAAGATCGGGATTGCTAGTAGTTGCGAGACAGAGCTATGGGGGATGCAGGGTGGGCTTACTTTGTGCAGCAACTTAAATATCTCTGCACTTATAGTTGAATTAGATGCTAAAGTAATTGTGGATATTGTTCACAATGTCAACAATGAAAACAATATTCTTTCTCCCGTTTTGGACGATTGTAGGCAGCTAATGTCCAGGTTTGATTAGGTTCAATTTAAACATGTTTATCGTCAAGCTAACTGCTGTGCAGACACCCTTGCTAGGATGGGTGCTGAGCAGGAGAGCAGCTTTTTATCCTTTTCTTGCCCGCCTGTGGGCATTAGAAATAGACTAGATTTTGATGTATCTGGGTTGTACTCGGTCAGACCTAGCTCTGATCTGTATTCTGGTTTCTAGTTTTTAATGAATTCGTCTTTAACCAAAAAAAAAAAAAAAAAAAGAGAATAAAATCAAGCTCGAACGGCGCGTATTCACTTATGACTGACCGCTGAACCTGAGTGAAGTGACAAGCACCGACCCTCTTTGTTTAAATAAATTTTTTTTTTTTTTTGAGCACTCAAATTCTCTCTCTCTCTCTCTCTCTCTCTCTCTGTCTATATATATACACACACACACGCACGTACACTCACAAAGAGGAAAGCTTAGCGTAAAGTGGGAATTTTCAGTGGCTGTCTATCTGTGACTGTGAGTTCTTCTTATCCCTTTTCTCAAATCTCAATGGTGGCGGCGAACAACTTTGTTTTTGTTTGAGTGCTTCTTATCCCTTTTAGCACTTATCCCTTTTCTCAAATCTCAATGGTGGCGGCGAACGACTTTGTTTTTGTTTGAGTGCTTCTTATCCCTTTTCTCAAATCTTAATGGTAGCGGCGAACAACTTTGATTTTGTTTGTTTTGCTCGTAATTATTAAAGAAAAAAAAAGGCTGTTTTGAAAATTTGTGTCGTGTTTGACTGAAAGAGCAACTTTGGTGAATAACCATTTGATGAAACCCTCTAAAGAGACTGTATCTTGACGTGATTTTCAAGTACATGTTGATTTCGTTCATGGGTTTTGTTTGGTTTACTGTGATGCTCTTTTTAGTATTCATTATTATTGTTGTTATTTTATTTTATTGTTAATGTTGTTCTGTTTGTTACTTCTGCTTTTCTAGAATTTTTTGGTTATCAGCTTTGTTAATAATGCTTACCAACTTTTTTATTTCATTTTTTAAGCTAAATAATTTATTATGTTGCCCATGTTTGTGAGTTCTATAAGGATTTTTACTAATTGGGTTAAATGTTGAGTACTTATTCATGAAATTTTGGGCTCTTCTTTGTGATTTTATTTATGATTGTTCTACTTAAGTTAGATGATAAGTAAATTATTCAAGAAATTTTGGGTTCTGCTTCAAAATTTTGTTTATGCTTGTTCTTTATGTGGCAGGTTGTTGAAATTGGAAAAGGCAGCAAGGTTAAGTACGAGCTTGACAAGACAAGTTGCCTTATAAAAGTACGAGGTTTTTTTTTTTTTTTTTTTTTTTTTGCATTTAACTTCAATAATTCAACCTTCCAATTCTTAATCCAATATGTTCTTGTTCAGATGCATTGTTTCTAGTAGTAAGCTTGGTTTTTTATTTCATTTAGGTTATACTCAATTTACTTTTATGTTCTGCTACTAGTCATCGTCGTACCATTTGCTTTAGAAAACATTACCTGTTTCTTGTGGCACAAGTTAAAGAATACCAAGACAATAAACTACCGACGCAAGCACCATTTTCAAGATGTTGAATTGGGGTACAGTTTAAGTGATGAAAGTGATTTTTTAGATAACTATCATCATCTAAATGTCAGTAAAAAGCAAAAGTCTGTTAGAAAGAGAAGAAAAGATCGGCTTTGGAGATCTCTCTACCCTTCAAGTAGGTATAGTGGACACAATCACAATCACCAAGAGGATAAACTGCTGGCGCAGGCACCGTTTTCAAGATGTTGAATTAGGGTATAGTTCAAGTGATGAAAGTGATTTTTCAGATAACTATCATCATCTAAATGTCAGTAGAAAATAAAAGTCTATCAGAGAGAGAAGAAAAGTTCGGCTTCAGAGATCTCTCTACCCTTCAGAGATCTCTCTACCCTTCAAATAGGCATAGTGGACACAGTCACAATCACCATCATCAAGTAAGGATGAACACTGGGGAAGTATCAGTTCATGTTAGGGGCAGGTCTCAAAGATTAAGGAGCTCAAGACACCTTCAATTGAATAAGGTAAGAAATGCTCGAAAAGAGGCTGGGATTTTCAAGAGGAGACGGTTTAGATGATCATATCATGATTGGAGATACTGCTTTGGTTTGTAGCAGTCTTTAAAATTGAAGTAATTATAAAATTTTTGACAAACAAATGCAATTTCTAGTTTAGAGTGTCTGTGTCAGTGTAAGAATTGCAAGGTCAACCCTCTCTCCTTGGCTTCGTTTTGTGATTTTGTCCTAAGGCCTAAAGGCACAACAAGGTGTGGGGGGGGGGGGGGGGGGGGTGTGGTGTGGGCGCTAAAATTTGACATTGAGCACAAAGAACATTATTACACTTTTATCATTATGGAATTTGGAGCTTCATATGGATGCAATCATTTAGGTGTATTATTCATACCCATGCATATATTTTCTATGACCATACTTACATATTCAGTTGTTTATAAATGAGATGAAGGTACATAAGCAGTTTCAAGTTTGTACTGTAGGCTTTTACAGTTTCATTCTCTTTAGTTTGAAATGCTTATGTACCGCTATTGTTCTCATTTCTTTTTTATTTGTTTATTATTTAGTTTTATTCACTAATGCAACATAAGTTAGTCTAATAGTGATTGTTAAGAGGTTCAATTCTTTCCTTCAAATACTTTGGCACAAATTTCAGGCTGAATTATCCTGCCCACTATCTTTATATGTTATAATGGACTAGTCTTCTAATACTTTTGTATTCAAATGTCATATAACAAATCTACTTGCATTCACAGAATATAGACACATCCATTCCAATAGCTTGCTAAATTTCACACACATACATATGAAGCTCATTAGAGCAGGATAAGCAAATCCAGGTTGATCCAGTTATTATATTTCTGTAGAAATGCTAATAAGTCGGGGGTATCTTAAAACAAGTTTGAGTTGATGCTGCAACCATTTGCTTCATGGTAACCCCAGCATTGCACATATTAGCAATTGCTCGCATGTGTTGCGTCCCATATTTTGATAATGATCCACAATATTTCTCATATGTACTTACCTGCGGCATGAAAATGGTAAAAATATTAACATCAAAATCATGAGGTTAGCAATTTAGCTACACATGAAACTTGAAAGAAGGAATCAAGGACCTACAAGCATCTTAAAACAATTCCAATCGTCCACAATAGGTTGCCCACTTGGCCGAACAGTCTCCAACACTTTTGAGCTATTACCATTTCCAAACAAAAGCTCTCCAATATGATTTATACTGTAGTCCATATGCTTCCTTAAAGAAATCTCATCATTTAGTTCCTTTTGAGCTTTAAGCTTTTCATGAGAGCCTGCAGGGGCTTTATGGTACTGAGAAAAAAAAATGAAAGTGAATTTAAGGTCAAGAAAGTATGATTATTACTTTGTTAAAAGAAAAAAAGAGACATATAACTTAAAGAACCTATGAGAAAGTAGTAGTAACAAATGATTGAAAGACGAAAAACCTTGTGCCAGAAATGAAGGAGATTCGCATCACGTTGGTTAACAACCCTCAGAGTTGATGGTGAAGAGGGATTTTCAACAAAAGTATAGTTATCATTTGCAGGATTTGTACCCATGTAATTGTAGAGGCATTCATTACTTTGTTCTATGTTTCCATATTGCATTACATGTGAACTGCGATCTGAAACACCTGCTACTGTTCTCCTTTGAACCTGTAATTGTATCCGCAAGATTTTGGTTGAATTGATGATTGGTCAAAGACAAAGAGACATAGCAATATAGGGTCTAACAAGAAGACCTAGAAATCCTCTTAGGCAAGCTCTTTCGTTCCTTTTTTCAATTTACAAAAAGATTCAATTTATCATTACTTAAAAACAATCTACAATACATAATTGACCTATTTTAAGATTCAACTATGACATTTTTAATATAAGGTTTTGTAAAACATTTACAAGAGGAAGTAATCTTTTACCACTTCATATTGCTTCTGCAAAGTTTCCTGGCGCAAATCATGTTTGTCACTGCTCCAAAATTTTGAGTTCCAAAAATTAGCCACACAGCAAAAAAAAAAAAAAAAAAAATAGTGTCGGGTTTAATATAAAATCATTAGAACTAATGTATATTTGTTTTGAGATAATATTTTCAGAGAAGTTATTAGAGTAAATGACTTTGATAATGATACAAAATATTGCATACCTATCCTCCAACCAGGAAATACTATATAAGTCTCCCAAACATGTATCATATTCCTCAACAGCTTTGGAATCCTCTGGACAATATGCTGCATAACTATCCTCACTTGCATTTGATGCTGTAATTGCATATATGTTTAAATTATTTGGTAGAAGTCCCTCAAAAATACTCCCAGACTCACAGGCTTCAAGGTAAAATACCTATAATTTTCATGTTAGTATAAAACCATATTAAGTAATTGAACCCCAAAAAAGATTAGTACCACTAAACAAGCTAAATATTGCAAATTAATCATTTTTGAAGGGATCACAATAAGTCGATAACTTACCATGCTTTTGTAAGAATTTGCTGCATGCTTCTTTTTCAACACATTGTTAAGATCTTTGGCATACATATATTCACCATTAGGCATCGCTAACAAACAGTATGATGAACTCAATTATGTTAGTATTATTTGATAATAAAAACCTTCACATTATTGTATTGTAACTAGTTGGAACTTTACTATTGTATTATTCAATCCAACTTTTGGTATTTAAAGTAAAATTACTAACCTAGAACCCCAGGACCTCCATGGTCAGTATAATATATGAAAATATGGTCATTTGGTCCGCTATTCACAACCTTACCACTACCACCAGTGAGGGCACTTTTGTTTCCAAGAATAACAGCATAAAAGTTTTTTACATTAACATGGTCTTTTGTATAATCCTACAAGAAGAAATATAAATTAAACTCAGATAATTAAGTTTTGTTAAATGTTAGTGGATGTTATAACAAGCTCATAATTGAAATTGGATGACAGTAGCAGAAAAGACCTTGGGCACTCCTTGATAAACATCAGCACCATTTGGTTCATTGATAATCACACCAGGTCTGGGGTTGTTATCATTGAATGCAATATCATCATACATGAACACGATGATATTTTCATCTTTTAACCCACCTTTCTTCAATATTTGATATGCATGACATACATCAGCCTGCATTTCCAAAAATTCAATTTTAAAACTACTGAATTATTTTTGCAAATGAACAAAAAACTTATATGTTCAAACAAGTATAAATAATTTTGTCAAATCTATACCTGATGTCTATAATTATAGTAACCATTTGATCCGGCAACTAGAACCGCCCATCTCTTTCCACTGAGATTGGTGTTACAACCAGCATTTTTTATAGTATCACCAAGAATGAAATCCAGTACTTCTGATGGTAATTTGGATGCATATGTGATAGGCACAAACAAACATGAAAGTGCAAGAAGTACTATAAATGCACCATGCCCAGAACAAATCATTGTGGTTTAGACAACCTGTAAAGGAGCATGTTTAGAAGCTGATAATTAAATAGAAGCTGTGATAATTATTGTTTATGTGATAGCAGATTGATACTTGGTCATTAAAAAAAATGGAGAGAGAGAGAGAGAGATAACTAGTTGATTGGTACGAAGCTGGGTAAATAATTCTTGCAAAAAATATGACATTTTATAGAACTTTTATGGTCTTTTTTTTTTTTTTTTGAATCAGAACTTTTATGGTCTTACATCTAAATTATAACAAGATGAATGAAAAAGATTAAATGATATTATTAGGAGTACACTGTGAAACAATTTTTTTTCAAGAACACTGATCGTTTACTTTCAAGAGATAATTGCCTGATTAACTATTTCAAGATAAAATTAGGGATTGGACAATGAACATGTTTTAACAACCAATATTATGTTTCAAATACCAAAGCTCCTCTTTTTCTGAATAAAACAACAATACCAAAAATTAGAGGATTTTATTTTAAAAATTATGTGTTTTTTTCCCTCTAAATTTACAGGGAAACTTATGGACAATTTTTAAGTACGGGTAAGTGAAAATATTCATATTTCAAGACTGGCAATTCATACATGTTCCTCCAATTTTAGTATATAGATGTTTACTGCCATATTTTTGTGGAAATATATGATTTTTCAAGTAATTTCTCTATCAACTATAATAAGAATAACGACAATAATTATTAGCTTATTTGTGGATTTTTATAAATTTGCGACAATCTCTAGAAATTTACGAAACAAATAGTGCAAATGGGCTGTGAATACATATGTACTACATTACTAATAAGGTCTTTTAAAAGCTATATCTTTTTTAATATTGCAATTTTTTTTTTTTTTTTTGAGAATCTAATATTGTAATTCAGAGTAGTCTGTTGTTTAGCTTTATGATTTTGGAAGATTTTAAAGGGCAGTTTGTTATAATTGTTTGAACAACAATTTTCAATGTTTAAATAATATTACACGTATTTTTATACAATTTTTCACCCACACATATTTTCAAAACATACAAATAACGTTACTAAAAATCTCTTACCAAACGCCCTATTAAAAACTTCGAGACTTTTTTTTTTTAATAAGGGCGTCTTTCACCTCAAAAGATGCAAAACGTGTAAAATCACAATAATGGGGCCATTAAATATGATTTTAAAAACCCACTAAAGACCAAAATATATGTTTACAAAAAGCTATCATTTTTTTTTTTCCTTCTAAAAAGTAAAATCAAATGGGCACTTAGACTTAGGGTGTGTTTTGATACTCCTTATTTTGCTGAAAATTTATTGCTGAAAATAATAAAAAAATAATTTTTAGATTACTATTCACTCTCCTAAACACTGTACATTTGCTTTAATGCATTATTCATGTCTCATGAACAGTGCAAGAGGTGCTGGTAAAAAAAAAAAAAAAAACGTAGAAACATGAAACGCTGGACGCATCATCCGTATCCAAACGTAGCTTTAGTACAACTAATTTTTATCATCATTTATATATATACCTACACACTTAGCCGACATGTTGTGATTGGTATGCATTAATGAAGAAAAAACACTTATTAAAATAAAAATTTATTAACAATTGATTTTTATCGAGAGAGAGAGAGAGAGATGTATATGCAGTTTTTTGTTTTTTTGTTTTAAGACAGAGATGTATATGCAGCTTAAACTTCATCTGAATATTGAAAGCCGCGAGAAAATTAGGGAATAAATATGTGATTACTTAAAATTCATGATAAAATAAATTAACACCTTCTTGTCTTGACCGTCTTTCATTAAGATTCTTTGATTTTTTTTTTTTTTTTTTTTTTTTTTAAGTAGACTATTACCCTTAAAAAATACTAGAGCACCTCACAATTCTGTTTAAGTATAAAGATAAACAATATACTTGGCTATCTAATAAAAGAATTAATTCAACTCAATAGGGGCAATTAAACATAAAAAAAGGAAATCAATAAGACTCTCTAATTTAAAATTGAGAAAGAAACATGTATAATTAAAAAAAGGAAGAATTGTGAAGAATATCTAAATAAGGACTTGAGGAAATTAAAGAAAAGGAAAATAATCAAAATATACTAGTACTTACCAATGGACTTGCATGCACAGAACTCTCTAAAGGAATGAATTCACTCAAAACTCTTTAACACAAAGGAAATCTTATAATTAACTCATTAAGACAAACATATTAATAGAGTATGGGGATACCAAATGAACGGTTTAGATTCAATCTTCGATATAGGCAAGAACATGATGGTACGTTATGAGCACTAAGTGCTTTTCATCTGTATATACAGAACTTTTTAAACAAAATTGGAAGGTTTGTCATAGGCCATTTACATGTTAAGTATTAAAAGTTTCAAAAAAATGATGATATCTTTTAAATGCGTTTCATCTAACATTCCTCTTCACTCAATTTCCTCTAGAAAAGTTTCTAAAAAAAAAAAAAAATTCCTCTAGAAAAGGGAACCAAAAAAAAAAACCCAAAGAAATGTTATAAAGGTGACCTGTACAAACATCTTTGACAGAGTTGGCTATGGCCTAAGGGCATATTTGGTAGACTGTAATAGGCGCTGTAATGTAATAGTTATTCCTATGGTTTAATTATTTTTTAGTTTGATTATGTTTTTATTACAATGAGTAGTCATTCCTTATGAATAACTATTCTTCAAAATGAGGAATAATTATTCCTCTTTAAAATGTTGTATTAGCTATTACTTAGTAAGTGCAATAATTTCAAAACTTAATATATTTCCAAATAAGCAAACTTTCCATATACATCTAACAATTATAAAAATAAAAAATTATAAAAAATAACACATATCTCTTTTAAATTTAAAAATAATAATTTTTAAGGAGATATAATTGTATGAGTAAGATATTTCCTAAAATAAATGTTAAATTTCATTCTAATGTTATGGGCCTATTTGGACAAGTTATTTGAAAATAAGCGTTTTTAAAAATAGCGTTTTTAAAATGTGCATTTGGAAAGCACAATTTTAAAAATTATATTAAAACGTTTGGTAAAATTTGGGTATATTATTAGTCTAAAATTGTTGTTTTGGTGCAAATTACCAAAAAGGACTGGAAAAGACTTAATTCTGATGATATTATGATAATATTATTCTATCATATTTGAAGTAGCTCATGAAAATAATAATAATATTCACTTTCCCTCTAACCTTTTCTTTAAATAAAAAAAGTATTATTATCAAAAGCAAAAACTAAATTAAAATAACCCCAATTACTTTCTCTTTCCCCAAAGCTAATATCAACCACAAACCTATCCAAAAAATATATATCAACCACAAATAATGAAAGTGAAAAAGAGATAACAGAGAGAGAGAAACCAGATATTTCCTTCACAGTGCACACGGACAGCTTTTTATTGCAAACATGGAAAAATGAGCTAGGGGACATGGTGTTCCTGCAAGTGGTGCTTTCTCATTTCCATTTTCAATACTGCAACTATTGAGCTCTTTTTTGTTGTGTCAACATTCTCCACTCCCGTTCCAACATCCACCTGAGATCTTGAGCACAGTTTAGTCGCTGGAAAGTGAGGGAGGTGAGGTTATTTGCTGGCCCTCATTTAGCAAATGCATGAGGGTATATCAGGTATTCAAGCCTTAAAAATTATTACAAGATCTATGTTTTAAGTGCCGTTTTCAAAAAGTTGGCTGCAACTTTAGTTTCAAAATGTGATATTTTGCATTTGAAAGAATGCATTTTCTAGTAAAGTCATAGTGCCAAACGCACACGTATTCGCGTTTTTAATAAAAACGCACGTCAAGGCTTTTAAAACAGCCTATCCAAACGAGCTCTATAACTCAAAACCAAACTAATGAATAGATTTAGTTATTACATTACAACACACTTTATTACTAATAATAAATATTATAATTCCTGTTGTAATCCTCATTCACTGTACCAAACGTCGCTAAGTGCTTCACATTCTTAATTATTTTGGTGGTTCAAATTTTTTTAGGTTCTAAGAATCTTTGACTAAATTGCATAAGACCTAAGTCCTAAGTGCTAGCTTCACATTCTTAATTTAATATGCACCCAATATGGCACTACGGCAATGCATTGTGTGGGATAATATTGTCACCAAGCTTATCAAGTGCTTTGACTAGAGTCAAGGTGGTTGGGCAATGAGGCATGAACTTGTTGATTTTTTTTTTAAAGAAATAGTTTTAATATATAACGTCTACTCCTGATAATTGTTTTTATTGAATTATTGAATTAGTTGGGTTTAAGGCAAACAACTGATTTTTATACATAGTTGGGGTCTTCAAAAATTATCAACAAACTCAAGATCAATAAAAAAAATCCACCAGTCTTTTTTACTTTTATTTTTTTGGTGCCTTCTCTCTTAGTTATACATAACAAGTTTGCTTTTGATATTTTCTTCTTCTTTTTTTGTTTATAAATGAAGAAGGATATGACTTCCTTTTTAAATATTACCTCTTATATATATATATATATATATTCTCTCACAAGTTCCCTGCCAAAAACATAACTCTTACGAGTTTCATGCCAAAAAATATAGCCGTTTCAAACACTTTATACATTGAAATAAACAAAAACATTAGTCATAATGGTCTAAGGTTTTGCTAACTGTTTTCTCTATAAAAAAATAAAAAAAAAATTCTGCTAATTTATTCTTCCAACTAGGGGTGTTCATCAAACCGCATAAACCGCAAAAACCGCACCAAAACCGCCCGCAAAATGACATAATCGCACCACACCGCACCACACCGCATGGTGCAGTGCGGTTTGTGGTTTTATAATAAGAAAACCGCACCACACTCTCTCTATATATTAATATATTTATTTATTTTTAATATTAAATATATTATTAATAATTTAATAGCCCTAGTTTTTTTTTTTTTTTTTAAGTTTAATAACCTTAACAAGCGTTGACTAGAAAAACCAACCAAAAATAAAGAAAAACTAGCTCAATAATTTAAAACTTGGCCCAAAAAAAGGGAAAAATTAGTTTTGGGCTGAGTAGGAAAATCCCAAAATTTAAAAAATATATCGACTTCAAATCTCATCTTATACATAGTATTCACATGTGACTGCAAAAATAAGGTGTAGTGCGGTTATGGTTTTGGCTAAACTCTAAACTGCACCACATTGCACATATGACCGCAAAAACAAGGTACGATACAGTTATGGTTTTAGTTAAACCGCACCTCAAAGTGAGGTGCTAAAAATGGCCCAAAACCGCATCGCACCACACCGCAAACACCCCTACTTCCAACTCATCAAAATTGAAACTTTTAATGTTTATATCAATGTATAAATTAATTGTCATATGTTCCCATAAAAAAATTAAATTGTCATGTATTGATGGGTAGATGAATTGATTTTTCATGAATGAATTACCTATAGACGGTACACTAATTTTTTATATACAAATAATTTATACAGTTAATTTTATAAAATTTATATAAAAATACTTGTTATCAGAAGGAAAAAGAATTGATTTGGAATATAACATTATTTCTCATGCCCTTTTTGGCAAAAACTGAAACAAAAATAGTATCAAAAGGCAAAAGTAGATTTAATAACACATATAATAAAAAAATTTAAAAATTATTGCATGCTTAAATTAGTTGAAATGATTAAATATTTGAGAATTCACTATAATAGTATGTTTATATTTTTAAATATATTAATTTTAACAATTTGCATTTCCTAAATCCTTTTAATGACATGTTATATATATATATATATATATATCTCTATATATATATATCTCTATAAAATATGAAAATAGAGATAATCATAAAATGGTACGTTGAAATACACTAATACTGATATATTTTATTCCAATAAACAAACTGAAATGATCTTCGAAATAAAATTACAACTTTGATGGAGACAAATCGCCTTAGCTTTTGTGCAATAAACTCTGTATTTTTTATTTTAAAAGGTAGATGGTAGGAGGGCATGAGGTGGAGTTCTAACTACGTTACAAAACATGTCATTATGGTTGAACTATGACTTGAATTCAACTAATGTATTACTTATTAAAATACAATTATTTTTTTAAACTATTTTTTCGTACTTAATTATTATGTGAAAAAAAAAAACACACATGTAAACTTTTCACATTGAACAAATTAACAAAATCCTCCTCGAAACCCACCACCAAACTAAACCCCATCATTTATTTATGTGTAAAATAACACGATCCTCCTTGACAATGGTGTGAACATGGTTAAAAAGTAAATTTTACAAATAAGAAAAATGCAAATGAGAGTGTTGGGATAAATATTTAATTTACATAAATATGATATAATATTTATTACATGTGGTAAATATCAAAACCATTACTTTATTTATATAGTGCTATGCCCATGCGATGCACAAGTTTAATCAATAATCATATATAATTTAAGTATTGAATAAATATTGTAAATTAATAAAATAATATTTTAAATATAGAATAAAGTGTAAAGTTACAAGATCCACGACCACAAAACCTTACATCCATAATGCTTAAATACATAAAACCTCAATGTTGATTATATGTACCTCAAATCACATATATTTTAAGATACTTTTCTATAATAGTTTAGCATTTTAATAATGAAAAAATAGTATAAAAAAATAATAATAATAAACGGATTAGATGAATAATTTGAATTGTAATCAAATTAAGATTTTTAGTAACTTAGAAATTATAGATAAATTAATAATAAAAGGATTAGATGAATAATTTGGATTGCAATCAAATTAAAAATTTTATCAATTTAGAAATTATAGGAGAAGAAGATAAGAACAAACAAAAAAAAATTGTATATATTTTTAACATCTAAAAAAATTTATACAATTTGGTGAAACCACTTGGTGTAACCATGGCTTCTAAGCCCAACTTTTATTATATAATATATGATGATATTGTAAAAGATTATATAAGATATATGTCGTTGATACAATAATAGTAAATAAAGTCCTTAGAGAAAGACAAGTGGCGTCATCTTATTGATATCCAAGTCATGATAATTGCCTCAAGCCATAAGGAACAACTCATGTATATGTCCAAACAAGAACACATGAAAGTCACGTGAATAATCACAATCTCTTCTTGCATGGAACTAATTGAGTGAAAGGCGCACACAATAAGCTTGTGAATAACAGGAGTTACTTAGAGACAGTTTTTGGAGGAGTATTAGTTAGGATTTTGGGGGGGGGGGGGGGGGGGGAGGAAGGAAGAGCAATTGCAACACAACATGCGACAAGGAACAACTTTAATTGTCAAAGTTCCATATATAAATAGAAAAGCACATTCTCACACAAGACACGCACAATCATCTATCAAAACCATAAACATTCTCTCTCTCTCTCTCTCTCTCTCTCTCTCTCTCTCTCTCATAATCTGAAGGTTATTACTTCATGCTTGTGAGTGCATCAAATTCACCTCACATGAATTAGACTTTGTAACTTAGGCTGTTTGTAATTTAGGCATTGTAATCTCGTTATTACTATCAATAAATTTTCTCTAATTTTCATGTTTTTATTGTTAACTTGTGATTTCACAAAGAAGTCCTATTAAATTAGGCTATGCTGAATTCACTCCTCTTTGTGCAAGTCAGTTTCCTACTTCGAGTGATGTTTAATCACTCTCAAGCATATTGAAAATTGGTTTACACTCAAATAGAGAGACAGACAAGTTTTTATTTTTTAACTTTTTATTTTTATAGAACTAGAATCTAACTCATTCATGGTTTTTTTTTTTTTTTTTTAATAATTTGATGGTTACAACAAGGGATGAGAGATTTGACCCATTAATATCTCCATTTGAAACATCAGGAAGTGTCAACTAATTGATATTGTTTGCATGACATCCATGAAAAATAAAAGAAGACTTATTAGCCCTATATTCCCTTAAAGTTATCATGGCTTTTGAGTGAAGTTTATGGTGGTGTGCTTTTGTGTTAGAACCTCTTTTCTTCTTTCTTGTGTGTGTTTGTTTCTAAAAAAAAAAAAAGGGATTATTGCAGAAAGACAAAGTTTAGTTACGAAATTGGTTGTAGCCAAAAACTACAACCTTACTCAATAAAATAAACATTATTACATATTTTGAAAATCTAACTGTTGAATTGTATTTTCTTTACATTCTTAATGCACATACCAAATTTTGTGTCAATCGGATATTATTTACTATATGATCTATAAACTTATATTTTATGCATAATTTTAAATTTTAAAAACTTACCATTTAAATAATTTATTGATGACGTAGCTATTAATCTTTAATTTTCTAGAAATTTTGCAAATATGGAGGATATAAGAATAAGATGTAATCTAATGGTGGATTTGTTAAAGGAAAATTATTAAATACTCCGAGAGTATCAATAATTACCCTTTGTTAAAATTCATCTCCAATAAAAAAGATATTGAGTAAGGTTGTAGTCCTAGATTACAATTAATTTTGTAGCTAAATTTTTTCTATTGGAGAATTCAACATATTTTTTAATTAAAAAATATTGAATAATCCGAATTGAATTGATTAATTCATGTGATAATATTAGGAATATTTACTTTCCTAGTCAAATTTTTAATTAAGAAAAATATTTTAAAAAAAAAGCTCAAAATGTTAGAGAGAATATTACTACCCAGTTGAGATGGCATATCCACTCCACAAGCTCCAAGTGTACAAAAACCCAAAAATTCGAAAAAGAGAAGCTTCTAAAATTACGCAATTAACAATTATAAAAAACACAGAAAGCTTGGCTCATCCTTAGAGCATTCCCATTAAGGATGCTAAATACGGAGTATGCTAAAAGCTAAATTTTAGCACCAATACACAAAAAAACTCACTTCATCAAAGATTTCAAATGTCAAAAATTTGGACACATCGCTACAGTGAGCTGTTATTTTCTCTCTCTCCAGGTCTCTTTTTCTTTTTCTCTTTGCCTCTCTGTCCTATCTATCTCCCTCTTTCTCTATGCTCTCTGTCTCCCTTTTTCTCACAGCGGCGATCTGCCTCGCCGGAACCACCGCAAGCTTCACACTCTTCAAGATCGCCTCGCTGGAGCCATCACAAGCCTTGTGTCATGGGTATGAGTGGGTGGGTTTTGTAAAATCGGATCGGGGTTGTGGGTGGGTTTAGATTTGGGTTGATGTTCAGATCGGGGTTACTAGGGTGGTGGGTTTTGGCTATAGTTTATTCCGTGGGGTTTTTTTTTTTTTTTTTGGTGGTTGGGGGTTGAGGTTGTGGTTAGTGGTGATGGTTGTGGCTGTGGTCGTGGTTAGAGGTGATGAGCTTGAGAAGCTCAGGCCATGGAGGTTTTGAGAGCATAATATCATAGAGAGGGAGAAGCTTTTAGACCGGGTTGAGAAAGATAGAGGAAAAGTGAGGAATAATAAAAAAATGAATAAAAAAAATAAATAAAGAATATTTAAATGAAATATTAAAAAAGTAGAAGTTTTGATGTAAGAGATATTGTAAAGTGATGCATTAGAGCATTTACATTGGGAATGACATATGCTATATGTAAGGAAAATTTAGCATAAAAGCTCAAAATCCCCCACACATCAGGATTTGTAAAAACCAATTATTGCAAAAAAAAAAAAAATGCAAGAAAGGTAGAATAGAATTGCACTATTGCTCAATTCAAACAAAAAAAAAAACTAATATTTTATTTATTTGCTTTATCAATTTCTCTCTCTCTCTCTCTCTCTCTCTCTTTATCAATTCCTCTCTCTCTCTCTCTTGCCGGTTTTTGGGTTTTGAGTTTTTGTTTTTATTTGAGTTTTGGGATATATTATTTTATTGTGTAGAAATATTATTTTAATTTGTTGTATTGTAAAATAAAAGTTGGAATGCTAAGAATATTGTAAAATGATATTGTATAATTGATAAAATAGCTTTTTGGAATGGTAAAATAGGATGTGATAGAATTTTAAGATATGAATGCTCTTTATATGTTATAAAATTGGTTTTTGAGATGGTAAATGCTAAGGGTCTATTTGGTACGTGTGTTTAAATAACAGTTTTCAATTTTTTTAAAAATACGTGTAGATAAAAAAATATGTAAAAACATATATAATATTGTTTAAAAACTAAAAATACACATATAGCAAAGAGCTTCTAAAAAATAGATGCTTTAATGGGAATGCTTACAGACAATTCTGACCACTTTCCTTACGTGGAGTCCATTCATTAAGCCTTCATCTGCAACCTCAGTGACAGTATCAGCTCTACTCATTTTTATTTTAGTGCCCGGTTTTTTCCTAAGTTTCCCACTTTTCGAGAATAAAATCAAGCTCTCGGACACATTTCAGCACCTACAGCCGTCCGATTCATTCCGTTGAAATCGAACGGCGCGTTTTCACTTATGACTGACCGCTGAACCTGAGTGAATTGACAAGTACCGACCCTCTTTGTTTAAATAATTTCTTTTTATTTTTTATTTTTGAGCTCTCAAATTCTCTCTCTCTCTCTCTCTCTCTCTCTCTCTCTCTCTACACACACACACACACACACACAGATATATATATATATATATATATACACACACACATACACACCCACAAAGAGGAAAGCTTAGCGTAAAGTGGGAATTGTCAGTGGCTGTCTATCTGTGACTGTGAGTGCTTCTTATCCCTTTTCTCAAATCTCAATGGCGGCGGCGAACAACTTGTTTTTGTTTGTTTTGCTTGTAATTATTAAGAAAGAAAAAAGGGTTGTTTTGAAAATTTGTGTTGTGTTTGACTGAAAGAGTAACTTTGGTGAATACCCATTTGATGAAACCCTCTAAAGAGACTGTATCTTGATGTGATTTTCAAGTGCATGTCGATTTCGTTTATGGGTTTTGTTTGGTTTGCTGTGACTGCTCTAGAATTTTTTGGTTATCAGCTTTGTTAATAATGCTTTACCAGCTTTTACTTTGATTTTTTAAGCTAAATAATTTATTATGTTGCCCATGTTTGTGAGTTCTATAAGGATTTTTACTAATTGGGTTAAATGTTGAGTACTTATTCATGAAATTTTGGGCTCTTCTTTGTGATTTTATTTATGATTGTTCTACTTGGGTTAGATGACAGGTAAATTATTCAAGAAATGTTGGGTTCTTCTTTGAAATTTTGTTTATGCTTGTTCTTGATGGTGCGTGATGTTTTCAACTACTAATTGAAGTACCTTCGCCAGAATTATAAATATTGTGAATCTGCTGATTATCAATTTAGTTAATCTGTTTTGCGAAATTACTCCTTGTGTATCAGTTTGGTGGCTGTATTTTGATTAGACTTTGGGTTCGTAATAATAAATTTTTTTTTAAGGGTCCTTATTGCACCATCTGCGAGGATCTAAGAAATGTTCGCTAGTTAACTTGGAAATCTAGCAGTCTCCACTTGTTCTTGTAGTTTTTTGGGTGTGATTTATCACTTATTTGAAGGAAAATATTCTCTGTTATATGCCATCTATTTATTTTTTTGTCATTGTTGCAGTTCAGTTCTTTGTGTGATTTATTCTGAAGTGAAATTTGTTTTCAGAGCCTAATAATTGAATTTAAACAAAGTTTATTGACGATGGTTATACGATTGCATTCTTATGTTTATTAAGGTATTGTAAAGGTTGAACATGGCTAAGAACGGTGGAGAAGCGAGTGGGAGAACTTCGTCGGGGTTCCCACAGGTGGTTCTCAATGAGAGGATCCTTAATTCAATGTCCCGAAGATCTATAGCTGCTCATCCTTGGCATGACTTGGAGATTGGTAAAACTCTGTTCAGCTTTTAGTCTACTTTGTATGAATGTTTATGTGACTTGTGCTTAATGCTCAATAATTTTGCCTATGCAGGACCAGGTGCTCCATCAGTTTTCAACTGTGTAAGTTTTGTTTTCTTAAATCTTTCTTGTTAAGAATTTCTAAAAGAATCTTTAGCAAGTATTATTGGCCTATGGGCAATCTGCTAGATGTAGGTATGGTATATTTTGCTGATTTCTCTTAATTCGGTCAAACTTCCATATCAATATCTACATTAAGTAGAAGTGACTGAGAGCTTGTTTGTGCATTAGTATGGTGGATAAGAATGTACACCAAATAGAATTGTGTTGTTTCGCCAATGGGGAGGACCCTGCTATTTAACAAGACGTGTGAAACAGAAAGCTATAATGACCTTTCTGGAATTATATCACGCAATGATTTCTTCTTCTTGTTTATTTATTTATTTTTATTTTTATTTTTTTGTTTGATAAGTAATAAATTTTATTATAAAAACTGAACACTAGAACACTGAGAGTATACTACCTGAACATCACTACAATACTCTAAAACTACACAAATCCATGAGCTCAACTAAATTTGAGAAGGAAAACATCCCTGAAGCTGTCATCCACTCGAGCGCAGTATCTTCATAAAAATCTCTTTCAGCTCTACCATAGTCCTTTCACACCTATCAAAGCATCTTGCATTTCTTTAAATAAGATCTTTTTTCTCTAATAATTAATCCTGGTGTAATATATGTTTTCTCAGTGTCTAAAGAAATATATGTTGTGTATCAAAAATCTTTCTGGTTTTCAAATCCCAATGTGAATTTGTGTGGCAGGTTGTTGAAATTGGAAAAGGCAGTAAGGTTAAGTACGAGCTTGACAAGACAAGTGGCCTTATAAAAGTATGAGGTTTTTTTTTTTTTTTTTTCCACATTTAACTTCAATAATTCAACCTTCCAATTCTTAATCCAATATGTTCTTGTTCAGATGCATTGTTTCTAGTAGTAAGCTTGTTTTTTTTATTTCATTTAGGTTATACTCAATTTACTTGTATGTTCCGCTACTAGTCATCGTTGTACCATTTGCTTTGGAGGGCATCCATTACATTATGGAATGTTCCCACCTTCAACTGCCCTAAAAGCTATATATAAGTCTTATTGTCATGAAGTTTTTCAAAAAGCATAAAAATTTAACTAGATGCTAATTGTCTACCGTTTGATAATCTCAACACTGTTAAGCAACGGAGGTGAATATTTTCTTTTTTATACATACATCTTTGAAAGGGTTGTGAAGTCCTATAATTCATGCATGTAAGTAAGGTTACAGTGAAATTAATTTTATCATAATCCACAATCCTTCTTTTCCTACACATAAGATCCTGTTATTTTATGTGAGGAGGATCATATAAATGCTCTTGCTTATATAGACCTTTATATTGCCATCAGTGTTTCTAGGGTATTGGCATGTTATGTAAATTTTATGTATTTACTACATTAAGAAAATAACTCAAGCATACGAGTTTTTAAAATAGGTTGATCGTGTTCTCTACTCATCTGTTGTTTATCCACACAACTATGGTTTCATCCCACGAACAATTTGTGAAGACAGTGATCCCATGGATGTCCTGGTACTGATGCAGGTAGCTTCCTTTAGACACATTAACCTTTTACACAGTGAAAACAGTATCAATTATTTTAATTTCTGAACTTAAACATTCTATTCTTGGACTTTCTTGCATAGGAGCCTGTGCTACCTTGTACTTTCCTTCGTGCTCGTGCTATTGGATTAATGCCTATGATTGACCAGGTAAATGGTTTATCTGTTGCTGCCTATATTGTGGTTCTGACATTTATTTCTTATTTGAATAACATAATATCACAGATTTAAGGGGCTGTTAGGGAAATATAAAAATTAGCTTCCCAAGGATATTACTGGACAAAATTTCTCCTTTTTTTGTGTGTTATATACTTATATTAAGTGACTTCCTGCATTAAGGATAATACTGAACATAATTTTTTCTTTTTTGTGTCGTATTATGTGCCTCCCTGCATTATCTTGTAGGAAAATTATTATTTCACACTAACAGTATACACACCCCATACACACCATGTGTAAAATGTGAACACCAGGTGTCCACATTTTCCAAGATTGTCCATATTTTACACATGCTGTGTACGGGGTGAGTATACTGTTGGTATGAACTATGAAGTAATAACTATCCCATCATATATATCCTACAAGTTGCTTGGGTTATCTGATTTTTGGGTTTAAGTTGGGGTCCAAGTTGATTGTCCTACCTTGGACCTTTTCTTGAAAGGGAGAATGAATTCCCTGGTATTGATCTAGCATCAATATCTGTTACTTTCAGCCTTTCAACATCCTGGTATATATTTTATCTCAAGAAAAAAAAAAAATAATGCTTTATATTTGATGCCAATCTTCAAGAGAGGTCGGTGATATTTAATATGGCCCAGCTGCAGTGGTTAGTGATGTAATAGCCAAGGGAGTTTCTGTTGCTTTCCCTATGATATTATCAGCTAGCTTCTAAATTTTTTAAATTATCCAATGTTTTCTAATCTCTTTATGGGCATCAGGATTAGGACAAATTTGCAAGAGGAATTACCAGTTGTAAAAATATTGATGCAGGGTGAAAAGGATGACAAAATCATAGCAGTATGTGCTGATGATCCTGAGTTCCGCCATTACAAGGACATCAAGGAGCTTCCTCCACATCGGCTTGCTGAAATCCGCCGTTTTTTTGAGGACTGTATCCTCTCACTCATTTGCTATGTATACTTGCTCTTAGACTTTGTTTCTCTTCTTTTCTTTTCTTTTATGGGGGGTTTGGTTTTTTGGGGGGGCGGCTTGGTCAGCTACGTTGTGCTCATGAATTATTTGTTTGATTGACAAATTACATTTTCAACGCTGTTTTCACTCTATGCATGCATGATTTCATTTACCCAATAAATTTATTGCAAACCATTTATAAATTCTCATAGTAGATACTAGATTGATAGATCATTTTATTTTCAAATTCTGGTTCTGTTCACAATCTGTACTTGGCTGCATTGTATACCTTTCACTCAAAGCCTATGATAGACAAAAAGAATGAAAACAAAAAAGTTGATGTGGAAGACTTCCTGCCAGCTGAGTCTGCCATTGAAGCCATCAAGTACTCCATGTGAGTTTCTCATGTCTTCTGTCTTTTTATGAAATCAAGCTCTATAATTTTCTTGTTTAATCTCTGTTTATGAGTGAGAGTAGATTTTTTTTGAGCTACTAAAGTTTGTATTTTCTTGAACTTATGATCACAGTTGTTTCCCTTATATGAATGGTTTCCATTGCAGGGACCTGTATGCATCCTACATTGTTGAAAGCTTGAGGCAGTAACTTACCTGGAAAACTAACTAGAATGGCTGTGACCACTAAATTATGATGGGCTGATAGACTTCTTGCTGCATGCCTGTGTGCCCAAGTTTTATATCACTTACATAAACATTAGTAATGTTGGTATGAATGGTGCTTATGCCGCACCTTTAATACTATCAACTTTTCTATAAATGTCTGTATTGTATCCTGCTTCTGGGACGAGAAATGTTAATTTGGGTTTATTCTGTAGAGTTACATTATTTTGTTAGATTCCTATATGAATTATTATAATGGTTAATTAGTGAAGAGCTGAACATGCTGAGTATTAGCATAAGAAAGTTGAACTAGGTAAACCTATAAGCTAGTGTGGTAAATAAGAGAAGCCCTAGTATGAAAATTTGAAAGAGTTACTGTAACCATAGTGTTGTAAAGAGCATTTAAAGATTTGTTGATGTAAGAATTGGTCGTCAAAATAATAGTATATGAAAGATTTTTTTTTTTTTTTTTTTGAGAAACATGGAAGAATGAAGATCAAATCTCGTGTGTCACTGTTACCATAATTTGATAACCATTCATTGGAGCACAATTTTCCTGTTATTTTTATATGACATTGAGAATAATGAAAGTGACCAAGATAATTCTGCATGTTTGCTCAAATATTATCAGCCAAGTGTTTTTTCCCATGTAATTTGCTTCATGGGGTTACAATGCCTTTGTTGAATGAATCTGATCCGGAATCAATGTATAACCTTGGAAGAAATTTATAACTTATCAAACAAAAAAATAAAGATAAAAATAAATAAATAAATAAATAAACAAGAAGAACAAATCAGTGTGTGATATAATTTATTACTCTAAGTTGTTGTGACATCAACATGTATCCCTTTACTTGTCTTCTTCACTCTGCATACTAAACCTACCATAACGGGAATTTTGAAAATTATTTTGAGAAAAATGTGAAAGATAATTTTCAAAACTTTAGGTTCAAATCGATATGTTTTTTAATTAATTTTTTTTTCTTCTTTTTCTCTTATTTTCTTCTCCCCTTCTCTCTCAATCCTTCACTTCCCTTTGACGGCTGAATCTCCATACAAGCCAAAACTCAATCATTGTTAATCACAAAATAAAAATGTTGTTACCTTCAAACACTTGTTGACTGTCACCGTTAATATAAACTATTGCCCATTCATGAATCTCCATACCAACCAAAACTCAATCATTGTTAATCACAAAATGAAATGCCGGTACCTTTAAACACTTGACTGTCACCGTTAACATAAACTATTGCCCATTCATAAGGGTCAATGAGTCGCAATTGATATGTTGGAGGACGTGATTTTTATATACACGATTAAATTTACACTATGTTTTGTTTGATGGAAATTGATTTTTGGAAATATTTTCCGCATTCATGGGTGTACGGCGAGTAAGCCATTTGGGCCGTCCGAGGTTACCAGAACATTGAACAAAGTCACTTGGGCCAACCGAAACTTCCAGGCCCATTGTGACGACTTCCCTTTCTTTCCCGGGAAACACACCCCGGTGTTGTTTAAATTCACGGGCCATACAATACCAGCATCATGACCCGCGAATACCCCCCGAGGAACCAACGCCGGACACACTCCTGACCGAGAATCTCCGTAGCCGAACATCTCAGAGTGAGAACCAATTCCAAGGCCACTCCCATCTAAACACCCACTTACGACTAACAGCATTGGACCTCCAAGAGCACTAGCGTCAGAGGCAATCATCACTGTTCCACTAACGTTTCTCTATAAATACTAAATGTTGAGAAGAGGGAAGGGGTTGTTGATGGAGGAAGGAGCAAGAGAGAGAGGAAGCTAAGCACAGAAGTCTGGTTGCAAGAACCACCCTTAGTAGGAAATCCTCAATCCCACGTTACTAAATAAATTGTAAGCTCAAATGGTGTAGGCCCATTGGCCCTTCAATTTTGGGTGCGTACAATTGGCGCCGTCTGTGGGAATCTCCTACGAAGCTGTGGTTTAGCCAAGACTCGCACGCGGCAGGATGTCAGGGGGAGTTGCTGAGAGCGAGGCTAAAAGTCACTCGGCAGGACCATCTCGGGGGTCATCTTGGCGAGAACGAAGGCACAAGAGACGTGAAGACAGGGGTAGCGAACGGGAAGAGCGGTCTGGCCTCAGGGAGGGGTCGTACCAGACGCAGCGGGCGGTATCGGGGGCGTCGGGGCACAGACAGTTCGACGAGAGAGACAAGGAGCTAGAGCGGCTGCGCAGGCGGGTGAGGGATTTGGAGTTAGAGGCAGACGGAGGCCCAGGAAGAGAGCTCGACGACCGGAGCAGGGCAGCGGGAGGGGGAGATCACCGTGTTGCGGGATCCCACCAATCAGGGTCCCACCAACACCGACACCGTTCCCGGTCACATGAGCCTTATCGCGACTGGAACCGCTCGCATTCGCGGGAATCCCGCCGTCGCAAGCATCGATCGAAGTCAAGGGAATGCACGGATAGGGGATCCGATTCGCCCGACAAGCGACGACCGTACAACGCGGCAATGGACGCAATGAGCCGCGCTCTGCGGGGAGCAGCGCGGTCCCCGTTCACAGATGACATTGAAAGAGCCATAATGCCGAGCAGGTTCACAAGACCCCCATTCAACATATACGATGGGAAAACGGACCCGGTCGAACACGTCAGTCATTACATCCACATGATGTCCTTGCATTCTCACAACGATGCGCTAATGTGCAGGGTGTTTCCCTCCAGCCTCGGCCCGACCGCTCTGAGATGGTTCAATGGACTGCGGAAGGGATCCATTCGCAGTTTTGCCCATTTAATCCAGGAATTCGGTGCCCGGTTTGTGACATGCAGCCGGGTGCCGCAGCTCGTGGACGCGCTGCTATCTATGAAGATGCGGGTAGGGGAGACACTCCACAGCTATGCCAACCGATATTGGGAACTTTACAACGAGATAGGTGGGGGTAATGAGAAAATTGCAGCGAGCACCTTCCGAATGGGGCTCCCCGAAGATTCCGAGCTGCGGGATTCGCTAACAAAGAAGCCTCCCGAGAATATGAGACAACTCATGAGACGGATCGAGGAGTATAAACGCTTGGAAGACGACCGGTTGCAGAGTAAGGGCAAGGCCCCGGCAGTAAACCGTCCTAGGCAGGGGGGTTTCCAACCGAGAAATTGGAAGGATATGAAGATACACGAGCCGCTTTGGCGGGCGGGGGAAGTGAGCTTGACGTTTAAAGAGCCAGTGCATCGGATCTTGGAGCGGATCAAGAATGAGCCCTACTTCAGGTGGCCGAACAAGATGAGAGGTGACCTCTCACGGAGGAATCAGAACCTGTACTGCACCTACCACAAGGACAAAGGACACACTACCGAGCAGTGTCGAGTACTAAAAGATCATCCGGCACAATTGGCGAAGGCGGGACACCTGAAAGAGTTTGTGGTGGGCGACGATGTCCGGGGGAACGACGGAAGTGCCCGGTAGCAAAGGAACCCTCTTCCCCCGCCCCTGGGAGTAATTGAGATGATCCTCGTCGCCCCAAGAGGATCGTCTGCGGCAGAAAAAGGGGTGCTGACTGTTGCACCGATGATGGGTGTGCCGGACGGAGACCAGGCGAGAAAGAGGGCGAAGCATGCTCGGGAGACGCTCGCCTTCGACGAACGAGACTTAGAAGGAACAATACAACCGCATGATGATGCGCTGGTGGTTACAGCCCGGGTAAGAGGATTCCTAGTGAAGCGGGTAATGATAGATCAAGGCAGCGGAGCCGACGTAATGTACCCGGACTTGTTTAGGGGGCTCGGGCTAAAAAGTAAGGATATAGCAGAGTACAGTACGCCGCTGGTATCATTTGACGGGAGAATCGTGATCCCCGAAGGACGTATCTCCCTCCCCGTGAGTATGGAGGGGAAAGAAGTCGCAGTGACGTTCATAGTAGTTAACTCATTCTCCCCATATACGGCTATCCTGGGAAGGCCTTGGATACACGCCATGGGAGCCGTCCCCTCCACATTGCATGTTAAGGTCAAATTTCCTACGGATCTCGGCGTTGCCGTGGTCCGGGGGTGCCAGAGAGTGGCAAGGCAGTGCCTCGTCGCTGCGGCTGGCTTCGGAAGTAAGAGGGCCGGGCAAAGGGAGTACACCGAGCATCCCCCATTATAGCAATTACAGGGACCCTAAGGGGAAATGGGGGCTGAAGGCGCCGGAGAATTTATAAGAGCAAAGATACTGCCGGACGCCGACAAGTGTTTCCAAATAGGGGCCAGCATGACGACCAATGAAAGGGTAGAGGTGTTACTATGCCTGATACAGAATGTAGACGTGTTTGCCTGGAGTCCCTACGACGTGCCCGGAGTGGATCCTGAGTTCATCATCCACAAGCTCAACGTGGACCCATCCTTCCCCCCCAAGAAACAAAGGCCGAGGAGGGTGGCCAGAGAACATGCGGAAGCCGTAAATATAGAAGTCCAAAGGCTCAAAGAAGCAGGGGCCATGAAAGAGATCTTCTTCCCGGAGTGGTTGGCAAACACTGTAGTAGTAAGGAAGAAGAATGGCAAATGGAGAGTCTGTGTGGACTTCACGGATTTAAACCGAGCATGTCCGAAGGACCCATTCCCTATGCCAAAGATTGACCAGTTAGTGGATGCCACGTGCAGATATCCGAGAATGAGCTTCCTCGACGCATTTCAGGGGTACCACCAGATTGCCTTATCAGTCGAGGATCAGGAGAAGACAGCATTCATAGCCCCGGATGCCAATTACCACTACACCGTGATGCCATTTGGGCTAAAAAACGCCGGGGCAACATATCAACGAATGATGACGAGAATGTTCCGTGACAAGATTGGCCGAACGGTGGAGATATACATTGATGATATGGTAGTAAAAAGCAAGGAGGAGGTGCAACACGGGGAAGATCTTAGGGTGGTGTTTGAGCGCTTGCGGCAGCAAAGGTTACGGCTGAACGCTGAGAAATGTGCCTTCGGTGTAGGGGCCGGAAAATTTCTAGGATACATGATCTCCTGCCGGGGAATAGAGGTTAACCCGGACCAGATTGAAGCCGTGAAGCGTCTCCAATCCCCCAAAAATCCTAAGGAGGTACAAGTCTTAACGGGGATGTTAACCGCCCTCAATCGGTTCATATCCAAGTTTTCGGACCGATGTTGGCCGTTCTATCAGCTTCTGAAGAAATGGAAAGGGTTTCAATGGAACGATGAATGTGAGGAGGCTTTTCAGGGACTAAAGGAATACTTAGCACATGTGCCCGGACTAACCGCTCCAAAGCCCGGGGAGGACCTGTATATGTACATCTCGGTGTCCAATCACGCAGTGAGTGCCGTGTTACTGGTAGACCGGGGCACGCAGCAGCCGGTGTATTACATCAGCAAAACCCTAGTGGACTCGGAAACCAGATACTTGCCTTTGGAGAAGTTGGTCTTGGCATTGGTACACGTCACGAGGAAGCTGCCTTAGTATTTCCAAGCTCACACCGTGTATGTACTGACCGAATACCCATTGCAGTCGTTGCTGAAAAGATCCGACTTCACGGGACGGATCGCGAAGTGGGGGACTCGGCTTGGTGCCTTTGACATACGGTACAGGCCGAGAAAGGCAATAAAGGGACAAGTGCTAGCAGATTTCATAGCTGAGTTTTCACCCAGAACCCCGGGAGAGCCGGTATGTGTGCTGGATAGTCGCCCATGGAAGGTGTATGTGGACGGTGCATCCAACTCCGCAGGGGCCGGCGCTGGCGTCGTCCTCATCAGCCCCGAGGGGATAAAAATGGAGCATTCCTTCAGGTTGAAATTCAAAGCTTCAAACAATGAGGCAGAATACGAGGTTTTTTTGGCCGGACTGAGGGCTGTCTCAAGCGTCGGCGCCCGGGAAGTAGAAGTATATATGGACTCACGGTTGGTAGCCAATCAGATCACGGGCAACTTCGAAGCTAGAGATCCCCGTATGAAGGCGTACCTGGAGCAGGCAAAGCAAGCCATCTCCGAAATCGGTACCGTAAGAGTAATGCAGGTGGCCAGGACGCAGAATAGACACGCCGATTCCCTCGCAACACTGGCTTCATCGGTGACCGAGGACATACCACGGCTGATAACGGTGGAAGTAATCACAGAACCAAGCATCACTACAACCGTAAACACGAATCAAGCAGGAATCACAGTCTCGGCAGTAACAGCATTAGGGGTCAGTTGGATGGACCCCATCATCGAATACCTGGCCGAGGATAAAGTTCCACTCAATGAAAAAGAGGCAGGAAAGATCCGTAGAGTAGCTCCTCGGTACTAGCTGTCACCCGACAAAAAGTTATATCGGAGATCCTATGGGGGACCGTATCTAGCATGCCTACACCCCACCAAGGTGGCTGAACTCTTGGCCGAGCTCCATGAAGGTGTGTGCGGCAACCATTCGGGGGGACGGTCATTGGCTCATCGGGCCATGACGCAGGGATTTTGGTGGCCTAAGATGCAGAAGGACGCAACCGAGTACGTCCGCAAGTGTGAGCAATGCCAAAAGCATGCCCCCGCGATCCATCAGCCTGCCGGTTGTCTGAACCCGGTGAGCAGTCCGTGGCGTTTTGCTCAGTAGGGGCTGGACATACTCGGACCCTTCCCCCAAGCGACAGGCAACCGACGGTATGTAGTGGTAGCCGTTGATTATTTCACCAAGTGGGCAGAAGCAGAAGCTTTGGCAAACATACGGGACGTGGACGTAAAGAAGTTCGTGTGGAAAAACATAGTCACCAGATTTGGAGTGCCGGACACCCTTGTCTTCGACAATGGCCTGCAATTTTGTAGCAGAGCTTTCCAGGACTTCTGCAAGGATCTCGGCATCAAAAACCGATACTCCATCCCAGCGTACCCTTAGAGCAACGGCCAGGCCGAGGCAGTGAACAAGGTGATCGTGAACGGCCTGAAGAAAAGACTAGACGGGGCTAAGGGGAATTGGACTGAGGAGCTGCCAAGCGTCTTGTGGGCATACCGAACGACGCCCAGAAGGTCCACGGGAGAAACGCCGTTTTCCCTCACCTACGGGTCCGAGGCTGTTATACCGACCGAAGTACATCTGGGCAGCGGGCGAGCATCCTATTCGACCCCGACACGAACGATGGGTCGTTGGTAGAATGTTTGAATGGGTTAGAAGAACGCCGAGAAGCCTCTACTATAAGGCTCGCAGAGTACCAGCAGAAGCTAGCCCACAGGTACAACCAAGGTATAAGGGCGAGGGAGTTCAGAGCAGGGGACCTGGTATTGAGAAGAGCTGTAGGCAACATGCGGGATACCAATTCCGGGAAGTTAGCGCAGACTTGGGAAGGGCCGTACCGAGTCACCGCTGTCGCCGGCACGGGCGCCTATTACCTAGAGGAGCTTGACGAGAAACCCCTACCCCGACCATGGAATGTCCACAACCTGAAGAAGTTTTACCACTGATCGGCTATACCACCGAGTATTCGAGCGAAAGAAAAAGAGTACATTGTACATGTCCTGTTAATGAATATAATAGTGTTTAAACCGACAAATGTGTGTTGTCCAAAAAAAAAAAAAAACATTTTTCCTAAGGACAGAAGCTCGTCTCTCGGTTTGATCACTATCACCGAGCGGGTGGAAACCTACAATTTATCCTAAGGACAGAAGCCTGTCTCTCGGCTCGATCACTATCATCGAGCGGGTGGAAACCTACAATTTATCCTAAGGACAGAAGCCCGTCTCTCGGTTCGATCACTATCACCGAGCGGGTGGAAACCTACAATTTATCCTAAGGACAGAAGCCCGTCTCTCGGTTCGATCACTATCACCGAGCGGGTGGAAACCTACAATTTATCCTAAGGACAGAAGCCCGTCTCTCGGTTCGATCACTATCACCGAGCGTGTGGAAACCTACAATTTTTCCTAAGGACGGAAGCCCGTCTCTCGGTTCGAGCACTATCGCCGAGTGGGTTGAAACCTAAAATTTTTTCGCCGAACGGGTGGAAACTTAAAATTTTTCGCTAAGGATAGAATCCCATTTCTCGACTCGGTCACAACAGCCGAGCAAGTCGAAACCTAGGGTTTTTCCGAGACCCGTTCACGGTTGGATCGGTATCGCCGAGCGTACTATAACTTAAGCGCTTAGGGGCAGCCCCCGCGCCCATATTCAATCAATATGGCTGGACGGGGGGGAGCCTCCGCTTTTATTAGATGCAACAACCTGTCTAAAAACGCAATGGAGCGGGCCGCGAATCGGGCAAGCAACACAGACAAAAGAAAGAGGGACAAAACCAGGAACAAACATAACTTCAACTAAATCAGTCGGTAAAATCACAATGTTTAAAATACTAAAGATAAAAACTAAGGAGTCAAATTGTCTCGTCACCACAGCCCGGTGACGTAGGCGTACTTAAAAAAAAAAAAGAAAAAAAGAAAAAAAAAAAGGGGGGGCACGGCTGGTTACACTGCTGGATCTTCGGCCCGAGTTTCGCTGGTGACCTCCAAACCAGCTGGCTCGGCGTGGGCATCGATGGCCTCCACTAGCTCCCGCAGGCTAGAGGTCTCATCTTCATCAATAACATGAGGGGTGCCCTGCGCCTGCGCAGCCGGGGGTGGAAAGGGGATATTACTGGGGTTGAACAGGGGAGAGTCCTTGGGAACACCGGCGGCACGAAGCGCGGCCAGCCATCCCTCTTCGAACCCGAGCTTATGTGCCTAACGCATGACAGGTTTTGCGAAATTCTCGGCGTCAGCAAACCCCTCGTTGTACCACTTGCCTTCACAAGCGTCTAACGCGGCCTTTAAGTCACCCAACTCCTCCCCCAGAGCCGTATTCAAACTCACGGCCTCGGCAAGCTTTATTTGCGCGTCCCCCAGCTGCTGCTCCAGGACGGCGCTTCTTGATTCGGCACGGGCCCTAGCCTCCTCAGCTGCGGCAGCCTTTCCCTCGGCCTCCTCCGCAGCCTTCGCCTTCTTCGCAGCGTTGGCGTCAGCGACGTCCTTAAGAGCCTTCTCCAGACCAGCATCCTCGGCGAGCTCTTTCATCCGCCCGTCAACTATCTGGGATAATTGCGCAGCCTGAACGAGAGTAAGGGCAAACAGTACGGGGGAGGACCTCTTGCATAAGTTAGTGCCAAGGCCAATCTAAAAAAAAAAAAAAAGGAGAGGAGAGACTAAGTATTAGGGTCCCCGAAAACCTTACCGCCACGGTGAACCATACTAGCCGCCTACCCACGGACTCATCCGTGCCCTCCGCGTATGCGTGCACGTCCTCGGGCAGGAGCAGGCCGTTCGCCAAGCTCTGGGCAACACGGCCCCCCTGGCCCTTTTCCCATACTCTGACGCTGGCGGTCGCCGGGAGGGGCTCGCCGTTCAGCAGGAAGGAAGGTTGCCAGTTAGCGGCAGATCGAGAGGTGGACGCCACATCTGGCCGGGTTTAGGTCACCGGTTCGTGGATGACGATGTCAGATAACGGACGGGGAGGCGAATGGGCCGGGGAACCTTGCGGGCTGGGCGGTGTTTGATCCGCGACACGCTGTTTTTTGCGTTGACGGACTGGTTGAGCGGGAGGGGCACGAGGGGGCTGACTTGAGTCCCCCTGCAACTGAGCCGCTGGCTGGGCGCCCGGCATAAAACGGCCGATGGTCATCACCCTCCTTTGCACCATTTCGCGATTGCGATTGGACTCGGTTTCCGAGGGATCAACGGGCTCGGTTACAGCACCTTTAGCCGCTCGAACGGGTAACTCTTGCCCCTCGTGCTCCTCAGGTTGATCGGGGGCTTGGGGCTGAATTCGTTCGTGGGCCCTCTCTCTCAGTGCACGTGAAACTCTCTCAGCTGACTCGTCACGGATCGGTTGACGCTTGTCTGAACAGATGAACCTTGGGCCGAGGTCGCGTGCTTCGCCTACCGCGAACTTTGGAGGAAGGAAGTTCGCGTTGCGCACGTCTATGTAAGAGAGAAGTGGGCTGTCAACCAGCAGTGCCTGGCTAAATGCCTGCCAGGTGGTGTATACGGGGTCTACACCGAGGATCAAATGCGATGCACGGAGCTGGCCGTCAGAATGGACGAAGATCTCCGATCTGAGGACGAAGTTCAGATCCCGGACATGCACCACCCTTCGATCCGGCTTGAACCTTTTTCCGTCTGCAAAGAAACCGCGCAAACAATTAGAAGTTATTTAGATCAAGTTCAAACGAAGTATAATACAAAAGGAGCTCGGTACTGACCGACATTGCGCGGCGAAAACGGACAGGGGAGCTCCTCGGCAAACCAATTGCCGCTCACCCATACAAACTCCCCTGCCGAGTTCCTATTGGAATCAGGCAGGCAAGAGATTAGCCGTACCCTCATGTCCCTAGTCCGTAGATAGTAGTACGAGTTGATATTACTGCACAGACTGTACATATAGTTGATGTCGTGATGGTTTAGGGTTAAACCGTACAACCGGTTCAGCCTACTGACGCAACTCACCACCCTGTAAAAGTTGGGGGGGAGTTGGTCGGGGCAAAGACCATAAAACCTAAGTGTACTCATTATAAGAGGGTCGACTGGGAATCTAACCCCGCCCTCCAGTATGGCCATTAGAGGAAAGAAAACTGTGTTTACGCCCTGGCGCCGTTGAATATCTCTATCACCCTCGGGGCAATACGCTATATCAATGTCCCTAGGGATGTTAAAGGCGGCCCTAAAGGTGGCCAGGGCGGTTTCTGACGAAAGCAAGTGAGAATAACCCATTGCCTAAAACTATAATTTTCTAAAGGAAAACTGTAATTTATAGAACTGAATAGAATGAAACAGAGCAATTAGATAGAAGAAGAGAGTACTTACTGTGGGCTCCAAGAATGAATGAAGTCCTGAACTAGAAGGAAGAACGTTCAGCAAAGTAAGGGAAGGAAGAATGGAGATGCGAAAGTGAGAAAAAAAAACTTAAGGGGATATATATAGTGGGGTAGGAGAAGCATAAATGGCAATAAATGGGCCGCTGGGTGGGAAACCCAACAGGCCGTCATATCAAACTGCCACACGTGCGACGCCTCGGTTCGCGAAGCGTCAGATGGTAATGATACCCTATCAAATCTGACGCGCCTTCTTGGGATAAGCGAATGTATAACTCACAAAAGGCAGTTCCCGGGCTGATAACCGCTTAAGTTCCTTGATCCGTCCCCGGGAACGGGGATGAATTAAGGGGGGGCTATTGTACGGCGAGTAAGCCATTTGGGCCGTCCGAGGTTCCCAGAACATTGAACAAAGTCACTTGGGCCAACCGAAACTTCCAGGCCCATTGTGACGACTTCCCTTTCTTTCCTGGGAAACACACCCCGGTGTTGTTTAAATTCACGGGCCGTACAATACCAGCATCATGACCCGCGAATACCCCCCGGGGAACCAACGTCGGACACACTCCTGACCAAGAATCTCCGTAGCTGAACATCTCGGAGTGAGAACCAATTCCAAGGTCACTCCCACCTAAACACCCACTTACAACTAACAGCATTGGACCTCCAAGAGCACTAGCGTCAGAGGCAATCATCACTGTTCCACTAACGTTTCTCTATAAATACTAAAGGTTGAGAAGAGGGAAGGGGTTGTTGATGGAGGAAGGAGCAAGAGAGAGAGGAAGCTAAGCACAGAAGTCTGGTTGCAAGAACCACCCTTAGTAGGAAATCCTCAATCCCACGTTACTAAATAAATTGTAAGCCCAAATGGTGTAGGCCCATTGGCCCTTCAATTTTGGGTGCGTACAATGGGTGTTTGGGGTGAGGAAAAATATTGGTCAATCTGAAACTGTTTTTCTAGTTGACCAACTTACGATGAAAATTAGTTTATGTTTTTATTTTCCACTCAACTCAAAACTTATCAATCGAATCTCTACTCCTCACCTCCCACTATTTGCCACCCAACTACTTGTTCTCGGCTCCCGTTATCCAACCTCGACCATCTCCATACAAGCCAAAACTCAATCATTGTTAATCACAAAATAAAATGTTGTTACCTTCAAACACTTGTTGACTGTCATCGTTAATATAAACTATTGCCTATTCATGAATCTCCATACAAACCAAAACTCAATCATTGTTAATCACAAAATGAAATGCTGGTACCTTCAAACACTTGACTATCACCGTTAACATAAACTATTGCCCATTCATAAGGGTAAATGAGTCGCAATTGATACGTTGGAGTACGTAATATTTATATACACAATTAAATTTACACTATGTTTTGTTTGATGGAAATTGATTTTTGGAAATATTTTCCGCATTCATGGGTGTTTGGGGTGAGGAAAAATATTGGTCAATCTGAAACTGTTTTTCTAGTTGACCAACTTACGATGAAAATTAGTTTATGTTTTTATTTTCCACTCAACTCAAAACTTATCAATCGAATCTCTACTCCTCACCTCCCACTATTTGCTACCCAACTACTTGTTCTCGGCTCCTGTTATCCAACCTCGACCATCTCCAATCATAGATTTTTTTTGAAATTTTTTTTTTTTATCTTTAATTGAAGAAGTTGCTAGTTAGGCTTAACTACCTAACTGTAATTAAGTTTTGTCTCTTTTTTTTTTTTAATATAAAATTTATTAAATTGTTGTTGAAGGAATAAATCCAACGTGGCAGTAGGGGTAGGATAGATAAGGCGTTGTTCAGCTCAGCTCAGGTGAGGTGCAATAAGCAAAGGTACCACTGGCGCTGCATACCAGATTACACACTCCTGTCCATTGGGGGTACAACTCATCACTTCAACGCAGGCCTTACTGTTCGTTACTTCTTACTTCTTCACCATTTCCACTCAATAGCTGAATAAATAGATAGCAAATTCCTCAGTCTTTGATTTAATAAATCAAACCCATCGAGACACAAAGAAGAAGAAGAAGAAGAAGAAGAAGATGGGAACATTGGGAAAAGCAATCTACACCGTTGGATTCTGGATCCGCGAGACCGGCCAAGCCCTTGATCGCCTCGGCTGTCGCTTCCAAGGCAAATACTACTTCCAAGAACAACGTACGCTATTTTCCTACTCTACCCTTTGCCATCTTTTCTAATAATACATACCCAGATTTCCATTAATGTCGTTTCATTTCTCCACGGTTTTTTTTAGGTCCTTAATTTTAAAAATGCACTAATCAGATACTCTTAAAAGAACGAAATATTTATGACTTTATTTATTTACCCTACTGCTCACCATTGGAGGCACCCACTATTGCCATGGTTTCCTTCAAATTTAAAAGCAGCTAAATTTTATACATTTACTTTTATTCTGTAATTATCCACCAATAAAAATTATGGAAGAACATGGATGAATTTAGTAAAGGGGGGGTACCAAATGGGGAAAATATTTTCATTTGTGGAGACCCAAATGGTAATGCAAAGACAAGATAGTGGGGGAATTTTTAAAGATTTTTTGGAGATCAGGGATATGGACTAAGGAATCAATCAAAAGATGTTATTATAGAATTTACAACAGCATATGATTTGATATTAATGAAGACTTGGTTCGAGAAGAGGTACTCACACTTAATTATCTTTAAAAGTGGGACAAATGATAGTCAAATAGATTTCATCTTTGCTCGAAAAGTTAATAGTATATGTTCTAAAGGTTGTAAGTTGATATCAAGAGAGAGCATAATCATTCAATAAGACAGTTTTCCTCCAAACCTTGGTTCGGAGCTAAACTTTTTTGCACTCAATATAGGTTGGTGGTACTAAATATTTGTATTAGACGATGGAAAATTGGAGATGTTAGTGAGAGAAACTCAAGAATTTGGTGGTGGGGTTTGAAGTGAGAGAAAAAAGTTGTATTTAAAGATAAAATGGTTAAAGAAGACAAGTGGCGTCTAGACTCTAGACGAATACGTATAAGGATGTTGATAAGATGTGGAATGAAATGGTTAGTTAAATTAAAGAGTGGCTAAAGAATTACTTGGAGATTCTAAAGGATTTGGACAATCAAATAAGGATATTTGGTGGTAGAATGGGAGGTTCAAACTTCACCTACTTTAAGAGAGATTTACAGAAGCCTACCTAGATATAGAGAAAAATTCCACTTATGAAAAATTATAAAACGGTGAAGAGTAATTAAAAAAATAAGCTATCCAAGAAGGCTGGATCTAAGACTGATGATGAATTATATAGCAAATTGAGGACAAATAATGGAGAAAATAATATTTATAAACTTGCTAAGACAAGGGAAATGAAAACAAGAGATTTAAATTGTGCCAAGTGCATTGAAGATGAAGATCAACGGGTATTAGTACAGGAAGAGGGGATTAAAAGAAGATTGAAAAGTTATTTTGAAGGGATACAATAGATTTGAGTGAATTAAATAACCAAATTGAGGATAAAAATCGTAGGTTTGTTTGAAGAATTAGGATGACCGAGATAAAGGACGCATTAAAGAGATGGAAATGGGAAAAACCATGGGACCTAATGAAATTCTCATTGAAATTTGAAAGTACTTGGGTGATGTAGGCATAGGCTGGAGAGAGTACAGATAATTTCATGTAGGGTGCCTTAGAAGAGGAGTTCAAATTCTCTTTAGTGGCGTGGAATATTGTTTGTTCACCTATGGCTAAAGGTGGTTTAGGGGTTAGGAAGATAGGGAGCTTGAATCAAGATACACACTTATGGCATTGGGTGATAGCTTCAAAGAATGGGGTGGTTGGAGATCAAAACCAAGTAGAGGGACTTATGGGTGTAGCCTTTGGCATAGTATCAGAGCAAGTTGGGAAAACTTCTAGCATGTGGTGTTCGATGTAGGGGATGACACACAAGTAAGGTTTTGGCACGATAAATGAGTGGACACTATTCTCTAAAAGATTTGTATCCTAACCAGTATGCATGCACAGTTGACGGCAATGCTTCAGTATATTCAGTCTTGGATAGCCAATTGGATAGGGGGAACGCAGTTGGAACGTGAGATGTTATGACTTTCATGATTGGGAGTTAGAGTGGGTAACTTCTTTGCTAGAATTTATAAACTCACAGGTGCCTAGGCGAGAAGGGTGTAATAGGATGAGGTGACATTTGAACGGAAGTGGAAAGTTTGATGTTCATTCTTATTATAAAGTTATTTGAGTTACCAATGCTATTTCTAAGAATAAAGTTATTTGAGTTACCAATGCTATTTCATTCCCTTGGAAGCGTATTTGATGGTTAAGGCCCCAAAGAGGGTGTCTTTCTTTGGTTTGACAGAAGCTTGGGGGTAAGATTTTTACCTACGATAACATTATCAAGAGAGGTTTCTCTTTATTTGGTCGGTGTTGTATGTGCTGGTGTAGCGGAGAAACAATGGACCATTTGCTGCTCCAATTTGATGTTGCATATGTTTTGTGGAGCATAGTTTTTAAGGTGTTTGGGATTCATTGGGTGTTTTCAAAGACAATAGTAAACTTAGTGACCGTTTGGATAGTGCTGAAAAGCACTGCGTCTGGCGTTTCTCTCTCTCTCTCTCTTTTTTTTTTTTTTTTTTTTTTTTGAGAAGAGCGTTTCTGTGGCAATAAGTGGTATCCAGTGGGTCTTGTGCACTGTTCACAGGACCTACAAACCTTTTTTTTCAACAAAACTTTCATTAAAACTGGGTTCCACGATACTATTCACACATTTAAAATTTATTTTGCTATAGTGTTTTTAGTTTTCAGCAATAAGCGGTATCCAAACGGACCCTTATTATTTGGGCGGAGGAATTGGTTTGGGAAGCACTCTTTGGATGTTTAGAATCTTATTCTGATATGTTTGATACGGATATTATAGAGAGAACTTAATACCTGTGCTTTTGAAGATACAGAGATACCAAGAGATGAGTTGGAATACTTGTTGATTTCAGCTTTGTTCAATTGGTCTCATGTGTGCGGTTTTACACACAGCAACTCCATTCTTGAGTTCCAAGATTCACTTTGCACTTGTGTATAATTCTTGCAATTGTGTATAATTCTTTGTAATTTATTAAGTTACTTTGTGTTCATCATTGTGAACATGAAGTAGCCTTCTCTCTTAATAAAATACCATACTTAAAAATGCTTAGTGAATGTAGGAGGAGGACTCTAATACTTAGTTACAAGAACAAGGGAGATATTCAAAACTCTATAAATTACCATGGAATATGATCATAAGTTGGAATACAATGGGAATATATAGATAGGTATCTGAAGCAAAGAAGAGATGTGTGTTGTCATAGCTAAAGAGTTCTGCAGAGTTCCAAAGATGAGGTTTGCTGTTGGATTCTTATATTCTTCTGTTCTTATATTCATATCTTTGGTGGTGCATATTTCTATGTAGATAACTATCCGGTTGTTATCAGATTGGAGAACTTTTTAGTATTCTTGAGTAGATTTCATTGTTGATCAAAGCTTTTGAAGCTGTTGGATGTTTCTTACGATTTTTAGTTTTGTTGTCCCTTTTCCTTGGCCCTACTTGGACTTGGTGAATATGGAGCTTGATTAGTAGTCTATCACTCTGGCGATAGAGTTAGGATGGCTGTGGTCTCAAATTCTAAAAGAATTTTTGAAGGTGAAATTGGTTGATGTTGGAAACCAGTTCAGGGGTTCCATATTTTTAGTTTGTTACAATTGTATTCTATAAGAACTAATTCTTTGGTTTGATTAGTTTTCCCCATGCAAGGCATTACTTCCTTTTTGTTATCGTCTTTAAAGATTTCTCGGCTTTGGTGGCCATAGTCAAATGCTGTTTTTGCGATCATGTTCATGCATGAAGTTCTTTAGTTTTGATTAACTTCTGTTGTTTTAATTTTAATTTCTCTAGACTTTGCATATCCTCTTAAAACTATTAACTTGGGATTTTATAAGTGATGGTTGTATATATATTTTTTATGTAGTGTCTAGGCATAGGACACTCATGAACATATTTGACAAAGCTCCGGTGGTTGATAAGGATGCATTTGTGGCCCCAAGTGCGTCTATCATTGGTGATGTTCAGGTGGGACGAGGTTCTTCCATTTGGTATGGATGTGTTTTGAGAGGTATGCTGCACCAAAATGAAACTTAAGGATGTATAAAGCACCATGTACACTTCTAGTTTCATGTTTTAGCCATATCTTTTCTTATAATATTTTCTAATATAGTGCTTGTAATTGTTACAGTGAATGTTCTAGTTGTATTCAAATTGTGCCTTGGTCGACAGTGTGATATATTCTTATTTTATGATTGTGACAAAAAAAAAAGAGAGCATATCACATAGAATGGTATTCCTTTACTTGTACATCTCTTAACCACTGCTATAATAATTGTTAAGAATAATAAGAACTTCTTTATTCTTTGAAAGTAGGTAAAGTTGATGTCAGCAGAATTTCAGATTTATTTATCTAAAGAATTGGCATATAAGGAATATGGAAGTGAAAGGAAGTAAAATTCAAGCTTGCTATCTCTATTACAATCACATTCTTTTATACAGGAAACAGAACACCCTTCTCACCATTATATCCAATCACAAAACTGAAAATTACTGAACCCAAGCATTATCACTGTGTAAGAAGTGAAAAAAAAAGCAGGGGAAATAAGAACACATTGTGTCACAAAAAAATGATTGCATTAGCTGTTTTATGTTGCACAACTCAATCAAAAGTAACTTTTTTGGTCTCATTTTTTGTTTTAAATTTGTTTGAATGATTAATGTTATCCTGTGAAACTATTCATATGTAATAAGTTTGTTCATTTATTTTCTTGTTTGTGTTTGTGTATACATGTGTGCATTTCATAAGGTGCTTATTCTCTTCTGATTGTGATTTCTTATTTAAAGGTGATGTTAACAGCATCAGTGTTGGCTCTGGAACAAATATACAAGACAACTCCCTTGTTCACGTAGCAAAATCTAATTTGAGTGGGAAGGTTTTACCAACTATCATTGGTGACAATGTTACCGTGGGTGAGCAACTTGTGATCACATCGCAAATGATATCAACATGGTCCTGATGTGAATTTCATGAGGATTTTCCATTACGGTTTTCAATTTGAATTTGTCAGGTCACAGTGCTGTCTTACATGGATGTACTGTTGAGGATGAGGCATTTGTTGGTATGGGTGCAACCTTACTTGATGGGGCTTATGTTGAGAAGCATGCGATGGTTGCTGCTGGAGCCCTTGTTAGGCAGAACACAAGGATCCCTTGTGGAGAGGTTTGTGAACATTGACTTCATATGCCTGAAATTTGGAATAGTTTTTTTGTCTAGTTATATCCTCTGATCATGAAATCGTATACTGAAGTATGCAAAGGAAGTCTGGGGGGGTGGCGTTAACAAGTGGCAACTTATGGTGCCCTCACCTAAGCCTTCATCTTTTAGCAAAGTTTACTAATTCTAATATTATACTTTCAATATATGCATTGCACTTTGATCTACATATAAAGCCATTTGCTTAATTATTTGAATTCTATTTTGTGTCATGTACTTGGAGTTGAAATATGGTACGTACCACATTTATTCTGATTCCATCATTTCAAATCTAAGTCTTTCACTTTTGGCAACTAATTGATTTTTCATATTTTTAGACTTGCACTTGAGTTCACATGGGCTCCTGCCTGATTTTGCCATTAGTCTCTAGGAGTCCTTAGCATTTATGCATACCTTGAATTTGAGCTTCATATTATCTTAGCAAATCTCTTAAATTGTTACCGCAGGTGTGGGCAGGTAATCCAGCAAAGTTCCTCAGGAAACTCACAGAAGAAGAGATGTCCTTTATCTCCCAGTCAGCCTTAAATTATTCCAACTTGGCACAGGTTCATGCAGCTGAAAATGCAAAGAGCTTTGATGAGATTGAATTGGAGAAGTTACTACGCAAGAAGTTTGCTCGCCGTGATGAGGATTATGACTCAATGCTGGGTGTTGTACGTGAAACACCTCCAGAGCTTATCCTTCCTGATAATATCCTGCACGATAAAGTACCAAAGGCCACTTAAAAGTGACTTACCTGAGGAAGCTAACTCCTCGTGAGATTTGTTGTCAGTGGATTTTATTTTCTTTGGTTACATGCCGATTTTCATATCCAATAATTTTTTGGGGGTTGGGCAAAGTGTTAAGGTCACATCTTTGTTTACATTACTCATATATGGCTCTGCTCATCCTCTCAGGCTGATCAGAAACTTCATTTTCTATTTTTTGAGAACGGCGACAATGGAACTTGTATCTGGATGCCTATGCCATCCGTGAAGCTCTCACTGATCAGTAGTTGTAAAATTCAATTGCTTTGCATATGTTATGTTGGAATAAAGAACATGGAATCAGGTATACAGGAGCGTTCAATGAATTTTGTGATAGCTCTTATAATATCAGCCTGGACTTTTGGTTGATCCATCTTGATAACGTGATTATCGAAGGTGATGCCCAAATCATCATCGACCACTTATTGATGAAGGAGTCAAGTTTTGCTCATTTTGGTGAGTTGATGATCAACGATTGCAAATTTCTCTTATCTGGGTTTAGATTTTTTGCTCTCAACCACGCTAAATGTAGCGGTAGTGCCACATCTCACGTTTTAGCAAGAAAAGCTGTCCTCAACTGATTATCAGGTTTGGTTAGTAGATGTTCCACCTGATGCTTTTTTCTGTAGTTCTTCGTTCCTTGATTTTTATTCATCAATATAGCCTTCTAGGCATGTTTCTCCAAAAAAATCCATTAAAAAAAAAAAAAAAAAAAAACCTTGCAAGTGGTGCAGCCCAATCATTCAAACCTGCTCTCCCTTTTTCCAATTATAATTTTAAAGCATAACAAGTAACAAAATCTGTTGGTTGCTTTGACTTGCCCTTAACTGAGACAAGAACTATGAAAATCCTGCAGATTTAATAAATTGAGACAAATAAAATAGTTTCTGTTATATGCATCATAAATGAGTTTGTTGGGTGAAAAGGCAAGATTTCGATCATTCAATCCCAATAGGCTGCATTGAACAAAGAAAAGAAGAGATAACATAATTGATTCATGTGGGCTATTGTGATGGAGGTTCTATCCTGCCCAATTCTAGCTTTTACTTTTTGTTCCAGTTTCTGTGTCCGAAGTTGTTAATTGGTTCAGGTAGAGAGCTATTATAGGCTAGCAATTAACCCCAACCAAGCCTGCGGTTTTGTTCATAGAGCTATTATTGATGACCTTACGAATGATTCAAACATCACAGTTAAGTTAATAATGACCTATTATCAATAACATAGTAACTTAAAAAACTGTCGGCACGAAATGAATATGGAGTTAGTTTAAGGAATAGGGACGAGTCCAACCTAACACACTTGTCTACACACGTCACAAAACAAATCTAACATGCAAGTAACCTAAGAGAATGTCAAAAGAGTTTGGCCAATAAATGGCACTTTTAGGTTGGTTTTGCTATCATTTTTCTTATTGTTTATTATTCATCACCATCACCATCATCATCATCGTCATCGGACTTACAAGACAAGAGGACTGGTTTCAAAATTATTGAAAGAAAAAGATGGTGAAGAAAAGACAGGTACATAAGAGACTGAAAGGCAATGATATGAGAATGAAGTGTAAATGAGAATCATCTGAGAGTATGAAAAAAGAAGCTGTCTTTGAATTAGTTTTTGTTGAAAACTTATTAACTTACTGGTACAGACAATAATTATGATAACAAATTTCACAAATACTAAGTTGGAAAGTTATTATTGATTATCATATAGGTCCACTATTGACATTACTTTATTATCCACCATTAACAACTTATCAAGTCATTTAGGTATGAAATCTGTTGTCAATTTTGGTGTGCCTTTAGACTTATTGTTAACTTATTTGTTAAAAGTTGATAAAAGTATAGTTTTACTTAGAATAAATAAATAGGGTTTAAAAAATAAAAACTGTACATAAGCAAGAGTTTGGATTAGATTTTCTTATTTTAGTTTTCTACCTTATTCGTATATGTATTTTTTTTTTATGTGCAAATTGTACTTTATATAATTTTCAACAAACAAGTAAATAAATTTTTAACAAAAAATCTAATTAAAAAAAACATGGATCTAATAGGGAAAGAAAAAAGTAAAAGAGGGCCGAAACAAACAGAATAAAGTGCATAAAAATATGTGTAGGGACCCGTTTTCAGGTGACCCCCATACAATAAATTTGTAGAGAGTGGGTAAAAGAAACAGGCACTTAGCAAGAGAAACAACAGTCGGTGTGGGCTTACAAGAAAGATAACTAAGATTTGGCTAAGTATTCTTGAGGAAAGTTCGTCCTCGGCCCAGTCCGAGGACCCTTTTTTTTTAGAATTAATGAATACAAGGGTTGTCCTTTAAACACCCTAGAGAAAGAAAAACCCTCCTCCTCTTTTCCTCCCTTTCGGGGGCCAGAGAAAAAGCCCATTTACTTTGGGGATTCTATCTATTATATAGTCTTGTTCAATTGATTTCTGCTGTCCACTTGTCGGCCATTTGGACTTGTATCTGAAGGCTTATCCCATCAGCCGCCTTTGCAGGCTTTCTGTTAGTTGAATCAACCAAGACATTACTGTTGGCTGGTCAATTTACCATTGATGTGACCAGAGTGTTGGTAGCGTGCATTTAATGAGTGAGTGACAGCTCCTCTCCTTCAATGTCGGTTAGCCGAGAACGCGAGCATCCTCGGCGAGGTCCCAGAGGACTTGAGTTTCTCCCACTCATCTTCGGACTTTGTACCATCCTTGGCACGAACCTTGGGCCAGATGTGGAGTGGGCCTGGTTTGCTTAATACTTAGGCCCCACAATAGCCCTTCAAAATTCTGCTGCCCGACCTCTCGAGAGGGGAGGAGGATTTTGATGTTCTCGGGCCAATGTCCTGGCTTGTCGAGCCTTGTCTTTCTGTCAGTGTCACAATCTTTTCAACTGCCGAGGGGACGTTCCTGGCATTTCGGTATTTGGAGCGTGCCTTTATTAAATTTTAGTGGCTCTGTGCTCCCCACGTTCAACGGTGTGATGATGAACGAATAGTGGGGATTCTCCTGGCCCATTGGGCAGGAAAGTCCAGGCGGTTATCTTTAATTGGGGGTATATATATATACCCAGTTGAACTGATTCGTCATTTCACTTTTGCATTCAAGAGATCCTGCGCACCTACCCCGAATTTGGTCACTCCTCCAACTGTACTTGCAACTCCCCATAGCACAAAAAGCCTGCCCGAGGAGCTTTCCCTTGTTTCCATAAGTCTTCTTCTCTTTCTAGCTCGTACTGTTCATTTGAGTTCCTTGTTAGTTCTCTAGGATGGGTAGGCTTAAGAAGTTAGTTGAGTCTAAGGAGTTAATGGACAAATTAGTCGTCGATCATAGGATCCCCGCTACGGTGGGTTTGAGGTACTGTGGTGAAGGGGAATTGAGCTCGAGTAGGAAAGAGGGTAAGGTGGTAATTCCTATAATCGCCTTTCTAGAAGGCGGAATGAGGATACCCATGGGGCCGGTGATGAGGGACTATCTTAGGCACTTCAGCCTATCTCTCACTCAGTGTGCTACCAATGTATTTAGGATTTTAGGCTGTGTGGATGCTTTGAATGAGAAGATGGGGCTGAGGCTAACCCATCATGATGTGAACTAGTGCTATAAACTCCAGAGCCTGAAAGAGAAGTCTTATTACATGAGGATGAGGGACGACAGGGTCCGGCTCATCCAGTGCCTCCCTGAGTCCGGTAAGGGTCTGAACAAAGACTTCCTCATTGTGTCTGGGGAATGGCATGAGGGCCTTCTGTGCTCGACAGTGGAGGGTACACTAGGTGGGGCATCCAGACTAGGAGGGCATTTTCAGTTCTTTGTGTTTTAGTGTCCTGCTTCACTTGGGTTTTGACAGGAACTTGCTTTCTTTTATGCAGATCCGCGTGCTTCTGAGCGTCACTTCAGCTTGGTTAATAAGGAAGACTTGGAGACGGTGCTGAGGTTAGAGATCTTTGTGAATAGAGACGACAACCAAGTCAAAGCCGCCCATGTGGTCTTAGGATACGTCCCGATTCAAAAATCGTTCTCGGCTTCGAGGCATGTGATCCGAGTTGGGGATCCTCGGCTGCGTAGCATCACCATAGTCGAGAAAGGGTTTTTCATCCCGGAAGGGTCTCCCATTCCAGAGGGCGTATCGTTGGTAGGTACTTCCTCGTCGGCTCAAGCCGCCGAGGTTGAAGGGGAAGAGGAGGTTGCTGACTTAGGCCCATCCGGGGATGAGTTTGGCGTGTTCGACCAGCCCCATTCGCCCGAGGACCCTGCCGGTGACTTGGGTGACCCTAGTTTAACTGAAGCGGATTTTCTGTTTGAAGAAGCCACTTCTCAGTCGAAGATGAATTTCAAGAAGCGGCCTCAGAAGAGCTTGTTAGCACTAATTGAGGGGTAGCCGGGGAGGTCTCCTCCTGAACTTCCTCTTCCCGAGCTTCCCCCTCCCCCACCCCAACAGAGTTCGACGCTTGGGTCCAAGTCCACCAGTCCTCTGGTGAAGAAGGATAAAGGCAAGAGACCTAGGGGGGCGAAAAGTCTAATCCTCCCCGAGGTGGCGACGATGGTTGGCCGTCGTCAAAATAGCTGAAGATAGGGCATCGAGGCTAAGAGAAGCAAGCTTCTATCCAGGTCGGGGTCCAGGCTTGGCTTCCTGCCCCCATGCTCCATGGGAGGCCTCTGACGGATGATGTCTCCCTCAGGAACCCTCAAGGGGGTGAGGGTGCGCTCGTGGTCAACGCAGTGGAGAGGTCCCTGCTACTCCCTGCGGACATGGCCTAGCTGGAGGCTTTGAGGAGCGAGGAGGTCTTCCTCGGCCTTAAGCAATACTTGGGCATGGTAAGTTTCTTGATTGCTTGTGACTTTCTTGACCTTCCGTGGCTCCTTATCTGTTGCACAATGGTTTCAATTGGCAGGCTATTCAGGCTACTTTCAGGCTAGAGGACATAGCCAGTAGCCAGAGTCAGGTCGCTGGCTTAGAGCGTCCCAAGCTGTCGGACGCCGTGCGGGCCCTCAATGCTTCCAAGGCCGATCTTAAAGAGGCTATGGACCATTTGAAGGAGATGAAGGCGGCTCGAGACACTGCTGGTTCGGCTCTTGCTGCTGCTGAAAAATTGGCTCTAGATCAGACGGACAGCCTGCTCAAGGCCGAGGATCAGCTAAGGACAGCCAGAGAGAAGATCGCGACCCTGAAGGAGAGGGTGCTTGAGGTGGATAAGGCTAGAGGTGCTGCAGAGTCTGCCAAGGCTAAGGCTTTGAAAGCCAAGGAGGAAGCTGAATTTGCCAAGGCTGAGGCTGAGGCTGAGGCCTCTAAAGACAAGGTTGTGCATGATGCCTATGAGGAAGGGGCGGCTGAAACAAAAGACAGCCTTAGAGCCTAAGTGCCTGAGGTATGCAGACTTTACTGCTCCTAGGTCTGGAATGAGGCCCTTACACAGGCTAGGGTTAAAGCCTCATCCATCCTGTAGAAGGCGGAAAACGTATACTATCCTCCTGCCATCCGTGAGACTACCCCCCCAAGTTCTGAGGTCGACGGGGCTGCCGAGGGTGTTGGGGTCATCTCTGAGGGGGGCACCCCAGCTGCTCCTACTTCGGGCGAGCCCCCCAAGGAAGCTGATCCTCCTGGGAATGCTGAGGCAAGCCAGGGTCCCATTGCTGATGCGCCTAGAGAGACTGCGGACTCCTCGGCTAACGTCCAAGCACCCCTTGTAGAGGAGGTATCTCATCCAGCTGAACCTTCCCTGGCTGCAGCCCCAGGCGAGGGCTCCAAGGTTTCTGAGACCTCCTCTGCCTAGCCCCCTGAGGGGGGAATTGAGATGGAGCTGAAAGAATGATCCCCCGTTGTGTCCTTGCTCGTTCTCTGTTCTCTTCCCCCTTTTTTTTTTTTTTTGTTAGTGTGTTTGCCTTGTAAAAGTCCTTTTTAAAGACTCAGTAAAGTGCATATTTCATTTCCTTTTATTCACTTTGTTTGTGTTATATTATACATGTATGCATACATCACTTGTACGATATTGGCTTCAATTACGCCTCGGCCGACTACACTGATCGTCGCCCCCTGCAGCGCTTACTACTAGTACCTAAGTGGTTAGCTTCGCCGTAGGTCTGGGCCCATGATCAACATAAGACCTTGGTTCTGTCCAGTGCTTAGGTCCCCCTAAAGTGATTAGTTTCCCCATAGGTTTGAATCCTTGGACCATGCAAGACCTTGGTTCTGTTAATACTTGGGTTCTCTTGAAGCAACTAGTTTCCCCATAGGTTTGATGCTGAGGAACATACAAGACCCAGGCTTTGCTTTACACTTGGTATTTCGTGGGGGGATGGTTTCTTCATTGGCTTGGTTCTCCTAAGGCGACTAGTTTCCCTAAAGGCTTGAGTCCGAGGACCATGCAAGGTATTGGTTTTGTCTAGTACCCAGTTCTCTTTTAGTAGTTAGTTTCCCCTGAGACTTGAGTCCGAGGACCATGTAAGGCCTAGGTTCTGTCTAACACTTATCTTTTGAAGTGGCTAGTTTCCCTAGAGGCTTGAGTTCAAGGACCATGCAAGGCCTTGGTTCTGTCTAGTACCTAGTTCTTTTTTTAGTAGTTAGTTTCCTCAGAGGCATGAGTCCGAGGACTATGCAAGGCCTAGGTTCTGTCTAACACTTGTCTTCTGAAGTAGCTAGTTTCCCTAGAGGCTTGAGTCCGAGGACCATGCAAGGCCTTGGTTCTGTCTAGTACCTAATTCTTTTTTTTAGTAGTTAGTTTCCCCAGAGGCTTGAGTCCGAGGATTATGCAAGGCCTAGGTTCTGTCTAACACTTGTCTTCTGAAGTAGCTAGTTTCCCTAGAGGCTTGAGTCCGAGGACCATGCAAGGCCTTGGTTCTGTTTAGTACCTAGTTCTCTTTTGGTAGTTAGTTTCCCCTGAGGCTTGAGTCCGAGAACTATTCAAGGCCTAGGTTCTGTCTAACACTTGTCTTCTGAAGTAGCTAGTTTTCCTGGAGGCTTGAGTCTGAGGACCATGCAAGGCCTTAGTTCTGTCTAGTACCTAGTTCTTTTTTTAGTAGTTAGTTTTTCCAGAGGCTTGAGTTCGAGGACTATGCAAGGCCTAGGTTCTGTCTAACAATTGTCTTCTGAAGTAGTTAGTTTCTCCAAAGGCTTGAGTCCGAGGACCATGCAAGGCCTTGGTTCTGTCTAGTATCTCGTTCTTTTTTTAGTAGTTAGTTTCCCCAGAGGCTTGAGTCCGAGGACTATGCAAAGCCTAGGTTCTGTCTAACACTTGTTTTCTGAAGTAGCTAGTTTCCCCAGAGGCTTGAGTCCAAGGACCATGCAAGGCCTTGGTTCTGTCTAGTACCTAATTCTCTTTTGGTAGTTAGTTTCCCCTGAGGCTTGAGTCCGAGGACTATGCAAGGCCTAGGTTCTATCTAACACTTGTCTTCTGAAGTAGCTAGTTTTCCCAGAGGCTTGAGTCCGAGGACCATGCAAGACCTTGGTTCTGTCTAGTACCTAGTTCTTTTTTTAGTAGTTAGTTTCCCCAGAGGCTTGAGTCCAAGGACTATGCAAGGCCTAGGTTCTGTCTAACACTTGTCTTCTGAAGTAGCTAGTTTCCCCAGAAGCTTGAGTTCGAGGACCATGCAAGGCCTTGGTTCTGTCTAGTACCTAGTTCTTTTTTTAGTAGTTAGTTTCCCCAGAGGCTTGAGTCTGAGGACTATGCAAGGCCTAGGTTTTGTCTAACACTTGTCTTTTGAAGTAGCTAGTTTCTCCAGAGGCTTGAGTCCGAGGACCATGCAAGGCCTTAGTTCTGTCTAGTACCTAGTTCTTGTTTTAGTAGTTAGTTTTTCTAGAGGCTTGAGTCCGAGGACTATGCAAGGCCTAGGTTCTGTCTAACACTTGTCTTCTGAAATAGCTAGTTTCCCTAGAGGCTTGAGTCTGAGGACCATACAAAGCCTTGGTTCTGTCTAGTACCTAGTTCTTTTTTTAGTAGTTAGTTTTCTCAAAGGCTTAAGTCCGAGGACTATGCAAGGCCTAGGTTTTGTCTAACACTTGTCTTCTGAAATAGCTAGTTTCCCCAGAGGTTTGAGTCCGAGGACCATGCAAGGCCTTGGTTTTGTCTAGTACCTAGTTCTTTTTTTAGTAGTTAGTTTCCTCAGAGGCTTGAGTCCGAGGACTATGCAAGGCCTAGGTTCTGTTTAACACTTGTCTTCTGAAGTAGCTAGTTTCCCCAGAGGCTTGAGTCCGAGGACCATGCAAGGCCTTGGTTCTGTCTAGTACCTAGTTCTTTTTTTAGTAGTTAGTTTCCTCAGAGGCTTGAGTCCGAGGACTATGCAAGGCCTAGGTTCTACCTAACACTTGTCTTCTGCAGTAGCTAGTTTTCCCAGAGGCTTGAGTCCGAGGACCATGCAAGGCCTTAGTTCTATCTAGTACCTAGTTTTTTTTTTAGTAGTTAGTTTCCCCAGAGGCTTGAGTCCGAGGACTATGCAAGGCCTAGGTTCTGTCTAACACTTGTCTTCTGAAATAGCTAGTTTCCCTAGAGGATTGAATCCGAGGACCATGCAAGGCCTTGGTTCTATCTAGTACCTAGTTCTTTTTTTTAGTAGTTAGTTTCCCCAGGCGCCAATTGTAGGGACCCGTTTTCAGGCGACCTCCATATAATAAATTTGTAGAGAGTAGGTAAAAGGACCAAGTACTTAGCAAGAGAAACAACAATCGATGTGGGCTTACAAGAAAGATAACTAAGATTTGGCTAAGTGTTCTTGAGGAAAGTTCGTCCTTGGCCTAATCCGAGGACCCCTTTTCTTCAGAATTAATGAATATAAGGGTTGTCTTTTGAACACCCTAAAGAAAGAAAAACCCTCCTCCTCTTTTCCTCCCCTTCGGGGGCCAGAGAAAAAGCCCCTTTACTTTGGGGATTCTATCTATTATATAGTTTTGTTCAATTGATCTCTACCGTCTACTTGTCGGCCATCTGGACTTGTGTCTGAAGGGTTGTTCCATCAGCCGTCTTTGCAGGCTTTCTGTTAGTTGAATCAACCAATGCATTACTATTGGCTAGTCAATTCACCATTGATGTGACCAGAGTGTTGGTGGCGTGCATTTAATGAGTGAGTGACAGCTCCTCTCCTTCAATGTCGGTTAGCCGAGGACGCGAGCATCCTCTGCGAGGTTGCAGAGGACTTGAGTTTCTCCCATTCATTCTCGGATTTTGTACCATCCTCGGCACGAACCTTGGGCTAGATGTGGAGTGGGCCTGGTTTGCTTAATACTTGAGCCCCACAATATGTTTTTCAAATATTTTGTTATAATTAAATTTGGCCGAGTACTTAACAAAAATAAAAAATTCTGGTAGGCTATTGCTATACTTTTTTTTTTATAATAAGCTATGGTCTCAAAGAGAGGAGGAATATGTTTGAACTAATGGCATCAATCTCAAGAGGCTTGATTTCAAACTGACTGTACATTTGTACTTAACTATTGATAAAATTGCATGGACTTACATATATTTTAAACTGGATGAATGAAGAATGGTCCCCATGAAGATTCACAGTGCCATTTCATTAAAAAAAAAAAAAAAAAAAAAACTGAGAGACTCTTTTAATAGTCCATATGATTTCGAAGCCTCCTCAGTCAGAAACTCAGAATATGCTCTATCCCACTCAGTTACAGTGATTCCAGGAATAGGTACTGTAATAATTTTTGTTCTTTGATTAAGCAATTGTTTGACCTTTACAATACTAATATATAACAAATAGTATATACAAATAGTGTATCCAATTATGTGCCCCCCACTAAGCATACCAACCAAAATTTATAATATGATTGGCAATTAACATTTCAGAGAGCACCAATCCTATGCTATATCACTATCAAGAAAATGACCTGAGTGAAGAAAATGACCCACATGTTTGATCAATTATCATGTTGACCAACACTTGGAGCAATTGACAGCATGAGTAATCAGAGTAGACCCAGAAGTTGCAAAGATACTTACATGCATGTGATCCTGTCTTGTCCATTGTACAAAAACTAAATTATGTAATGTCTATTCATTAGTATTTTTTACATGGTAGGCAAAAAAATCGATTATTATATGTAGGAATGATGACTTTTCAAGCTTCTGCAAGATGTTACTAACATAAACTATTTATAAAGTGGCCAACACTATGGCCCCCATGAAATATAAGAGCCTCATCTTTTTTGTTAATTGCCAAAATTGTTATGAGCCATGAGGCTTACGGAAGGGCCTACCCAGCAAGGATTTTCAAAAACTCAAAAAAAAATTTTATTGGTAAATTTACAGAAGAACCCATCCCATGCATTGTAATGGAATTATATGTATGTGTTTATGTGTGCGTTTGGGTAGAAATTAAAATTATTTCACTATTTAGCTTATTTTTGTTACTATTTATGGGCTCTATTGCACTTTTTTGCACTATTTATGAATCCTACTGTACTATTTCAACTAATTTTTATCTTTATCTACAGTACTTTTAGCAATAATTTTTCAGTTTCAACAAAATAAGTAGTATCCAAACACACACATTAATTTTTTTTATGCTTACTTACGTTCTCAATGGGACTGCTATGGCTCATTTGGATCTCTTGTTTTCGCAAACTGGGGCTCAGCGGGTAAAGTGCCATTACGATCATATCCAAATAGAAAATGCCAGCTCAAGTTGTTCCCTACCTATTTTTGTTCATAATTTTTTTATTATTGATTTTTAAAAAATCAATAAAAATATAATTATACTCAAAAAAGTTATACAATAACTACCGACTACTGTAAAAAAAGGAAGAAAAAAGAAGTAACTAATACGAAACACATATGAAGCATTGTGAATGGCTAACTACTAGAAAGAGGATCATATCAAAAAAGAAAAAAGAAAAGAAAAGCAGGCATTTGATTTGAAACTTACTTTTATTTGATATGATCAATTCAAGTCACAACTAATAGAACTTTTAAAGTGGGGAAAAAAAAATGTTGAAATCTACTTTGAATCTTTGAAAAACAAAAGAAATAGGTTATACCGGGAAGAAAGAAAAAGTGGAAGACAGGAGTACATTGGGGGTGATGGCGGGGTATACGGGGACAAAAGCCAAAGTAATCAAAAGAAGATACTGTCATTGTTTTGCTAAATTACATTCGGATACCAAGAATCCGGTTTTATCCTTTACACTACTTTGTACTTTTTGAGAGAGAAATGTTTTAATATATTGTTTCTAATATATATATATATATATATATGTTGGAAGAGAGTATGCTTCATTTGGATGGGATTAATTTTACCTTAATGTGAAATTTATTATATATACAGTAAAACTATATTTTTACATATACATATATGTCCTGTGTGTTTGATCAACGAATTTTCTTATTTATTTAAAATTTACCTTTAATTTCATTTTTTTTAAAAAATAAACTAGCAAAAATATATTTACCAAAACACATAAATAAAGATTCTCAACCAACAAAAAAAAAAAAAAAATCCCCATAAGTAAAATTACAAAAATAATTTCATTGAATTCATAAGGTTGTGAAAATGTGCATATAGAAATAACGGTGATTTTATTTTTTAATAAATAGAATACTATTTTTCAAACCTATGGTGTCCGTTTGATGATAATTGTTTATTATTATTAGATCAAGATATCAATTGGTTTTTTGGTGTAAACAAGAATTGAATTACATATATTTTATTTGATGACAATAAACTTTATTAATTAAGTTAACTAAAACTCACGTTTCAAAGGGTCACTCAAATTTTACTTCTTTTCTCACCGTTACTGTTTATTATAATTTTACTTTCTCTGTTTATCTTCACTTGTAGGCCAGGTCCGAGGTTAAAATATTTATGCTAGGGACAGAGAATACGTTTCATGATCAGCTTCAACTTCAAGTCAAGTTGATGCAACTAATTTGAATAATTGCTCTCTGCCTACACTTCGATCCCAACTGCCACCATTTGAGGACAGTTAGGCTTCTACTTCAAATTCCACAATCTTGGGTCGCTATCAAAGCCTTCTTAAATCTGTGTGTGGCCATCCTCTTCGTCTGCATGTTGTCCACGTTATAAATTCCTCCATCCACCCACTTTTTACACCACTGCATTTTATTATTTTCCAATGCTTACACCTAATTTTGTGGTTGGCCTCAAGTTGTTTGTGGCTAATAATCTTGATTCTTTGGGTATTGGATTTGAAAGATGTGGATAAGGTAATCAGTAAAATTTTCTTTCATCATTTTCCACTAAAGATTTATTCCCAAAATGGTTAAAGGGTTTATTGTTTGGGCTGGATAATGTTACTTACATGTCATGCTATCTCTTGCAATAATGCCAGACATCTTCTCAAAATAAAGAAACACAATTCTGAATAAAAAATTTGACTGTTAAGGAAAAGACAACCCCATTTTGCAATTTTTTACAATCACAATCCATTAAAAAAGGGGGCAAAAAAACACCCAATGAGTTTATTTTGAATTGGGATACAGCACAATCTAGTAACTTAATTATAAGCGCGAGACATAATAGATATATTATAGGAAGCAACGTTGGTAATATCACTATGAAAAGTTAACAGTTTGAATTACTACAATTTTAACGGGTATATTATGTCGCAAAAGAATAAATTGAGTGACACAACATTTTTCACAATTAGTTGAAGTAATAGGTTATGAATGGTAAAAATAAAAGTGGTGTTAATGGTAAGTTAATGTGAAAGTAGATTATCAACCGCTTACATCCTTTTCACTTCAATAAATTGTGAAAAAAAAAAAAATTGCATCTCTAGCAAAGTTGCACTAAAAAAAAAGCAGAGCATTTTATGCAATTAAGAACATTGCATCTAACTTTTTCTTCTCCCTTTTATTGATATCATTTCAAGAGCTATAATAGTTAATGGTGATACTTAATTATTGTGATAAACGCTTTAGCTTATAAAAAAAAGGAATAATAAAGAGCATGCCATTTCATATTAGGCTGGCTGCAATGAAAATGCTATGTGAACCATATCTTTAGCACTTTCTTAACAGCATGATTTCTTAGAAAAACATTCATTCCAATTTGGAACAGTGACTTTAGACACATATCAAGTATCTGTATCAGCTTAGAAATAACATCCTAACAACCCCTATCTTTATTATTAAAATTAAAAAAAATAAAGAAGAAGCATTTATGAATCAACAAAAATAATATATGGGTGTGGATACTTTTTAGTCTGGTTTGGACATTTTGTTGCTTTGAAGCTTTAAACTTGCACCCCACACACACAAATGCTTCCAAACAAGTGCTGTGGCAGAGTACCGCAGCTGAAGCTTTGTCTTTATGTTCAACTTGACCTCACAACTCTCTTTCTATGGGGAACCAAGTTCACATCTAGTGCCCAATTTTGGCACTGTTTGGTTGGAACATAGGACTACATATATAATATATAATCTAATTAAAGAAAAGATTGTAGATTCGAACCAGAATAAAAGAAAAATGATTTGTATACAACATGTTTATAATATTTTTATAATAAATTTTATGTGATAAATTGTTGCAGGATGTTATTATGGGGTAGAAAAATAATTTTAATAGTAGGTTTAAATTAGAACTGAGTTTCTCAAAAAATAAAATAAAATTAGAATTGATACTAGTTAACCACTTATAATTTATTGTGAAAATATCGAAGGCTAAGTAAAAAACCTGTAAAATTCCCAATCCCACCTTCGACCTCTCAACTCGTTCCCGCGTTGTCGTTCAGCTAAAAAACAATATCATTCCCGCGTTGTCACCGGTTCACCTCCTATGTCTGTGTAACATTGGAATTTGCGTACTTTAAAATTGTTTCAATTTGCTCATAAAGGTCAGTGATTATGAGCTGAATATAGCAAAAATTTAACTAAATTGTACTTAAAACTTTTACATACATTTTTGATAATTCAATAGTTCTAACAGAGAGAATTGAACCTAAACTTGTGTTTACTTGGTAGACTATATTTAAATTTATTTTTAATCCTATTTTGTGTCGTAATATTTTTGTAATTTATAAAATTTATATAATATTTAAAAAACTTAAGCAGAGTATTTATTTTTATTACGTTCTTATTAAGCCATTTTAACGTAATATGCTAGTTTACTTTGGGGATATTTTAAGAGAAGCTGTTTGTGTCGAAAGAGGTTGGGCTTGTGTCTAGACTTTAGTGGCCAATTCTACTAGACACATTAAGATGCAAATACTTGTCTAAATTTTATAGTATCCAATAAAACTGACCATTGGACACAAGTTTCACTCGTGTTAAAAGAGCCAAAGAGGTAGTACTAAGTCCATCAATATTTGGTTTTTTCAAGGATGGTTAACCAGTTATTAAAAAACTTAAATTAAATAAAATTTAATATATTAATATAAAAAAAAACTTTAAAATTTCGTTAACAGTTTTTGTAAACTACTACATAAAAGGACAAAATCTTAGATTTTTATGTTTATTATTATTATTTTTCACTCTCAACTTATAAAAGAAAAAAAAAATATTCTCAAAAATAAAAAAACTTAAAAGAAAAAAAATAGTAAAAGAAGACAAGCCCATTTTGGTAATTTGAGACTTTTAGTACTGTCTCTTTTTCATCTCTCTCTTTCGTCTTCGTCCTCCTGACTCTGCACTCACTCTCTGCAAAGAGAGAGAGAGAGAGACAGAACAAAAAGTAAAAAAAGAAAAAGAAAACAAAAAACACAGTGATCTCAAAAAGAAAACCTAGAAGCTCGCCATTTTGGAATGGAAAACCTCACACATTCTCGCCAACCAAACAGGTCCGGCAGTACACTCGCAGCCAAGAAGCCTTACAACAATGGCGGAGGCGGAGGCGGAGGCTTGTACGACGACGTTTACGGTGGGCCGCCGAGGTTCGGAGTGGCTCCTACACTTTCGCCACGCGCCGAGGACTACAGCGAGATATTCGAGAGCTTCCACGCCTCACGCGCCACCTCCATTCCGGTCCTGGATCTCCCGGCGGTCGACGAGGAAGGCTCCGAGGTCTTCTTCGATGTCCGGAGCTCCGGCTTCGACTACTCCGAGGTCTTCGGCGGCGGCGGCGGTGGCGGTGGTGGACTAGATTTCGCTGTCCCCTATGAGGACTTGCTTTTTGACTTGTCCAACGGTCGGGATTTACATTCCTCTGAAGAAGATGAAGAAGCTTGGTATGATCAATGTTCAAAGTTCTTAGCTTTTTGTTACTTTTGTTTTGTGAAATTTGAATTTTGAAATGCAATACTTCAAAAAAAATGTTAATTTTTTTTGTTGGGCTTGTTTGGTTTCTGTTTTTATAACGGTTAATTTGTAGGTTTTTTTTTTAGTATTTGAGGTGGCTTAAATAAAGCTGTGCGTTTGGGTTTGTGTGTTTTTTATTTTTATTTTTTTGCTATATGAAAAAGTGAGAGACCATCCTTGTAGATTAAGGTACATAGGGGCTAGTTTTTTGGGTAATATTTGATCTGGTGGTTTTGTGTGAGCTTTGAATATTTGGGAATTTTTGGCTTTCCTATTTATAAAATGTACCATGATAATGTGACTGATTCTGGGTAAAGAAATTTTGGGGAGTTGGGCAATTGACTGTTTAGTAAAAAAAGGAAAATTAAAACCTTTCTCAAAAATGGGGTTTTGGTTGAATTGAGTATTTTGTTTAAATCGAAATCAAAGGGGAATTTAGAGCATGGTAAACTTAGCTACTGAAGTGAATTGAAGTCTGTATCTAATACCTGGCTTCAATGCTTCAGCTGTGCTTGAAATTTTTTTCATCTGGGTTTCCATAATTAATTTTAAAGATGCGTACCTAAGCATTTGTATGCATGAGGCATGTGCAATTGCTTTGGTTTGTGAGAATGCTTAATTATGTTAGAAGTTTTTATTGCAACTTAATATTATTGGTGCCATGTAGGTTTTTTGATTTCTCTGCATTTCTTAATTCTTCTATTATTTCCTTCTTTTCTGCATCAAGTATGGGGGAAAAAAAGCATGCATGATTGAGTTCAGTCTAGCAGGACTAGAATTTAATGGTGGCATATATTTGTCGTGTTTCCACATTTATAGGACTCCAGCAGGAAGTGTATCTCCTTCAGAAGAGTCTGATCATTTTGAAAAGAATCATTGCTTCTCAAACGGGGATTGTTACCAGTCACTTGATGGTAATGTGGAGTTCAACATGTCATATCATAAGGCTACTCTGACAAGCAATGAAGATTTGTACCGTGGGACAACACAAATATCTGAGCTACATGGTGTTCCTGGATTCAGTTTTGTATTTGATGAGGACACTCCCTTGCAAAAGACAGAAGATGATATTCCATTCCTGCAGGTGACTGATGATGACAATCCTAACATGGACTTTAGTGTGGGAATGATGAAGGGAAAGCATCTGAAAAAAACCACATCACAGCCCCTTAATGGTATTGCTGACGGACAGGAATTTGGATATAATGTTAAACCTGAGAAAGTATATAGAAGATGTGGTTCTCTTCCTAATGGTTTTGTAACTGTCTCTGATATCAGCCTTAGAACTCAGCCCTCCCATTTGCCACCACCCTCTCGACCACCGCCTGCAGCAGATGTCAGGAATGAAGGTTCCAGTCGATCGACGCCAAATGGTAATTCTGTTGCTTCTGAAGGGAGTGCAGGTGATGATTCACCGCCTTTCTTTGATGTAGAGATAGATGCGAGTTCATCTGCAGCGGCATCTGCTGCTGCTATGAAGGAAGCAATGGTGAAAGCTAAAGCAAAACTCAGAAGTGCAAAAGAATTTATGGATAGGAAGAAGGAGGGCTTTCAAGGCAGTGCAAAAACGGGTTCAAAGAATCATAATATAGATAAGGTAGAGAAGGTGAGTAAGATTGTTGATGAGTGCAATAGTTTGAGAGGTGAGGGTCTGCAGAGCAGTTGTGACATAGAAGACAATGGAATAGAATTATCTGTCAGAGAGGAAAGGCAAAAGGTTATAAAGACAGCCCAGGAAGTTTCAGTTTCAACGGGAGGAAAGCTTCAAAAAGTGGCTAAAAAATCAACAGAGAAAAAGCATGGCAAGGAATCCTTGTCATCCCTGGGGTCTGATAAAATTGATGGAGGGAGTGAATGGAAAGAAGAATCACAATTTTTTGAATTGGTAAGAACAGATACTTCTGATAAGGCTCTTGAGACAAACTATGTTCAGACTTCCGTGCATAATACAAAAATCCATGAGCGAGGGCAGAAGGATAAAATGGCAGTCATGGGAGTATTTGAGCAACAAGAAGAAGATATTAGGAAGGTGAAATCAACCAGAGGAAATAATGAGCTGGAGTATGAGAAGAAATCTAAAGTAGCACATCAGGCTTGTGAAGGGGAGGAAAACAATGGGAGATCAAAAGCTTCTAAAGAGGTGCATAGACAGAAAGGACACGTGAAGAAGGAAAAAGTGGCTCAAGAAGTTTCCGAGCAGGTAGAGAATGTGAAGAAAGTAAGAATAGCCCAGAAGCCTTTAGAATCTGAGAAGAAATCAACTGGAGTTGATATATTAGAAAACTGCAACAACCTGGATGAGGTCCAGCTGAAAGAATATACATTTGAAGTTGAGCAGGCTATGAAGCACGAGGAGAATAATAAGCAGCAACTGAAAGAGGATAAAAAACGAAGGGAAAGTGAGAAAAGACTCAAGGAGTCGTGTGAAAGGGAAGACAATGAAAAGATAAGAAGTGAGGCTTTTGGGTGGGAAGAAATTGAGGAAGGGCTTAAGGAGGCTTCTGAACGATCAAAACATTCGAAAATACTGAAGGAAGCTCATGAGCAGAAAGAAAGTGAAAAGAGATTAAAGGAGGTTATTGAGCGGGATGAAATTGAGAAAAAACAGAAAGAGGCATGCATAAGAGAAGAAGATGAAAAACAATTAAAAGAGGCTCTTGAGCAGGAAGAGAGAAAGAAGCGACCGCAAAAGGTTCTTGAGCAGGAAGAGCATGAGAAGAGACTGAAAGAAGCTCTTGAGAGGGAAGAGGATGAGAAGAAACAAAAAGAATTACACAAAGGAGAAGAAAATGAGAAGAGACTAGATGAGGGTCTTGAGTGGGAAGAAAGTGAAAAGAAACAAGAGGCTTGTGAAATAGAGGAAAATGAAAAGATATTCACAGATGCTTGTGAAAAAGAAGATGAGAAGACTCTATATGGAGCTTCTGAGCAAGTAGTTAACAGTGACAAGCTGAAAGGGGCTCAGGAAAGAAGAGAACATGATGGGAGATCCAAAAAAGGATTTGAGCAGGAAGAAAGTAAGAAGGAACCAAAAGAGGCTAGCACTTGTGAAGAGACTGGGAAGAGGCTCAAAGATGCTGGTGGGAAGGAAGAATTGAAGGGACTAAACATTGTGCATGAGCAATCTGAAGGGGATGACTACAGGAAGGCACAAAAATTGGCTAAAGGAAGCTGTGTGCACATGGATGGGGAGGATCTTGGGGTATCTGATGGGGCACAGAAGCTGGAGGATAATGACAACCTTCAAGCACCTAAGTTAGCCTGCACAAAAGATAAACACGGTGGAAAGCTGGAAGAAACTCAAGAGGCCCTTGCTCAAGAGGAAAATGGAAAGAAAAAGTCTGAACTCAAAAATAAAGAAAAGGATTCAGAAGCGGTTGAAACTGCAAATGTACTGGTTGGTGAAAAATTGAACCAATTTAGAACAGAAGAAGCTAAAAAGTCACCCCATTTGGATGATGGTGTGAAGAAGGCAGGTGAACCTGGTGTTGGTGTTAGACAGACACACATCTTTAAAAGTAAGAGTCTCTCCCAACTGGACTCTGATCCTATAAATAAAGAGAGGAAATTTGCTCATGAATTGGGAGAGAGAGGAAATAATACAAAGCAGACCCAGGCTGTTTTAAACCAGGAAGAAAGCAAAGATGCAGTCATGTCAACTCATGTGATAAAAGATGGGATTGAAAATGGAAGGAAAATAGAAGCAGCTCGGCCAGCTATGGTTGAAATAAAAGGAAACATCCAAAAACCAGCTGTGCGTGTTAATGCAAGCCAGACTACAGAAAGAAAAGAGAAGAATCTTAATGAGTCCTTAACATCAGAAGACAAAGAAACTGAAAGGATGAAGAGAGAAAGAGAGCTAGAGATGGAACGCATTAGAAAGATAGAAGAAGAGAGGGAGAGGGAGAGGGAAAGAGAAAAAGATAGAATGGCTATTGACAGGGCAACACTTGAAGCTCGTGAAAGGGCATATAGTGAAACCCGTGAGAGGGCAGATAGGGCTGCTGTGGAGAGAGCAATGGCAGAGGCTCGTGAGAGACTAGAGAAGGCGTGTGCTGAGGCTCGGGAGAAGTCTTTTGTGGAGAAGGCATCTATGGAGGCAAGGATCAGAGTAGAACGTGCTGCAGTGGAGAGAGCAACTGCAGAGGCTAGAGAGCGTGCTGTGGGAAAAGCAATGGCTGATAAGGCTTCTTTTGAGACAAGAGAACGAGTGGACAGATCTGTTTCTGATAAATATTTGGCTTCCTTCAGAAGCAGTGAAATGAAACAGAGTTCTTCAGTTTATGGAGGTATGTGATCCTCAATGTACCTGCTTTAGCTTTTTTGTCAACTGTAAAATGTTTTCTTTGACTTTTCAATTTATTTCAATTTTCAACTGCCTTCTCCTGGATGCTTCTAAACTTAATGTCTTTTCTACTAAAGCTGCCTATTATACTGAGAGACCTGAAGGAGTTGAAGGTGAATCAGCTCAGAGGTGTAAAGCTAGATTAGAGAGGCATCAGCGTACTACTGAACGCGCAGTACGATTTTCATCCTTTTGCATGACATGTGAATTTTTATTTAATGTTGAACAAAGATAACCCAAGTTTTCTGGCATTGTTTCAGGCAAAAGCTCTTGCAGAGAAAAATATGCGTGATCTCCTTGCTCAAAGAGAACAAGCTGAGAGAAATGTAAGAATCTTTTTAAACACCGAAGAAGATTCTGGAATTGCATACTTTGTATTCTTGATTGATTGTTTTGGATCAAATATTTTTTTCCAGAGATTAGCAGAAACTTTGGATGCTGATGTCAGGAGATGGTCAAGTGGGAAAGAAGGGAATCTGCGTGCATTGCTTTCAACATTACAATATGTATGTGTTGTTTTTCTACCTGTGGTGTATGCCTGTTTTCTTTTGTGTTGAATGTGATTAGAGGATGGTACGTGAAGGTGCATTATGTTTTTATGATTGCATACTCCTGTGCCCCAGTATTGAGCTTCAGAGAATTGAGAATGGATTGAATGATTGATTGCTTCTGATTATCTGAACATTGAACTAGTTTGTGTTGGTTGCTTTCCTTTTAATGGTCATTTAGTTAGCGTTTTGCTTGAGTTCCAACCAATGTAAAAGGCATTTAAAACCTTGATTTCCTTCAATTTAAATTGTTAGTACTTGGTAGTCTGCCACAACCACTTCAAGAAGCTCAACTTTGATGTGTCTTTTTATGCCTGTCCATGGGTAATTGTGGTAACTTTCTTGGAGATGTATGTAAATGTACACATTCATAGCACAGTCCTTAAGAGCTTCATAAAAAGTAAAAGGGACTTGGTACTATTAAGAATCCGACATTGACTACAGAACCATTTTTTTAGTCATCCTCATGCATACATTGTGCACAATATGATCAACATAGTCAGAAATAAAGGATTGAAATGTTTGGATTTGGCTAGCAAATGAATAAACAAATGCTGAACCTTCTCTCTTCCATTTTTCTAAACTCAAGCTCTATTAGTAGTTACGATAACCAATTTCTTTTCATTGACAGATCCTTGGGCCTGACAGTGGTTGGCAGCCAATACCTTTAACAGACGTCATAACTTCTGCTGCTGTAAAGAAAGCTTACAGGAAAGCCACTCTTTGCGTTCATCCTGATAAATTACAACAGCGGGGTGCAAGTATTCAGCAGAAGTACATATGTGAAAAGGTCTTTGATCTGCTAAAGGTATGTTCTGGGCCTGCCATCTTCTTCACAATTTTTAAGTTATTGTTATATCTCTATTCCTATTTATGTTGAAGAAGTGATGAGATTCATTCTCGTATGTGAGTAATATCTTCAATGAATGTTTTTTAGCTTGCATTAGAAGCAAATAGCCTCTACTGTGCTCCTGATATTGGTGAGGCAGCACTGAGAAAAAGTCCATGCATTTGATACTCCCCTTCCCCTGCTCCTCCACTCCCTCTGTTGACCTTCCTATCTTTATATTGTCTCCGATGCAGTTTGGGGTACAAATCACTACTATTCCTTCTTTGTTAGCTATAAGCACTACCCCCCTGACTCCTTAAATTTTATCAACAACTTTTGAGCAACTCTTACTGTTCTTAAGATGGATGACCTTGACTGTGAAATAGTAATTCTGTAGCCTTTTGTTACTGGACATCATAATTTTTTCCTTGGGTAGTCGCAGACCCATTTTACATGCCCTGCTTCATCACAATTCTTTCTACACCTAGCTCGCTCACTTGAAATCCTCTGGATTATATTCTGTTCCAGTTACACTGTTCCTTTCATTCTTTGTTCATTTGTTAATGAAACATTGCAGTGGGATAAGGTAAGGTAGTAAGCCTTGCGTAATAATCATATGCCAATGGGCATTCAGCCTAGTGGCACCATTTCCCTTCCCCCCATGTGGCAGGTTCGATCTTGCCTCTGCAACCCCCCGCCCCCACCAAAAAAAAAAAAAAAAAAAAAAATCTCACATGCGTTTTTGTTGGACTGTCAATTTCTAGGAAGCTTGGAACAAATTCAACTCAGAGGAGCGGTAGCCCAGATGTCAGTATGTACGATGAATACACATATAGTCACGTTGCACATTTTGTAATTTTATACTAAGTGTATATCTGTATGTGCGGTATGTTGTGGGTTCGAGTATAGGAATCAGCCTCTCCAAAAATTTGGGATAAGTCTACATACCCATCATCTCTCCAAGATGCTACTGAGCAGGACCCTCATGCACTGGGAACGAAGCGTATCTCTGTATGTCCAGATAATTCTTGTTATCTATGTGGTCTATGAATGTAAGCTTAAGCTCAAGTATATATAGGTACGAAGCAAACACTGATGAACTGTTCATAATTGGACATTCCATTAATCATCGGAGTAATTTATGGATAGAAAAGCAGAATTACAAAGTGAGTTGATTTTGCATTGATTTCTAGAATTTAATATTCTGAATAGCAAAAACCCAAAAATCCTCTGCAATATCAGCTCCATTCAACTTGCATAAAAGGAGGTACTTGATGTACTTGTCCGCCAGGTCTTTTCATTTATGTAGTAGAGTTCACCATGCATTTAGGCTTTCCTAGCATGTCTAGCTGGGTGCCATGAAATTAAACGGCTGGTAGTAAAAGGACAGGATGGTGTGTGCTTATGATAAACTACATATAGTTTAAAATTACATGAATTTAAAATAGTTTTGACTTTCGAAAGACATGTAGCTTGGCAGTTGGCACAAAACAATGTTATGGGCAATTTTCAACCAGCTTTACTCTTTTCTCCTACTCCCTCTCCTTCTCCCTCTATCTAATTGGATCCTTGAAGTTTTGGAAATGACATAAAGTTGGAAGAAAGCTACATAATTTTTATTTTGGTTAATGAGAAAAATTAAGATAGACAATCTTGGAAGAGCAAAAGCTATCAAATTCTTTTAGAAAATTATAAAATAAAACAGCTTTTTTTTTTCCTCTTAATAGTAAGATGTCTTATCTTTAAAAAAAAAAAAAAAAATGCTTCTCTATTACGTTCATTTAACACGAAATATTAGCCTCTGAATTATTGTTACAAATAATAATTTTACAATTTTAGATGATGTTTGCAATATTATGGGAACCTTTGAATGCCTAAAAAAACTGTCAACGACACATTTTGCGTCACCTTCAAGAAAAAGTTTCTTCTATCCATTTTTACAAGCTAAGACTAACCCATTTGTCAATGCCGTAGTCTCTAAAAGCATTGTGGACAATTTTTCTTCCAACCAATAATCTTCTATTTGTTTAGGAAGAACAAAAGAATCTCTAAAAATTTGATGCCATAGTTGCTGAAATACTCCCATCTTTTGGTCCATCAAACTTTTAGTTTTATCCAACACTCTATACATTGATACCATTGACTCTCCCCCTCTCCCTCTTCTCTTATAACTCAGTCAGTATTAGCACATTTCCAAACTTTGTGAATGGTCTACACTCTACAAACATTCGAGGATGGTAGCGTAATCAATAGTAAACCCTAGGACTAGCACCAATCCTCTTAAAATTACTATCATTTTTACTACCCTAAATTGTTCAAAGGATATTTCACTACTCTTCTCAATATCATTAAAGAGAGAGAAAAGTTTTCACCTTGAAATAGTTATTAATCACCGTAGGTTGTAGCCTAGTGGTTAAGGTCTTTGTGTGGGGTAGACCTTTGAACAAATTGTTGAGGGTGAACACATGATGTGAATTTGACTTGAGACTTGAAAGTATCTTTAGTTGCAATAAAAACAAGAAATTTCGGTAATCTAATGTTTTCTATTGTTTGGTTAACAATGGAAAACATGGGGAAAAATATTGGGGTCTAGGTGTTTTTCACCTAGGCCTACCAAATTATTTTCTCCCCAAATTGAGGAGAAAACTTAAGTGAAAATAGGTAGTTAAGTCAAAATGACTTAACTGACGCTCTAAACTATTTTTTTTTTTCCATATTCCGAGTTCCAACCTATTTTTAATAAATTAACACAAATTATATTTTTCATCTCTCATTTTTATTCTCAACCAAATAATGAATCCTTCCTCCCAACTAAACTTTCACAATAGAAAACTAAAATCTTCTCTATTTTCTTACTTTCTATGCTCCAAACATTTTCCATCATTTTACTTTTCTATCTTCCCAATCAAACACAACCTAAAATTATTCTTGCTCTCATGTTGAAGCTGAGATTAGGCTTTAACTCAACTCACTTATTGAAGCACCCACAAAACCTCCTCATTGTGGATGTATTTTATATTTTTCAAGCATTGGTTGTTCAATGACAGATTATTATGGTCGTGCCTAAATAGAGTTGTTATGACTACAGAAAATAAAAAATAAATCCACTTGAATTAGTTAATAAAACTATTCACTAAACTTGATGTGTAGGACTGTAGGTCTCTCACACACCTATTTCCAACTAGACCCCAGACGTTTTTTTTTTTAATGGTTAGAAACTATTAAACTATAATGCAGTCCCTGCTTCCTAAAAGTTAAAAAACGATGGATTAGGATGAGGTGCAGTCGCTAGAGTATTGGATCTTATACAAAATCAAAGAAATTTAAATTATATAAAATTTAATAGAGGGATAATTTGAATATTTGCTACAATGAGTTGAATAACTAAAGAGAGTAAAATTTTTGTGATTGTAAAGCCAAAAAGAATATAACTGTCGTCACTATTAAGGAGAACTGACAACCACAATATTTTTCTTAGTACCATTTTTTAGGAAAAAATGAAATTAGAGATTATTTTTATTGAATAGGTTGAACGAATTACAAATTTGAATGTTTAGCGATTTTTATCTTTTTGTTTTATAGTAGACTTTTTGTTAAATAATTAGATCATTTGTTATTATTTGGTCTTATCTTATTTTTGTTTGGTTTATATTTGTTGTTATTTGGGCTAATATTTATTGTTGTTATTTAAGTTTTTTTTTTTTTTTTAAAATTTTATAAAAGGTATTAAGGATTATGTTTTGGGGGCAAAATTGATTTTGGAGTGATGTTACGTCTACAATATTTTTACAATAAATCTTATACAAAAAGCTATTATTGGTGGGTAAAAAAAATAATATCGGTATTAAGCTCAAATTAGAATCAGTAACAACTTACCACATTTGATTTGTTGTAAAATTATTGTGAAAATATTGTGAATATAGTATTATTTTTATTATTGTTGAACTTAATTTTTTATAATTCTCAAGTCAAGATGTTCAATATTTTTATTAAAATGGTCACAATAAATTAATTTAACATGTAATTTTTTGCAAGTTAAGATGGTAATGTGACCACCTGGCTTGCATTTAGAGCCGCCAGAGTGTACAATTACCTCTATCCCCTCAAAAATATATTTTTACTATTCCAACTTTTTAACTTTCATCTTTTATATTTTTTTTATTTTATTCAATAGAATATTTAAAGTTGAAAAACTGTGTAGTGCAAAAAACTTGCACCCAAAGCAACCAAGCATAATTTGCGGCTTTTGATGAACATTTATTGGAACAGATGTCAGTCGTTTATTAAACACCAAAATGAATGCTGAATTGGTAATACAGTACCATGCTATGCTTTCTTCTGTGGGTTCCTCTGTTAGACTATTTACATAGTTTTTCTACTGCTGTACGGCTAGCTAATATCTTCTCCTTTCTCTTATCTTATTATTTTGTTTTGGTTGGGCCATTTGTTAGAGATTTACAACATACCTTTATAAACATTTTGAATCATGACGCTAATTTTTCACAATATTTTATGGAACTGTTTAACAGATGTTCTTATAATAATTGTTAATAAATTATTTTATTTTAATATAATTTTTAATTCTTTTTTTACAAATATCACTTCCATAAAAAATATAAAAAATTATTAAAAAATTTAATTTTTTTTATAAAAAATTTCTAAAAATATTTTTTAAAATGTAGGTAACTTTTCCCATATTTTATCACTGATCTTTGATATCAGATCACAACAAACCGTAGCTCTAGCGATGTCCGCCCCTTACAATTCCTTACGTTCACTTACTGTCCCCGCCAAAAGCATCATAACCGTTATTTCAAAAAACTTACATACCCACAATCTGTTCGACGAATTGCCCCACCGAGACCTCTACTCTCTTAACTCCCTTCTAGTCTCATACATTCGCAATGACAATGCTCCTGCCGCATGGACTCTCTTCCGTGACATGCACTGCACACGCTCCGACCTCAATGCATACACTTTTACTCCGGTGTTGGGCGCCTGCTCAGCGTTGTCGTCGGCCATTGAACGCGGCAAACTAGTCCATGGGCTGATGATCAAAACCGGTACGGACATGGGAACCGTGACCAAAACTGCGCTCATGGATATATACTCCAAAAATGGGTACTTGGGCGAGTCGGTTAAGGTGTTTGATGAGATGGAATCCAGGGACATTGTGACTTGGAATGCTTTGCTTTCAAGCTTTTTACGCGAGCAGGGTCTTGCCAAGGAAGCGCTTGGAGTTTTTGAAGCAATGAGGAAGGAGGGAGTGGAGTTTAGTGAGTTTACTTTGTGTTCTGTGCTTAAAGCTTGTACCTTGTTGAAGGCCTTTCGTCAAGGTAAGCAGGTTCATGGGTTGGTGGTTGTGATGGGCCGTGATTTAGTGGTATTGGGTACTGCTTTGATTGATTTTTACTCTGCTGTTGGGTGCATAGAGGAAGGTATTAAAGTGTTTAACAGTTTGGATCGTAGAAGGGATGATGTGATGCGCAATTCTTTGATTTCTGGGTGTGTTAGGAATCGAAAATATGAAGAGGCATTCTCAATTATGTGTATGATGAAACCCAATGTTGTTGCACTTACTAGTGCTCTTGCAGGTTGTTCTGAGAATTCCGATTTGTGGATTGGAAAGCAGATACACTGTGTTGCATTACGTCAAGGGTTCACATTTGACACCCAATTATTCAATGTTTTATTGGACATGTACGCGAAATGTGGGAAACTGTTTGAAGCTCGGTCATTGTTTGATGGAATTTGCAATAAAGATGTGGTTTCCTGGACAAGCATGATAGATGCATATGGAGGTCATGGACATGGGCTTGAAGCTCTTGAGCTGTTCAAGAAGATGGGGGATGAAGTTAGTGGGGTCTTGCCAAATTCTGTTACATTTCTTGCTCTTTTATCAGCTTGTGGGCATTCAGGACTGGTGGAGCAAGGCCAAGAATGTTTTAATTTAATGAGGGTGAAGTATGGTCTGAATCCAGGACCAGAGCACTATGCCTGCTTCATCGATATCTTAGGCCGGGCAGGTCTGATAGATGAAGTATGGTGTTTATATAATGAAATGATTAAGCATGGTACTACTCCTACTGCAGCCGTATGGGCAGCACTATTGAATGCTTGTAGTCATAACTTGGATGTAACAAGGGGCGAGTTTGCTGCAAACCATCTATTGCAATTAGAGCCAAATAAGCCAGGGAATTATGTACTCATATCAAACTTTTATGCAGCCGTTGGAAGGTGGGATTCTGTAGATGAGTTGAGAAGCATTATGAGCACAAAAGGACTGGTCAAGGAAGCTGGGAGTAGCTGGATCACTGTAACACGCTGCCAGGAGAATACTGTCATGCATAGTTTGAAAATCAGAGAGTCTAGAAAAGGAGAACATTTCATGTATGGTTGATCAAGTTAGGCATTTGTTCCATATCAATCTTGTAGAAATTCTTTGTAGTGGCCAAGCAAGGTAAGATTACTCTTATTAGCTTAAGCTTAACATCCATTTTTGTAAAGTCAACTTGTCACCAACTCATCAGCATCTGTTCTTTTTGCTTATCAATCAGTGGGAACACCAATTATCTGCTTCTCTTTCAAAAACTTTGATGTGATTATCAGGGCTTAAGAATTTCTTGTACTCACAATAACTAATTTGTTTAGAGGTATGGACAGATGCGTTTGGCTTACTCATCCTCTTTTAAATAATGAAGATGTTAGGGGATTAGCCAGAGTCTACAAATTAAGCTTACATATATACACTGCTTCAGAAATAAATTTCCTGCTTGATGTACACAGGCCAGCAACATGTGGTAGTATGTCTATTTCAGTTGCAAATATCAACTATCTCTATAATTCAGACCAAATTTCCTAAAATCTCCACAATTCCAAGTTTTCCCTTTCACATGTTGGACGCCTGTGTTAGATTTTATACCTTAAACATAAATGGATGGGCAAGAGGAGCAGTTATATGAATAAATAGGGTGCTTCTGGAGATGTAAATTTAGGAGGTGAGATTCTATATAAAAAAAAATAAAAAATAAAAAATTATGGAATTTGAGTTTGTGGATTGGTTCAATCTCACTTAAATGAGTTTTTTTATTTTATTATTATTTTATTTAAATTTGATGGAACTATATAGTTTTGATTATTTTAGTTCAGGTATTTGAGAAAGGATATGATAATCATGGACTTAGAAAATTACTTCAACTTTGACGCTGTTAGGAAAGTACACAAATTTTCAGATAGGAGATGGTAACAATTTTTTATTCATGTTGTTCCCTTTTTCCTATTGTAAACAAGGCGTCTTTGTTTTTGGTTTAGGATGAGTTTATTTCAAGTTTGGAAATGTAAATCTCTTTACTATTGTTTCAGTAGTTCATGTAATTTTTTTTCAAACATAAGAAGTGATAGATGTAAATTTATACATATTCCTTGATGAGCCTAATCTTTATTTATAATATATAAGAAAACATTTGTGGATGAGCCCACCTCTACATTTGCTTAATGCAAATAACCAGAATGTTGGTTTCTGCATCCTTCCCTTGAGTATCCCATAGAAATAAATACTTTCAGCCAAAAAATATTAGGTTGATCACGCTGTGAGCTAGGTCACTTTGGTGGATGTAACTAATGATGGCTCTCTCTTATTGTTTTCATCCCAGATTTATATTTTTAGTAATTTGTTGATTGCTCCTTTAGCTCAGGTCAATTGGTTTCAATTCCTATTTGCATTCTTACACTCTTCTTTCTTGCCTTTTCTTGTTTATCTTCCTTCCAAGTGCTACACTGCTCTAAGACCTCCAGTGCCACCCACAGAGAAGACAAACCACTTCTTGACAAGCCACAAGCTCTATTAATGCTCTGTCATTGATATTGTGGGTGCTGGTGTGCTAGGTCTCCCCTTCTCCTTAAAACAAACCGACTGGATCATGAGCCTCCTTTCATGGTTGCTCTTACCTTCCATTGCATGATGCTCTTGGACTACACTTGCCACACAAGCTTGAATCTGCTTAATGCATAATGGATTCTCCATGATTGCCTCTTTTGGATATTTGAGTTCCACAGTTTGTGGCCCATTGGGAGAAAGAATTTGTTTCTTTATTACCTGTGGTTATTTGCCTTGTACATGTTCATAATATTTTGTCAGTGGGATTTCTACATACCATATATGATGGTTTAACTTAAATGTATTTGTAGCATTTTCTCTGTGGAATTTCTTGCCCCATGTATTAATATACTGTATAAATTAGTATGACACGTCACTGTTGCAAATTTGAGACGACCTTATTCTTCACTTTTTTTCAAAAATATGTATATTATCCTTGTTTAAACAGATTAAATTTTTGAATTTTCTCCCATGTTTTAAAAAAAAAAAATTTAAATAACAATTTTATTTCAATAATAACTGTACTTTAGATATTGATTTGGCATATCTATCTATTATGTGGTTTGAATGTTTTTCTATATGTGCATCAGTGCATGTCTTCTGCAATGCATAAATTTGGTTCTTCAATTAGGTTTGTGGTTATCATTTATATAAATATTGTTTGTACATGCATTGAATCAACAATTCACAAGTTATGTAATACTTAGATATGATTTTTCATGTTGTTGATTTTCTTTTTGTTTCATAGGTGGATAATTGTACTGAATTTATAATATTTAAATATGATTTTTCACTAGGGATAAAATGCATAGACCAAAGTTCAAATGTTTAGAATATGGAGTATAACGTAATTGATGGCTTCTGTCAATGAATAATACGGTAAATGCTTAAAGTGCCGAGTATCATTATGAATCAGAATTATGGGAAATAATTAGACATCATGTTCTAAGGATTAAGAAAAAAAGTTAGGAGGAGTGAACTAATTGATATGGATGTATGAAACTTCCACATTATTCAATTTTTTTTTTGGGCCTGTCCTTTATATGCTGAGTACTAGTCATTAACCCAAATGATATGTTGTATACTTTTGAAATGAATTCATCCAACCGAAAAATTTAATAGTGTTAGATCTCTTGTTTGATAGGATTCTATGGCGTCAGAATTGGGTGGTTGGAAGCTTAATTTTGGAGAGTAATGGAAACAAATAAGAATTAGTATAACAAAAGATAACATAAAAGGTTATTACAGTTTGACTTGAAGTTTTTGGTTTTGTTTTTGTTGTTGTTGTTGTTGTTGTTTTTTTATTTATTTATTTTTTATTTATAATTTTTTTTTTTTTAATGATACCATGCATACATACTACATGATCAAATTTTGGGAGAGTTTTCCCTCTGACCTCTACTTTATAAAATTAGTAACAATAAAGATTCTTAGAAATGTACTAGAAAGATGCAATGGGATGACGAGGAAGAGACCAAGGCCTGAGAACTCTAGCGAAAGAAAAGGTAGAGGAATTAGAATGAAAGGTGTCAATTATTCTTCTTTTTTAATTTTTGAATCCTTTCTAGGTTAATAGCTCACAAGAAAGGGAGAAAAATCAAGAGGAAAGGAACTTTGAACTATTGGGCTTGTCACTTCTACCAATTTTTTTGTTAAAAAAAAAAAAAATTGATCATATATCGGGCTTTTATACTTATATCCAATTTTTTACGTCGGTTTTTTTTTTTACATCCATTTTCATGTGTGAAAATATAACCATTAAATCAAATTTTAGATATTGTTGTGAAATAATAAATATAAAGTATGGAATGATAATTTTGCCTTTGAACTAAGCCAATCAAGGAGGGCCGAGTTTGTTTATATTTCTACACGAACTTTACAAGATCTGATATGACCTTTTTTGAGGATAATGGAGCAAATATATATATATATATATATTGGAGCAACTAAAGGGTGTTAAAAACGTGCGATATATTTTATTTTGATAAAGAAAAACGTGTGATATAAAAGGAGGTTAGATGTGATTATTCACTCCTGACATTTGAGGGTTGTATTCGTCTTTTGATGTCATTTTATAGTAGTCTTGATGTTGGTCAAAGAAACAGCAAAGTCAAATCGAACCTAGAATTCTTGGGTCAAGTCTAGGCAGCTCATATTTTTGAAGAGATGGCTACAAAATAGTTAAGGAATGTAATGACTAGTTCCAAGGAATGTAATGACTAGGAACTAGTAAGGAACGTAAGCGGCTGTTTGGAATTATTATTTTCCATCACCCATCATTATGTTTTTATCACCCATAACTTAAAATTGGTGGGTCCCACAACTATTTGGTTTGTGTGAATTTGTTTTCAGTTTTTGTTTTCATTACTCAATTGTCTGATTTTTGAGTAATGAGTTATAGAAACTAAAAACAACTTTTAGGTATTTTTGAGTTATGGAAACAGAATTATGATGACATTTTGGTATATACACACATATTTGAGGGATTCACAGTCAGAGAGTAGTCAAATCCGGTTTGATCTTCTTCCTTTTTTCCTTTTTTTTTTTTTTTTTTAATTTTCTTTCACGTTGGGTCTGGGCTTGGTTTCTTTATTCTTCTTCTTCTTCTTCTTTTTTTTTTTTTTTTTTTTTCATTCCTTTTTACTGGGTTCAGTGAGTTTGGGTATTGGTGGTTGAAGGAAAAAAGAAAAAAAAAAAAAAAGAAAAAAGAAAAAAAAAAAGAAATAAGAAGTAAAAGCTGCACCAAATCAAATTGTGGGTCTCACAAAAAGTAAAATTTTTTGAGTTATCAAAATTGAAAATAAGTGCCAAACATGCCACCTTAGGAAGCTATGGTATTTTCAGTGATAAGTGATGAGTGATGAAAATTGAGTAAAAAGTGATGAGTGATGGTTTTTTAAAAACCAAACAGGCCCTAAGGTTTGTAATAATGCTGAAAAGGAATAACAAAGATTTAGGGAAGAAATATAGGGGAAAAGTCAAATTATGGGGCTTGTTTTAGGGTTGTGAAAAGTATGTTGGTTCTTTATGGGATATCCAAGCTTATTTGTTGGATGGGTAGTTTAACAATTATAAAATTTTGAATTTTAGGGTTTTAGATGTGACAAATTAGTGTGCATTTGCTAGGTTTCGAGTTGCTCGAAATTTAACAATATATAGAATGAAAAATAATAAACTTCTAGATATCACACTTAAGAGAAAGTTGAAATACACAACTCTCAAATTCATAATTTAAAATTTTGGCTTGTTAAATTTGTGTTTTCCAAACTTGTTTTTTTTTAGTAGTTTTGAGAAATTGTTCTCAAAATCAGTTTTAGTGTTTGCTAACCCCAAAATCGGTTTGACACTTGTTTTTTCCAATGTTATGAATACCGTTTCGGACCCTGTTTCGGTTTGTCTAGTGGGACGGAATATTTCGGTACCGGTCTATTTCGGTGTACCGTTTCAAGGTGTTTCGGGTATTCTAAAAAAAATTAAAAATAATATATATTTATATCTTCTAATATAACATAAAATTATTGATCCAAATAAGCAAACCTCAAATAATACAAACTATTTAGTTATTACATAACAAATATTGTTTTAAAATATTAAAACATAAATATGTAATTAAATAATAAAAAATAACAACCAAAAACAGTAAAATAAGTATATTATATATATATATATATATCTCTCTCTCACGTTGGGGACAGGCAAGACTCAACAACTACAAGTTTGAAATCAAACTCTTGTCAGCTTTTTTGAGTTTTGTTATTTCCAAAACTTTGTCACGTGTGTGGAGTCAGCAAACTAAAAAGTCTACAGGCAAACACAAATATGAAACAAAGCAAAAACTTGACAAAGCAAAAACTAAAGTAAAAAATGAAAGAAGAGCAGACTGGCAGAGAGTCTGAGACGGAGAAAAGAAGAAGAAGAAGGGGGCGACCTCTGAGATGGCTGGGTTTTTCTTTTAGGCGATCAACACTAGGTAATGACATGTTATGCTACCGAGTTTGTCAGTTAAGGGATTTTTCTTTTTTCTATTTTCTATTTTTCTGTTTTTTCTTCTAAAAACTGGTACCGGCCGAAATTTACATTTCGGCCGAAATTGACCGAAATTTTCCGGAATGGCCGAAATGATCCGAAATTGGCCGGAATTGGACCCGAGGTGGAATGGGTGGTATTACTGTTCCGGATTGCATCCCGGTACGAGAAATTCCGGCCGTTCCGGCCGGAATGGAACGGATTTAATAACAATGGTTTTTTCATCTAGTTGTTTTTGGTTCCCTTTCCTTTATGTCATTCCACCCCCACCACCCCCCCCCCCCCCCCCAAAAAAATCCACCATAACAACAATTCACAAAAATCCACAACAAAATCCAAGAAGACCCATTGCCCCTTGGTGTTCACCACCATGACCATGGTTATCAAAATTTTGATTTGGATTTTATGATTTTATGATCCCGTTTGCCCAAAACAATCTAGATCTTTCAAGAATTTTTGCGATCGTTTAGGATCGGTAGGATTGTATGATTCTGACGATCTCAAATGATCTTGATTTCTCGTAATCTTCTTTAACTTAATAAAAGGCTTAGTTGGACTCAAATAAAAAATAACTTCACAATAGACCAAGTTTTGTTATTCTAATGTAGAGAAATAGAGTGTCAGTTAGATCCAAATAAAAAATAACATCCAAATAGAGTGTCACGTTTTGAGGGTTTTAGCTTCTTTAAATAATGCTTATAAATGATGTAGTGATGTATGGTAATTACATCAAATAGATGCAAATTTTTGGTTTTTTATGAATGAATGTATAATTTATGTGATTATTTAACATACCAATGTGTATTTTTTGTTTTTTTCTCAAATAATGTAAGATCTTATAATTCATGATCCTACCTACCTCTTACGATCCTACGTAAGATCATAATTTTGACAACCTTGACCACGGCTAACACCCAAACAAATTGCAAGCCCTATTCCCCGTTTCGTTGATGTGACAAATTATTAGTGTTAGGTAAAAGAGTGATATTAGTGGTGGGTCCAAACATAGTTGTTAGTATCGTATGATACGTATAGTATAATGTGTAAAAAATTTTGTATTGTAAAAGCGTATCGTAAATGCTTATGAATTGTATTATATAGTGTGCGTACCGTAAAATCATACGTATTGTACAATACATGGATATATGCTTTAAAATGAGTTTTTTGTTGTTGAAATTTGTATTTTTATTTGAATTTTATAGGTTGTTAGACTTGTTTTTTACACAAAATTATTAGGTTACTTAATTTAACCTAATAAAATAACAAGTCCATAATTTTTTTTTTCTTTTTTTTTTCTACAAAATTTGGACTATACATTTACACTTCACTTTTATATACTATAAATAAGGTATTAACTAACAATATAATTTTTTTTTTTGTCATTTTGTTATAAGTCTATGAAACTAGAATGTCAAGAATAATTTTTTTTTAATTATTAAAATACAAAAAAAAAAAGAAGTGATAGTATATTTTGATAACAATGAAGAAAGTTTTCAATGAAGAAATAATTTAGTTTGCAAAATGATGAACATGATGACAACATTGACTTAGATGGAGTTGATTAGGCAAGATAATGAATATGATAAAAAAAAAAAAATTGTGGAGCCAAAGAGTTTGGCAACCTCGGCCCATTTTACACTAAGCCTAAGGCCCGCGCCGAGGAGGAAAAAATGTCCGAGGACAAACGAAGAGAGTCTGAAGTGCCAAGAAACATCACCGAGGACGATCCTGTCCTTGACCATTCGAAATCACAGAAGGGAAGATCGGCGCGCCATCAAGGGCAGCCTCCCAAAGCATCCCAAGAAAAGGGACAAGTACAATGAGCCAGCCAAGGGAACATGGTGAAGGAGCAATTCAAGAAGAAACTGTCATCTCCGCATTAAATACCCACAACTAACGTCCTGCCCGCATTGATGAGGAAATGACCCCCTGAACAGTGCTACCTCGATTACCACAACTCACAGAACGCCAGAAAGAGTGTCTGATGGGACAGGTACTCAAATATAAGTTTGGATGATCAACAAGTGGAAGGCCAAGATCGTTTAAAGATGACTATATAATAGGAGAAACTCACCACAGAGAAAAGGGGTAGGAGAAATAGTACTGTAATAATCTCAAGAACTCCTGTAATAAGAATTATTCAATATTCCTTAGAACAAAGCTCATCGGATTGTGCCGAGAACAACTTTTATTTGATAAACTCAGTTCATCTCTATTTGATTGTCATGAACACCATATTAACTGTTGTCCACGTGCTAAAGCCTAGCTCTTTGACCCGCTCTCTACAAATTTATTGTATTGGACTAGTTGGGTCTGAGCCCACTCATCTAATAAAAGAAGTGCTCAAACCTAGTCCCTATAAAAATTATTATTTTGAGTCATTTGTAATGTATTATCACTTTTGAGTTTAACAAATTTTAATGTGAATATTATAAATATATGCTAGTTTGATTTATTTAGTTAGCTTGTTAAATATTATCATATAAGTGATGAATAAATTAGTCATTAATGGAACATATTCAAAATTTATAATAAATACACTATTTATATATGTATATTTATAAATTTTTATAAATTTTATTAAGTGTTTGTGAATATTACATGATACAGAAAAATTAAAAATTGATTCTCGATATGATTCACCTTTTGACAACTATGAGTCTAGACAATAACCAATAAAAATTTGTCAATTAATTATTATGAAAAATATTGTGAATTTTTTTATATTTATAGTGATGCTCATGTTTTTTTAAAGCATTTTTAAGAATGTAGCTAAACACCGGAAAAGAAAACAATTTCACCTGAAAACTTTTTCATAAGAAAACAACCGTCATTTTCTCATCAGAAATGTTGAAAGGTAAAGGCAGGTTCAAAACATAATTAGGGAGGTTGAGAATTGAGACTTTTGAATGTAATTCAAGATCAGCGAACCCAACTTTCAAGAATCACGACATTTCTTGAATACAAAAATCGTGTACTATCTACTATCTACCTTGTTAATTAATTGTTAATTGTGAGGCTGCTACCTACTTTCATGCATCAGCGAGCACAGCCATGAGATCATGCAAAATTGGACGATTAGGATGTTGCACACTCGCACCTCTTAGTTGACATTTCTTTCATGGTGGTTGGGATTACTGGAAAAAGTCAACAAATACACACTGCAATTAATAATTACCACCTACCAATTTGTTCAACATATTAAACACAAGGCATGTATATATATGGCACTCTTATAGTTTTCTCATCCACCGCTAAGTTTAAGCTATTTTTTCCTAGCAAATTGTCCTGGTAAAGCCATGTTTAGAGCCTTGAGTACATGTGGAAGCCACCGGAGATATGAACGATTAGGCGATGAGCCTACCGCTGGTTTGTTGTTGGAGGCAAAGTTAAAGAGGGTTACAAGCTTGCCAGCTAAAATGTTTGGTTCATCAACCAAGTTTACACCAGAGTTGACATTTCCAGACAAATCTCAGGTGAAGCAAGCAAAAAAGGTTACCAAGAGCCATCCACTCTTTAGTCTCTTTGATAGTACTCGTCGTCGTCGTAAGAAGAAAACTACGGCCAGGCCAGAATTCGCAAGGTATCTTGAGTATGTGAAGGAGGGAGGGCTCTGGGATGTGAATTCCAATAAGCCTGTAATCTATTACACATGAAAAAAATGTACAACAACAAAAATTTGGGGTCGGTTATAGATTTTCAGTAGAATATAGTCACTGTCGACTATATGTATTCTTTTCTGTCATTCAAATTTTCAACAAATTTGCTTGTGTAATATTTCATCTGTATAGGCAAGCAAAAATCTCTCTGGTACAAAATGGCCATATTTTCTTTTGTTAATTTGATATTTTTTGATCTCATAAACATTTCAAGGAACTGGATAATGAATAACTATATATGTAAAAGGGCTGAAGCTGAATCATTCAAGAGGACAAGATAATCTTATGAAAGTTAATTTATTTTAAACATGACCAAGTCTTTATAGTATGCTTTTGATAATAAATTAATAACAGGCAAGAATTCATGTAGCATGTGACGGGACGGACCCACTAAGAGGGGGGCAATTCCCCCCCCCCCCCCCTCCCTTCTCTCTTCAAATTAGTTACCCCTCTCTCTCTCTTCAAATTAGTTATTTTATTTGCATGCTCATATTTTAGAGTTTATAATTGGCTCCCCTCAAATTTTTGGATTAGTCTAAATAGCTCAAAAGAAATTAATCAATTAACAATTTCTTTGGACCCATGGCCCACTCGTAGTCCAAATACAACACAACAAAAAATCCACAAATCACCAATATCATAATTCAATAACTCATAACCAAAAAAATCTCATAGAAAAAAAAAATTCCCTTACAGGGGTGACAATAATTTTATATTACTTTTTAATTGATTTATAAATTATGGAAAAGTCAATTACGATATCTAATTTTTTTTTTCAAAAGATAAAATGCAAAATTCTTTTAGAAGCCAATATTGATAATGTAGCATTGCCAACTCTTAATATTAATATCCCAATTTTTGACAATCCTCAAAGAAAGTTTTGAAAACTTCATTAGTATGATTTTTAGTTGCATCCAAAAGTATGAGTTTATCATATTGGTGAGTTGGTCAATATGATAAAATCAACATATTTATTCCAATTATTCAAAATTTGGAGATCCAAAATCCTCTTCTTTTTTTATTCTTCTTCGAAAAGATTTGAATATCATATTGTAACTTTTAAATTTTTTGGTTTATATTATTTCCTTCTTGACTTAAATATTTATGGTAATAAAGTGCAATTGTTTTGTCTACCATGATTTTTTTTTTTTTTTAATAAACCATGTCACTTGAAATTTTTTTGATTCATACTTTCGCCCCCCCTAGTTTCAAATCCTGGTTCCGTCCTTGCAGTATGTCAAACAACAATTCAGGATTATTTTGAGTAATTCTTTTGACAAAATGGACAATACTTGAAATGGAGAAGATTTTTTTCGGCTGCAAATGATACCTTCAGAAATATTCCAAAATTGAGAATCAAAATTCTTTTCCCAATACAGAATCTTCGTCACCTGGCTTTCAATGAAAATGGTATATCTGCAATTTTGGACCACTTGTACCAAGCTGTTAATACTTGATGCTTGAAAGATGTTGATTGGAACTACAAGTACGTGGTTATGTTTTCTGATCATACACAGGAAAAACCAAAGTTTATCTACATATATTTCTTCAAGAAAACGATGTTGTAATAGGGACAGTACGTGCAATTTTGGACCACTTTTTTTTTTTTTTTTGCGAACTCTCTAAAAAAAACGAAAGGCCAAACCTCAATCTTTCTTACCACATTATCATTTTAAAATAAAAAACTATTCTTTCAAAAGTTTTTGATATACGCTTTGTACCTATAATATCCACATTCATATTATGATCACATAATTTTTCGAAAATATCCATATTTAATAAACAATGACACATGATGTGTGTTAGAGATATATTAAACATATTAGCCCAATAATTGACCCAAATCTATATTAAAGACAAGTCTCCTATATGTACTAGAAGTCTAAGTTTTAATATTTTATATATACATGTTATGTTCATTGTAACACATGATTTTTACTATACTTTTATATAATAAAAATCTGTGGATCTAGGCCGATAAGGCTAAATCACATAACTCTTGTATTCTTTTTTTTATACTTTTGCTTTCATATCTATTATAACATATTCAACATGGTATACCAATACTAATATTTAACAATGTGTACGAGAAACATATAATAAAGAGTGTGATATCAAGGGCGGTACTACATTGGACCGCCCCTGGTATCACACTCTTTATTTTATATATATATATATATATAAATAAATATATATTTTTAAACTCTTCTGTATTACATAAAACTAAGGACCCCGACCATTTTTGTAAGGGCTCCCCCACCCCCCTTCCCAAGAAATTTTTTTTGGCCCCTGTACCTCCTCTCATTAAGTGATCTTTTGATTCTTTTCAAGCTTGCTTTGCAAACTTGAAGTCATACCATCTAGTCATTTTTTAATCTCGACTCAGTTTTACCATAAATTTTTACTAATGATACTTTCAATGAAGATGCTAATCCATTTTTGAATCTTTGGTACACATGCCTATAGAAAATTAGAGAACTTTTGTATAATCAATATATAGAAGTTAGAAATATGTAAAACTCTCATACAAGATAATTTTGTAAACATGTAACATTTGTATACAACATATATATATATATATATATATGATTTATGACTTAGTTTGGAGTAAAAGTTTTAACTTTTTTATAAACTAATGTACAAACGCGTCTGCACACATATATATACTTTGATATTTTAAATTGCAAATCGATATGATGGCCTAATCTTGAACCCCCCAAACCAACAATCCTGATTCCGCCCCTGTGTGACACAATCAAAACCCTTTCAGAAAAATTATCCAGTTTCTTTGAGAAATCACAAGGCCACACGGGCTTTGAACTTTTCGCTTGACAATGCACCTTCTCTTTACCTTCACGGACTTTCATACGTGATGAGCAAATTATTGAAGCTCCTAGTGAAAAATGAGAAACGACTAGAATTGCAATAAGAAAGAAATTTTATACGTGTATGTAAAATTTTATTTATTTTACTTACTATTTAATTTGATACACTCCAACAAGATCATAGGGTTGATTCACGGTTTGTTGACAGAATCATCAAAAGTTTTCCATTTCTCCACGTAAAGAAGATTCAATACTCGTAGCAATTGACATGCTTTGCTAATCCTAGTTTGCATAAGTTTTAATCGAGGGAGACTGTGATTTGTGAATAATTACGTTTTTGCAAGTGGTAGTGAAACTGAAATAACACCTCTGGAAATTAGAGAATGAACCGGTGAACCATGCATACAATCAGAAAATTAAGAAAATTCTTTTAAAAACTTTTAGAAAAAAAAAAAAAAAAACTGAAATTTTGACCTTTTTGAAAATTAATTCACTGTTATGTATATCTAAATCTTTTTTTAGTAAAAAAGAAAAAAGCGAAATGTATATCTAAATCTATATATCCATTTTGACTAGTGTTTTACAAGTCCATAATTCTAAAATACTAAATACTCAAAATATTAAGAAACATAACGTTCTGGTTAAAGCTCCATGTTATAAAAGCTCTACAAATAAAATTCTACTTCCTACGGGTAATTATTGAGTACTCCTAAAGTATTATAAATGCGTACTTTTCTCTCTCACATAACTGTGAGTCCCACTAATTAAATTTATGGTGGAACCCACAATTCATGTGATAGAGAAGAATACGCATTTATGGTACTTCACAGTATTCAATAATTTTTCACTTTCTACTGCAAATACCAAATTAAAGCCAACTTTAAAGCTATCTTAATTTAATGTTTAATTAAAATTTTAAGGAAGTTTAAGGAAATTGGTTTATGAAGTATTTCATTTTAACAGGATGTGGACACTTGATAATGAAAGGACAAAGAGTTTGTTTCATGTACGGAACAACAAAGACAAGGATCATGGTTATACGTTAATAATACTATATGTAAATGTTTGTTTAAGATATAAGAATTTGATAATCAAAATCACTTTTTCTTGTAGCAATTTCCTCACCTCAGATACGGAATCATCATCATCATCATCTAGCTTTCAAAATAAATGGCAATATAAATGGAAGAAGGAATATTTAGGTCGCTTGTCCCAAGTTTAATAATTCGTTTCCATCAAGATATTAGCCCTTTTGCTTTTCCCCACCAAGTTATCTTCTTTTTGGGTGAAAAACTATTATCCCTTCTGCTTTATCTATAGTTTGTACTTCTTCCCCAAGCCAAGTTATCTTGTTTTTGGGTTAAATTCTTCCCCAAGTTATGCCCATTCACATTTTGGATAGGTTTACTTTTTATCTGCATGAAAAAAAAAAAAATGACAATTAAGATAAGATGCCATGTTTTGGACATTGTCACTATGTCATACAATTTTTTTTTTTTCATAACTTTATGTTAAAAATAATTTTGACAACTTTTTTTAAAAGAAATTATTAACTCAATAAGTCATGATTAGTGAACATTTCGTTCATATAGATCTATCATAATAGATGACGTTAAGAATTTTTAAAAGAATTATGAAAAATTATATGCCATTGTATATATTAAACATTTATATATAATATTACTAAACAAAAGGTTGTGATTTTTTTTGTTGAGAAAAAGCATTTAAATTAATGCACAAAAGAACTCTCATTTTTAGCGGGTCTAAGAGAGGTAATTGATAAATAATTTTACCCCTCCTATTTTTTGAGAATTGAGTTCCAAGACTTGAACTAATGGAAAGCACTTGTCATTGCACCAAAACTCAAACTCAGTGTGTGTTTGGCAAAAATTATTTTTGTCAATTTATTTTACTATTCAGCTTATTTTTATTATTATTCATGTGCCTCACTGCACTTTTTGGTATTATTCATGGATCTTATTGTACTTTTTCAGCTAATTTTTACTTTTATTTACTGTACTTTCAGCAAAAAATTTTCAATTTCAACAAAATAAGCGGATCCCAAACAGATTCTCAATATAATAATACTAAATAAAAGGTTGAATAAGAGATCTTGAAAAACAAAATCACACATAATTTTAATTATACTTTGTTTAAAGAATGACAAACATAATATAACAAAAATTTGTCTAGTTGTAAATTAATTTGGTCTAATAGTTGGGTAAGTTCTAATTGGTAGTATTTTATATTATTATTATAATAATAAGGTAGATAAACGAAATTTCAATTTTCAAACTCACCTCAAACTTTGGAATTTGAGTCTCAAAGAAGGATCCTTGCCGAAGGTTCTCAACATTGGCCGGGTGTGCGGGATTTTGTAAGCATATAAATAAAATAACTAGCTATATAGTCTTTGGACAATGACCACACAATCTTTCAATTTCTCTATTTTTTAAGCAACTACCCCGAAGCTTCGTTTAAGTGAGAACCTGCCTAAAGAGGCAGCTGATACTACCATTCACAACGTACACCAAAGGGCCCAAAGATGAGCTAATTTGCTAACACAAACAATTTTATAGACAATTGAAAACTACTTCCTTTTTCAACGACCCATCTATAGGTCAACTTAACTGTTATTCTACACGTTGATAACTGTCCACAAATTAAATTACAATTTATTTTTCTTAATTGTAATTCTTCAACTTTCTCATTTTGTATGGAAGGTATCGAGTTTCAAAAGTGGTTGGTTCATTGGTGATTGCAAAAAATATTTGATTGAAACTTTGGGTAAAATAGCAATGCTACATTGCTACTACATACGCAAAAATTTCACAACTTTTTTATTACAACAGTTGAGTTAACAAGAAGTTTTTATCTGGACTTATCACCGATATCATTTCTTTTATTTATCACTAATAATCTGCTACATCAATAGTTATCAAAATTTTTTTGTGACCCTAGACTTTCTCGGATAAAAGCTATCATGATAGAGTAATTTTATTAGTACGTGTCTAAATCAAAGTAATTCTTGTTTTTGGAACAAGGTGAACGCACTATGCACTTGTGTTGTTGTATAGAGTGATCAGGAGTTGATCTCGAATGATGGTGTCTATTTTTGACTGATTCCATGGCTGTAAGCAAAGGAAGTGAGAACATTTTGGTTGATTATCATTTCAGATGCATGACTGAGTCTATGGTAGGCTATAACGGCAACAAATAATTTAAAATTTTTATTCCTTAAAAAGTGAAAAAAAAATGTCCTTAAAAATATAGGATTAATCTAAAAGCACTTTTTTAATTCTCAAAAACTATAAAGTAAACATACAAAAATTAATAATTCCATAACAAAATAAATAAATATATTTTTTAAAAATAGATAAGATATTAAAAAAAAAAAAAAAAAAAAAAAGAGTTGTGTTCGTGTTCCCCAAGGAGACCGCTATCTATAATGACCTCACCAAACCCGTCATCATCCTTGTTTGTTTGTTTGACAAGTTTAGCTTTTTCAACCTTCCCAACAAGCTCATGTCAGAATCCCCAAAGCTGTGTTTTCACATTAACATCACCAACAAATTTCAAGTTTATAAAACGGCGCCGCATGAGAAACTGAAAAGTCAGTATCACCCTTACTCTCAACCCATTTTGTAGCCTATCATTCTAGACCCTTTCAGTCTTTATCTATCGTCGCTTTTTCGTGGGCGAAACTTCAGAGTGAGAAAAAGAAAAAGAAAAAGAAAAAAGTGTTCTGTTTCAAATATTTGCGGAACGGTCTGTGCGTGAGAAAGTGGCGGTCGTTGCGATATTATTATATATCCCAAACCAAACAAACAAACAAAAACAAAAGAAAAAAAAGTTTTCCGTTTGGGGGGAATTGGGTTTTCCTGTGAAATTTTTATTTATTTATTTAGAACATAGAACACAAGGTTCGTTGAGAGAGGCAAAGCAAAAGCAAAGCAAAGCAAAGAGAGTTGTGAAAAACGATTCCCTCTAATATGCCGGCTCCTCCACTCACTGACTCTCTCTTCCTTTCTTTTTCTCCCGCTTCTTAGGGCTACAATTTCCCTTTCCTTCCTTTTCCCGCAAGGTAAGATTCTATTTCCCACGGATTTCAAATTCCTAGCTGTTGCTAATTTTTTTGTGTTCTGAGATCTGTTGTTTATTTTTGGTTTCTGTTTGGTTACGGAGAGAGAGAGCTGGAGTGAGAGGGATTGAATAGTGGGATTGGGATTTGAATTCTTGAGGTTCTTCTCCGAATAGCTGGGAGGAATGGCTAGCTATAATATTAGGCTGACTTTGCGTGCAGATTTTCTTTGCAACCAAACGGAGGCTTAGTTAGACTTATTAATGTTAGTTAAGCGTATTTTCAGATTTAATTTCGGGATTTTGCCTATTAATTTGTTTTGTTTTATCTGTTAAAAAAAGAAACAAAATTGTTTTATCTGTATAGGTTATGGATTTTGAGAGTTTGATATTGAATTTTTTTTTTTTTGGGGGGGATTAGGGTTTCAAACTTGCTTTGCATAGCATTATCTTAATTTTGTGCTTTCTGTTAATGGTAGGATATAATATTCTGTTTGAATTCTGAGGCTGTTTAAGTGAAGAAAAGTTGAAGTAAATTTGAATATTTCAATCAGTGTTTCTAAGTTGCTTTGTCGGGTTTGAATGAAGGCGATAATAAACTGTATTAGGCTAAGTTGTGTAGAGGTTTAGCTTTATTGTAGTTCTTATAATATCCCGTTTGACTCTTCGAGAGATTCAGTTTGGTTACTTTGGTATGAGTTTTTGGGGGAATAATAGATTTATATGTCTTTATTGGCTAGAGGTTTTGGAATTCATGTTTTAAAAAATTTGGACTTGAACCTATAATAATAAAGAGTAGTTTGGATTTAGTGCATTATTAGCCATATATTGAGTACTATAGGCCCTGTTTGGTATTTGAAAGAGTGAAATAAATTTACAATCTTTGATTTTTCTTAGTTTTGGGAACTTATCATGGAAAATCCTTTGTATAACAAAATTAGTTACTCGACCACTATTACAATTAATTGGATCTGGGGTTGTGGGAAACTTCATAAATTTTGCACACAAACATATAATTAACAAATTATATTCTTTTCGTATTCTCATAATTCTCAGTAACTAACTGTAAGTGTTTTTTTTTTAATAATTTTTTTCTCCTCACTCATTAAAAAGAATCTTCTTTGAAGTTTATTTGGCCGTTTGTGATGCAGAGTCATGCCGACGTTTACTGCTATTGCTTTAGATACATTGTTAGAACCTGGAGCTTCAAAATCTGTCGACAAGACTATGCCTAGTTCAAAGCCTCCGAATTCAAGACCTATCCCCAATCCAAAGATGGAGAGGAGAAATAGTACGTCAGTCACCGAGAGAAGAGTTAAACGCCCTCAGATGACTCCAGCACTCTATGCCACTCCTAAGGCGACCCCACTTCCAGATTCACCCACTTCATTCCCACCTTCCCCGTACATCATTAACCACAAACGGCGTGGGCCACGTCTCATGAAGAGCTATTCTGAGGACGATGTATCCTCCCACCAGAAAACTGATGAGAAGGTCAATGGGAATACGAACAATACTGAAACTGAGGTTGTCCATTCAAGTGATGATATTTCTGTTACTTTTAGTGTTCCTGGCCCAAATGAGGAGCATGTGAATGGTGACTGTGACTTTGAAGTTGGGAGCCATAACAGCGAACCTGGGTGCAGTAATGGGGAACTTGGGAGCAGTAACTTGGAACTTGGAAGCAGTAGTAAAAGTAATGGTGTGACTAGGGAAGAGTCGTTGAAGCTTGAAAGAGATGGCGATTCTGAATATTTCTTTGATCCACAGGATTCACTTAGTGTTACAAGCAACACAGATGTAGAAGATAATTCTGGGGCAGAACGTTTAGTGAAGCTTACCCCACCAACAGGGGAGTTTTATGATGCTTGGGAAGGTAATTAGGTTTTTCCTGTCCCTTTTTTTATTAATTTACTCATTTTTTATCTATTATGAGTACAAGATGTTGTATGACTCCTCTTTTGTAGACGTGTACATCTTCACCATTTTATTTTGAATGGTGAATATTAGGAACCATCACTCACTTTGTTGATGTGAAATTTAAGTTCTGCCAGAGATAGGTTGCATTTCTCATAGTTAGAAAATAGTATCAGGCTACCAGCCAAGGTGCTTAAATATAAATTCTCTAAAAAATTATTTTTTCATTACTTCTAAAAATAAAAAAAATCTGTGCATGTGTTATAAATGTCGTAACTCATGAAAACTACAGTGTAGGCACATTTGTATGGTCATTATGCATATATATGAGAACCATTGGTTTCGTGTGTGTGTATGTGGCTGTACTTCCTATCTTAATTGGTTCTCTTCATGCAGATTTATCCTCTGAGGCTGAATTGCGTGAAATGAGATTGAGTCTATTGATGGAAATAGAAAAGCGGAAGCAAGCAGAAGAATCCCTGAATAACATGCAAAGCCTGTGGCAGAGGCTTGGGCAACAGTTATCTCTTGTGGGATTGGCACTCCCTGCTGACCCCACTGTTGTAGCAGAGGGTGAGCAGCCTGATTGTGATCCTGCAGAAGAGCTCTGTCAACAGGTAGATGTTTCTAGGTTCGTATCAGAATCTATTGGGAGGGGTCTTGCAAGGGCTGAGGTGGAGATGGAGATGGAAGCTCAGATTGAGTCAAAGAACTTTGAGATTGCTCGATTGAATGACAGACTCCATTTTTATGAGGTTGTGAATCGGGAAATGTATCAGAGGAACCAAGATGCTCTAGGTCAGATTGCGATATCTAATATTATCTATACATTTTGTTATATTTTCTACCAAACCTTATTACCTTATCTGTCATAGTTGTTTGTTTGTAGGAGATATGGGTTTATTTGTGTATTAGTTTGTTACTTGATACTACTCTTTGCCTAGTTTGTCTTGCAATTTTGTTTTCTTCGATAGGAGATGATTGTTTTCCCACATTAATTAAAAACAAAAAATAAAACAAAACAAAAGAAACATTGTGGTCAATGTTCTGCTTATGTGATGGGTCTGTTTGTTAGTAATTGTGTATTCTTATAGAGTGAAAGTTGTGTTACTTGTGTGCAAAGTCCTTGTTCTGTTCATGCTATTTGCAATCAGATATATGTGCTGGGGGTGATGTTTTTGGACATTCTGGCTCCACCACATTGTGGCAGTGCTAATGTCTAGTAGCTACAATTTTCTTTGGACAACCATTTTGAAAGAAGTCCTAGAAGCCCATAATAATTAGAAGGGAGTATAATTATGTACGTAAGATAATTGATTTACAGAAAACTTTCAATATTTTAAAAATTTTAAGGAGATATTAATCTAGAGTGTCACATATCAAAAAATAATTATAATATTAATAATCAAGAATGTCCCTCATTGTCATTTACAAAATAATAAATAAAAAAAATTGTGGCTAAAGAGAAGTTATGCATTATATACCATCAAGGTTTCAAGTTGTAAGAATTTCTTCTTCTTCTTCTTCTTCTTCTTCTTCGAGGCTTGATTAGTTTTTGATAATTCGATAGTTATAACAATGGGGGAGGGGGTTTTCAAACCTTTAATCTCTTAATAAAGGAGAGTAGGCTACGCCATTGAGCTACAAGGCTCTTGGCGAGCCTTGGTTAGTTTAAGATTAATATATGGTGCAATGTTTTTATTAAATGGCTATCATGTCTTTGTCTAAATATTAATTGTATTAGTTGATTCAGGAATGTTAGGCAAAAGTATATATTTGGAGATCAATTAATAGTATGTCGTTATGTTAGAAGTCTTCTAGAATAATATAATAGGTGTGTAATAAACTTATTTGCTTACCTGCCAACTTATCTTAGAGACTTCACAATCATTGGGCCATGGCCTGTCAGGCTACCATTTTTGGTAAACTGGTTTATTATATTGTCAATTCCTTGTCAGCATTATGGATGAAGATGAAGTATTTCTACCTTCTTGTCCTGTGGTGTGGGCTGATGCCATTTTTAAGGGTGTGATGTATTTTCTCTCCAGTGATCCCTAGGAACCCTAGTATGATGTTAGGTCCTTTCTATCTTTTTTTGTTTTTCTTAATCTTGTCTTATCAAAATCTTGTTCCTTCCTAATAGCTGTTACATAACTTACATTAGTCTAGGTCCTAGTTGCTGTGTAGCAGTTCTGTTTGGTTACCTTGATCTTGGAAGGGTACTGGGTTTAATAATATTAATCTGGGAAGTTTTTCATTCCTAATGGCCCAATAATTAGCTGGCCTTCTAGAGGAGCTTGGTAAAAAGTTCATTTTTGAAAGACGTCAATAATCTCCCATGGCAAGGTTCTAAGGCCTCTTCCTCTCATGCGAGTTTGTGGGTTTAAACCTTTTGATATTTTATAGATTGCTATTCTAGCTTGTGTGGCATGAGATCCAGAAACTATGATACTATTATGGGGACCAGATGATTTAGTGCTCTCTTTGTGCACAAATCAGGGTATGCATGCTTTTGTGCATGTGTGTGTACATGCCTAAAGCTAGAGTATTCATTTTGCAAATTGTTGTATTGATGCTTCCATAAAATGCTTCCCAGCTTTCATGGAGTTCTTTTGTCTGTGATTAGGCATTATACCCTTCTCTAAATTGGCAGTTTTCTGTTTTGTAGAGATGGCACGACATCAAAGGCAAATCAGGAAAAGAAGGCAGAGGTGGGTTTGGGGTTCAATTGCTGCTGCGATCACACTTGGCACTGCTGCCTTAGCATGGTCATACCTTCCAACAGGAAGAGAATCTTCTTCCACTGAACATTTTCAGAATCCTGAGGGTGATGATGCAGCCAATTAATAAATGGTCAATTAAGTAGTAACCATGATGCCACGTCATGGAAGAGAATAAAAGGTCACATAATACACTTTGTGGATACAGTCTTGCTTTTATCAGTTTCTGCACTCGGAGGTTGTATAGTTCCAGCTATAAATAATTTAACTTTGTGCCTTTCGCGACCAATGTGGAAGGAGATAGATCATGAAATCGACAAGTCTTGTTATTAAAATCATGATATGTAGCTTCTGTTTGCACTAAAGCGTAACCTGTTGATCCATTTTTAATCATCCATTCCACTGAAGAGTGCCAAGAAGGGGATTTGGATGGTATATTTGAAATCCAGCACACAACACAAGGCTTCCATTCCGTAAGTTAATTTGTTTAAATATGAACTCGTCTGGGATGAAATACCAATTTTGTTTTGCATTGCTCCTTGTTCTAGATATGTTACTTTTAAGGCATTTTTCATGGCTGCCTTTTGATTGCTGAAGTAGCATGTAGAGAGATATTCTAACTCTGAAAATTTGCGAGGTTTTTGGATTTTATTCAGCAATTTTGCTGATTGCGGTACCCTAATTTGGAAGGTAATATTGGAACCTGTAAAGTGCTTTCCTGTACGGCCAAAGTGCCTTTAGGCTTTAGTTTTATTTATTTTGTTTTAGATTTCATGTTTGATTCATTAAAGATTTTGCAGCCGCATTGCTTGTGGAATAAACGTCATTTTAATGTGTGAATTTGAACGTTATGGATTTTCACGATTGTATAGCACTCATTTCTGTGCATGCTCTGAGTCATTATTCCCGATTGCTTAATACACACGAAGACTGGATGATATTTTTCAGTCATATGGCCTAATTTCATGAATGCGGGTCTTTTTGCATCTGCTAGATCGCAGTGAAACCGTACTGGCATTGATTTCTTTTGAAGCTTGCTTGCTCGAGAAGATGGGTGTTTTTTTTTTTTTTTTTGAATATAAGGATGTGCCCAACTGCCCCTGTTTGAAAGGTTATGTTAAAGGGTACATTTAGGACAATTGTTAATAAACTATATTAAGAAAGTTTTAACATAATTTTTATGAGAAATATAAAAAACTGTCAACAAAAATAATTGCTTTACTATTTTTTCATAAAATATTTTTAAAGATAGTTTCTAAACCAGTGCCTTTAGGGAATTTTTTTAACATTTCCTTAGTTTGAAACCCTAATTTTTAACCTACAGTTTTTTCCCCTTATTTTCTCAATCTCATTTTCAAAAAAACTAAACAATAAGTTGTATAATAGTCTTAATGGAATCAACCCAATGGCTGTTAGCCTTAAATAATGATGTGGCTGAGGTCAACCATAACAATCGTTTGATTGATAAAAGTTTATTGGAAAAAATTATGCGTTTTGAGCGGTTTCAAACTCCTAAGTGAAATCTTGAGGGAAAAAAAGAGAAAGAATGAATGAAATATTGGGCATGTATAGAAAAAAAAGAAAAAAAAGAAGGCGTTTAAAATTTTATGTGATGGAACTCGTCAAATCCATCCTCACTATAAAAATTGAACTCTTTTGCATAAATTACTGTTAATTTTGTCATTGTTGTATGGGTAAATCATATTTTTTAGTCCTTAAAAAAGAACGGTCCCTCAAATTTTAAAAGCTAACAATTTAGGCCTATTAATTTTCATGAAATCAAGGTAGAGAGCCATGACTCACAAGACCCAAGTTCCCAAACGAGCACCATTTGCCGCCAAACCAAGGAACGAACACTAGACACTCAACAGAAGCCAAATCCGTACTCCACCTATCTATGGAAAAATTCTGAGAGGAAAGTAATCTTTCTAAATGATAGACAATGTAATGGAGTGGATCAGGTGAAATATAGGTATGGGACTTTTGGATAGTTTGGCCTTTGGGCCTCAGCTTGTGGGCTTGTTTGGCTATGGATAGGTGGAGTCATAGGCCATGAGGGTTGGGTCCAATAATGCTAATACCACACACGAGACATAGTTTGCAACAATTGTCTTACATGGCATACTTAATTGATTAAGTGTCACTATAACATAAACCAACCATTTTTTTTTCTACCACTCATAGTATGCAATGTAAGATAGTTGTAACAAAATGTGTGTGTTTATGTGTAGTACTAGCATTATTGGGATGGGCCAAAGTCGTTAGTGATATCAGTCGTGTGACATATGAGTTGTGTGAAAGTGTTTAGTTTGGACTTTAGAGGCATTTTAAGGCAGCAATAGGTGATAGTGGTGATGATAGTTAGAGGAGCTGATATGCGTTTGGGTTGAGAGAGAGAGAGAGATGATGAAAATGATGTTGCTCCAATTAGAATAGACCATTTTAACAATTGTGAAAAAAGAATTGTCCCCAATATTACAAAACAAATAATTTTTCCTTAAAAAAAAAACACATTAATAATCTAGCCAAGCATAATAAGCCATATCAACCAAAAAATAAATAAATAAATACTTCATAAAATTTTTGTTGTGACCCTAACTTTATCAACAGCAAATAATTGTCAAGAGGTTTATTGCTTGACGAGCATCTTTCAATCTTTTACTAATTCTTACTTTATCAAATTATTATTAAAAAAAAAAATGCCTAAATAAAGTAGACTTTTTATAATGAAAAATGTTACATCTACAATATTTTCACAATAAATCTTATGTAGTTGTTATTGAAAACACTTTGTTTCTTACCAGTAACAAGAAGTAACAAAGTATTTCTTGTTACCGGTAAGAAAGAAAGTATTTTCAATAACGACTACAAAGGTTACATTGTGAAAATATTGTACACCAGTATTTCTCCTACATAATCCGTAAACGACAACGTATAGGGGAACTTATCTAGTTATTTTTGAAGATTGAAAAGAACCAACCCGAAGTCCAGAGCTCCGAAAATGGAGCTAGCTCTACTACACACATATCCAACTCTTCCTAGTAATACCCATTACTCCCACTTCGATAAAGTCCTCACAGCTCCATTTAACAACAAAATTTTATTCCCACATTCTACCAAAAACCCATTATTCCTATTCCAATTCCAATTCCAATTCCAAGCCAGAAACTTTTCCAGGAATGGGAACAACCACAGCCTTATCTTGTCAGAAAAGGAACTAACACAGCTCCAAATTAACGAAAACGAATATGAAACCGAAGAGGAATCAGAGACGACGTCGTATTCGGATGACGACTCGTCTTTCTTGTCTCTGAGTGAAAAGCCCGACAGGAACGTGGCCTTGCTCGACGACTATGAAATGGAGGAGCTGGACTATGCTTCCAACGCTAACCATCGAAGCGGTTTGTCTCTTTCTATACCCATTCAATAAATTTTACTGGGTTTACTTTGTTTCTTAATTCTTTTGTGATTTTGGGTACCAAGTTGTTTTTTTTTGTTTTTTGTTTTTTCATCCCCACTTGTTTGAAATGGTTGAAGAATTAAGAAATGTGAATAGCTTGAAATTGTAAGCTTATGAGTCTTAGATAAGCTATAATTGTTATGATATGTTGGTTTTGAATAATAGTCGTTAATGGTTAGTTGCTTAACTTTCAGTTAGCCCTTTGAATCATTACCACTCAAGCTAACATGTGAATTCTCTTTTATTAATTTCAAGCAAATTAAATTTGTTTTCACTATACAGTGCTACATATTAGAGAATTTTTAAAGAGAACCTAGCCTAACCCTATTCTGATCCTAGTAGGACTAGGTTACTTGTCATGCAAGTATAGGCCCAATGGGGTCTAATGCATCTAACAAAGGGAGTGGCCTAAATTGCAAGCATTCCTAGAACCGCTTAATGTAGGTACCTTCATTACAGGTACTTAGGAAAATCATGCTCTCCACACTTTGCATTCTTATGACTCCAATAAGTAAAATTTTGGCGGATCAAATGTATTCATGAGCTAGTGTGTTTTTAACCATTCACTAAAGAATGGTGTGTTAGTCAAATAATCACAAGCTTGGAGAATGATGGCCTATGTGGACTGTCTTCTTTTTCTAGTCTCGTGAGTGTTTTTACACCATAGCTAGTATATCCTAGTTTACAAAACTCCCACTTTTGCAGGATTTGGATGAGGTCGTGGTAGGCAGCCTTTCCCCCAATTTTACCATGGCTAATATATATGAGGATCAAATTTTGATTCCGTTTATAATAAAAAAAAGTTGCATACTATTGATTTATGGCACAGGCAAGAACTTACGTGAGCACTAAATGGTTTCCAAACTTTTATTCCATTTATGATTGGATATGTTCCTATTATGGATTTGACACGCTAATTTTGTATTTTTAATCATAGAGAAAAGCTTGTAAATATCACTTTCAAATATTAAAAAAAAAAAAAAACCAATTTTAGGGATTTTTTTTTCATTTTAGAAATAATGGAAGCTGGAAAATATAATAGTTTTATCGGAAGATAATTTTATATGTATAATCAATGAATTATAAGCAAAATTTGAATTTATTGTTGTCCTTTTGCATTGTTTCACACTTGTGTTCCAAGTTCATATGCTTGCAATAAAGCATGAAACAGGCATAGAATGTTAGCTTTACAACATAGCTAATTTTAGATATTGTCTTGGGCTCCTAGCTCTTGTATTTTTCGTTTGTGAATTGTTTCGTAGGAGCTTAACTCAGGGACAAAATTTTTGGCATTAGTTGTTAGGAAGGATTGAGATGAGATTGCAAAAAATGTTGTAGTAAAATTTTTCATTTTAGGAGTCCTTTCCCATACAATTCATGGTTTGTGCCTTGAGTGCTCTATATTATTTTGAGAAGCTTTCTGGATCATTTCTTCCATTGTGGTTCTGAATTTTAATGAATCAAGTGCAGGTTATGTGGCTGTACTTGGGAAGCCAAATGTTGGGAAGAGTACACTTGCAAATCAAATGGTAGGCCAAAAACTGTCGATAGTTACAGATAAACCTCAAACGACGAGGCACCGAGTTCTTGGTATATGTTCTGGCCCAGAGTATCAGGTTTGATTTTATTTATATCTAATTCTCTTATGTTGATCTTAGTTACCAGCACTTATGGATTCCTGTCAGTGTTCCAGCATTGGAATCTGTTTTGTGAGATGTTCCTGGCTCTTGGTTGGTCATCATGACAGCTTCGTTTCCCCCATAAATTTAGTAGTAGAATAAAAGATGAGTAAAACAATTAATCTAATTTTCTCTAGTATTTGTTGAGGGTTGTACTAGTGCTGATTTCTTGTCCTAGTGGACTTCTAAAAAAAGCTGATATAGTTGCAATAGGTAAAGCTTTTTGCAGTTAAATATACTCACTTTGAAATTTCTTACTGATTGATTTATATTGGCTTGCCTTTCATTCATTTTAGGAAAAATTTATTGTGCTGAATGCAAGAATACAGAATGTGTTAGAAAAAATGGAACATTGAAAAAAGAATATAGAATGTCCTGAATATCAATTTAGTAGTTGAAGACAGACTCGTTAAAACACTATTTTTTGATAATGGAATTCTAATATCTCATTCACGGTAAATTGCATGTAGTCAACTTATATATAGTATCGTGAGTACTGCTCTAGATCCCTGCAAAAGGAATAGACTTTGTTGATAAGTTTGCCCTCTTTAGGGCTTTCTGGCTTTCATACATCTGATGTAAAGGCTTGTTTGCAGATGATACTTTATGACACACCTGGTGTTATTGAGAAGAAAATGCATAAGTTGGACTCTATGATGATGAATAATGTCCGAAGCGCTGCAATCAATGCAGACTGTGTACTAGTTCTTGTTGATGCCTGTAAAACGCCCCAAAAAGTGTGCTTTCTTTTCTTTTCCATTTTTTTTTGGGGTATAGAATTGCCTTTTAAACTCTGTCCTTGTTCCTTAATTCAGTTTCTTGTTTCTAGATTGATGAAGTGTTGGAAGAAGGTGTAGGAAACCTCAAAGATAAGCCACCCACTTTGCTGGTTCTGAATAAGAAAGACCTAATCAAACCAGGGGAAATTGCAAAGAAACTGGAGGTGAGATCTTGTTTGTTGATATTCGTTTGGTATGTATAAGTGCATTAATTATTGAAGTATCATTAAATTTTTATCCTGGCTTAAGTTTCATGTTCCTTGCAGTGGTATGAAAAATTTACTGATGTTGATGAGGTCATACCTGTGAGTGCAAAATATGGTAATGGAGTGGAAGATATCAAGGCTTGGATACTATCAAAACTTCCAGTTGGGCCATCTTATTATCCAAAGGCATGTAGAAATTCATTTTTTGGTATGATTATTTTAGGAATGAACATTTATGAGTTGTGATGGTATATTATTATCTATCATTGTTGCCACAAATGTTGTATGACTGGGATAGAATAGAGTGGTGGAACTGTGGAAGAGAATACACATGGCCGACCTTGACTAGTCTATTGAGGATCCATAGCCAAACTCAAAATTTTGGAACTAAGGCTTGGTTTTAGTTGTTGTCATGATATTGATACATGTTACAACCTAATTCCAAGCTTTGGCATTAACTACACAATTTAAGAACAGATCATGAATGTCTCTGTCAAGTTTTTGGGTTTTTTTGAGTTTGATCTACATTAAAAAGAAGCAAACTATGCTTGTGTTCATTACTTCATTCTTTCCATATTTCTATTACTCATTCTCATCAAATGGCACTCAGTTTATATCTGTAAGTTTGACCATTAATGGCTTTGAATGAAAGAGTGGGCCATTGATAAAGAAGGGATCCCAAACCACAATTCTAGCAGATGTGTGGCCTTTGCTCTTTTTTTTTTTTTTGGTTAATGAAAGCTTCCAGTTTTTATGGAATCAAAACGAAAGTACAAGAGAATATTGCTTTGTAGAATTACTTTGTTTTTTTTTTTTTTTTTTGGGGGGGGGGGGGAGGGGGGGGGTGGGTGGGAAGGTTGTACCCAATGCACAAGGCTCCTGTTCCTGTGGGGTTTGGGAAAGGTGGTTGATAGGAAGCCTTACCTCCATTTTTAGAGAGGCTGATTCCCGGAGTACAATTACTGGAATATGATTTTAAAAAATGGAAGTAGATTGACCCAAACATCTATGCCAAGTTTTCGGTTCTGATTCACATTCAAAGAGGCCATCCATACCAAAATTGTCTAGCTCTGGCAGATTTAATATTATTAGTTCTTCAGATTATTTTAATGTTGCTTGTTGAGTTTGCATCAGGCTGGTCACTTAATAAGGGCTCAATACAAGAAAATAGTGATCATATATGATTTGAAAGCAAAAATGAGAATTGACTGCATTCAGAAATCTCTTACTCATATGTTGTTTTATCATAGAGTTCACCCTTTAAATGTTTGAAGTTTGTAACATATGTAGAGCAATGTTATGTAACATTAGGATAATGAGGTATGATGACCTCTTAGTGTCTGTTCTATGTGTTCTATTCCTAATTATTCTAAATTCCCAGTGCTGAATTACATTTTGGTTCTGCTCAGTTGGAAACTCACATTGATCTAATCATTTAAGCCACCAAACCAGTGATCCATTTGGCTTTGCCAACTTTGACATTGTGCTTAGCCATGGCTGATAAGCACGCATGAACAAAAATTGGTTGCTTCTTGAGGGTACTAACATCTAACAAAGGTGAAAAGCTTCAAGGACTTCATTCTACATTCTCCCATGATGAGAATTGGTGTGACTACTGATATAACAAGAGACTTGAGGCGGGATGTCTATTTAGTCATTGGCATCGTCATTTTTGTTAATACTGATGTAATCAATAATTCTTTTGGATCAGTTTAAAATTTTAGGATAATTTTTTGTGGGCTATATATCATATTAAGCTGGCACGATGATTGGATTTTTTTTATTTATATTTAGTAGGGAATGTACAAGAAGCACAGTAGAAACTAAGAGGGTACTTGGTTGTGAGATGGGCGTCTTCAGACCTATTGCATGAAGTAACACTCCATAACGAAGGTTTTTGCCTTTTGAGATGGTTCTGCTTTAGTTGCATGGCCTGTCCTTTTTAAGCTGCTAATTGTCATTTTGTTTAATCTTTCCTGCACTTTTCATAGGGCTTTCATGTTGTAATATGAATTGTTTGTTGCATGTGATCACTTACCTTGTTGCTTATGAATTCTCAGGATACTGTTAGTGAGCACCCAGAAAGATTCTTTGTTTCTGAAATTGTTAGAGAAAAAATATTTATGCAATATCATCGTGAAGTTCCTTACGCATGTCAGGTATATAATCGGAAACATCATGATCAGCTTGTGAAGCATCGTGTTCCTCTGTAAAAAAGAAAACTTTATGTCTATTACTTTTTTTTGGGTGGTGCTTTTGATTTGGAATCTATCAGGTGAATGTTGTGAGCTATAAAACCAGGCCAGCTGCAAAAGATTTTATACAAGTGGAAGTTGTCGTTGAAAAGAATTCTCAGAAGATCATCCTCATTGGAAAAGTGAGTACTGAGTATACTTATTGGATTTACCAGATGAGTCTATTTATTTATATTTTAATGCTAAGTGATATGTACCCGTTGGGTCTTGAAACCATGACTTGACCCTCCCTCTCCTAAAGGGGGGCCTGGGGAGGAGGTATCATTTGAGCTAAAAGTATATCGACGGACTGGGACCTTGGCTAGTATAGAAAATAGGACAGCCAAAGAGAGAGGATGACAAGGAGGATAGCAGTTGCGGGCATTAGCATTGTGGAGGAAAATAACACTTGTCTTTTAATCTCTTCCATCAATGGGTGACCCTTTAAAGATTTGTCTTTTCATTGCTATATGATCAATGGACTTCTGGTAGATTTATTTTTGTACTGGAGATAACTGTAAAAGTCAATTTTGGTTCATTTTGAATTTTACCCAAAGAAAGTTTAATATTTGAGTATAGTATGCACAGACATAAGCACACCGTGCTTTTGATATGTTTATCTGATTTTATGTCTCATATCTCACTCTACAGGAAGGGAAGGCTCTGAAACTACTTGCAACAGCTGCCCGACTTGACATTGAAGACTTCTTACAGAAGAAAGTCTTTCTTAAGGTGCAACCCCTATAATGATTAGTTGTGTAATTTACGTTATTTATTCTCAACTGGGCTTTAATAATTTATGCATTTCTGCCACTATTGGTAACGTGGGCGCTGCATTGTTTTCAAGCAACCTTGATGATTGTTGTTTCTGTTAGGAAATTATTCACCTTAAGGCAAACCATGTCTGAACAGGTTGAAGTGAAGGTGAAAGAGAATTGGCGGCAAGATGAAGGGCTCTTGAAGTACTACGGCTATGGAGGGCAAATTCGAGCAATGTGATTTCATGTTTTATCAAGACCGTATCCCATATCCACCGTACCATAAAATGTAAGGGGATCAGTTAATTGAATGTGCAATGATCTCTTAACTTAGAAGCCTTCCATTTGTATTTATGGTAGATTGAGTAGTTGTAAATTGTAATCTCCATTGTAGTAATTAGTCTTTTTTTTTTTTTTTTGGTGCTAAACTTGTAGTAATTAGTCTTAATTAATGCTTTTTCCTAATAGACCTTTTACTCACTCAATTATTAATTAGCAACAAGAAAATAGTCTTTAAGTAATCTTAACATTATCACCTATAAATAAAAAATAAAAAAGCGATCATAACATTATCAGGATATTAATTCCTTCATTTATTAACCTGAAGCCAAATTTCCAGAGCTTTGTCAGGTTAACCAGGTATTTTTGTAGATTTCTGAATTGAAGGGCATGCATGGCTTTGTCAGTATCTCTTATTTGTAACCCGCATGGCCACTTGAAAGATTTGAGCCCAGTATTTGGAACTGACTTGTAAACTTTTGCCTTGCTTGGATTTCTTTAGGAAAGGAATTTCATTTATGGATATATGCATCATCTCTTTTACATCGTGTGGGACTCACACACACTGTGAGAGAGAGTTATGCATGCATAAGATAAGTACTACTTGCGTAAAGCTCATGGGCCAGTTATACAGAATGAGGATGCCAATGTCGGCATTTTTATTTGTTTTTATTAGGTAAAATGTACAAATCCCATTCCCATTTTGCTATCTTTTAATTAATTCTCCTCAGTTTTATTTTTATTTTTATTTTATTCTTGTTTTTTAATCACATCTTGTATGGTTCATGATTTAATTACATCCTTCTATTCATTATACCGTTAATAATTGTTGATGGGAAGTATCATACTATGTGACTTTAGAAAATATTACACTTTTTTTAACATCTCAAATGATTTAAAGAATATTTGTAGATTTTATGTTTTCATTTTGAAATTATTTTAGCTATTAAAGATAATGGTATAAGTGTCTTCTTCTTCTTCTTTTCTCTCTCTTCCTCTCTCTCTCTTTTTTTTTTTTTTTTGGGTCATTCAAGGATGAGCTGGCCCTAAAATTTTTGGAACTAAAACTTTATTGTTGTTGTCACCTTAACATTATATATAAATAAAAGTAAACACGTGAATATTATATGATGCACTTTTGTTAACAATTGATCACCTTCATATAGATGTAAAAGAGAAGTGATTAAGTGGGTCAAGAGACTCAAGACAATGATACCATGCCATATAAGTCATTTTTTTTGTTCATCAAAAAAGGTGTCGAAGTAAAATTTCAATAACTGAAACTGAGATATGCATGTGATCTAAGAAATGGCATAATTGAAGAAGGGGGTGTCTTTTATCCGCTTTTATTATCTATAATAATATGCTAAAAATGTGAGGTGCAAGTGCAACATGTATTGTTCGTTGAATTGTGACTCAGTCTTGTCATTTTCAATCAACAGGTCAGGGAAACGGTGTTCATGTTACATGTCGGAAGAGACTAGAGAGAGACGCGAATGACGCTAATTAATGTCACTAGTTTTACTACAGTGTAAGACTAAGACTTGAGGAGAAACAAAAAGTTATCTTGATAGGTGTACTAATCTTTAACACAATAGTTGGAATTTTTTTTTTTTTTTAAAGGAGGGGTATTGCATTTTAAATTTTATATTGTAGTGGTGGTTTGTAATTAAATCATTTTATTTCAAATTAAATATTCTTGCTTGTTAGTCGATTGGTCAAATAGGATATCTGATTATTCCTAAACTTATAAGATATTTATGAATTTTATATATACATATTGAATAGATTTGAACTTACAACGTTTATTCTATAATACATGCTTTTTTATCATCGATTTAAAACATCAATTAATTTTTAGTGTATTCAAGATTTGAATCTAAAATTTATTTGATGGTATGACAACCCAAAATTTGGTGAGACCAAAATGGAAAATCTTGAACTTAAAGAACCAAATTGAAAATAACCCAAAACTTGGGTTGAAAAAATGTATTAAACCCAGCATCCTGCCTAAGGTTCACTGGTTAAGTGTCCTTATTTAGCACTGATCTTCAGTTCTCCACTTATTACTCTTACATGTTGGCCTGGTCTAATACAGTTAACTCCTTTACCATTTAAAAACTAAAGCATTCTTGACAAAACGGTGACTTATCGCAGAAGAAGAAGAAGCAAACAAAATAGAAGATGCTCATAAAAGAGTGCAAGACTTGAATTGAGATTGCCATTGAGATTTGTAGTACCCCACCGCCTAGCGCTGAGGAATGAGTAGGACCAGGTAAAGGGCACTAGATGTTGCTCCTCACATGGGTTGGTTTAACTATCACATTCACCAAATTCAGCAGCGTGGTGGATTAGATTGAGACACCAAAGGAAATAGAAATCACTAAAAAAAGAGAAAAAAGAAACCAGTAATAATAAAGTGGAGGTGGAATAGAACGTCTATCTTGGCCTTTACACTGGGTCAAAAGCAATGGTGCATAGCAAATTACACATTTTTTGTTTGTATTACTATGCAATAAATTGGAGTTTTAGAAGCTTTTGCACCTGTTGATAATGTCTAAAGCTTTGTGCGTGGGAGACCCAGGACCGAATTTTCTTTTGTTGCTTTTCAACAGGTTTTGGTTATTCGAATTTGGAATCCAGGACCCCAGACAAAGAAAAAGGTAATGGAATTTGGAACCAAAGGCTGTGACACCATGATTTTTAACCTTTTTTTTTTTTTTTTGGGAGGCACGATGATCTTTTTGACCTTTGAAACGTTGCCAGTACTGAGTAGCACTAATTGCAACTTTTTTTTTTTTGGATGAATGTACTAGTTGCTACTTGGGTACGACTATATTGTCGGTTGCAATTGTGCGATGGCAATTAATTTGCATCAATTTGAGTAGGTCCTAAAAGTGCAAGTCTATGATATTCTAGGAGGCACCCACGCATTACGGGTACAATTACGACACAATGCTACGAGAAATTTAAAAAAAATTATAACATGATATAACGGTATAACATGGATATAATACACATATTAATACGAAATTTTCAAATAAAGTGTTCATGCTTCTTAGATTAATATTCCTTGCCACCCACTTTTTCAAGTAATGGTTAGTTGGTATAATGATAAACTATAATGAGTGAGAGTTTTTACAGTCAAATTCTATCATTAAAAAACAAAATATTGTAATTTGACAAATTTTTTTTTTTGATAAATAGTGAATTTCATAAATTTCTGATGACTCTTTAAATGACTGTAAGAACTTTGCTCGATTTCCATGTGAGCCCAATAATATTAAAGTGAAACATTTATTCATCTGGAAAACAAAATGAAATCCTACAGTAAATTTTGATCTCTAACATAATAATTATCCATCCATCTTTTTCACCAGCAATAGTATCTCATTTTCATGGAGACCTGCATGTTTGCCATGCCTGAAATTATATTTCTATAGTTGTCACAAGACATGACCATTACTTATTAGCTATCAAACTCTTTCAACACTAATTTCATGGTACAATGAATAATATTGCATATGCATGGACAGTTGAGGAAGCTTCACATTTATATCATCATTGCTATTTTCCATTTACAATCAAATCAATATAATTATTGTTCTGTAACACTGCCAAAACTATCAATATGTACATGCTTATTATGCAACTAGGTGAACTCACACACAAGTAAAAAAAATTTGTGCTATTTACCTAAGCTTTTTTCACCTCACAGAGGTATCTCTGTCGGTTTCACTGCCTTGACAGTTACTGTTGTGTTTTTTCCCATAGACAACTGCTATAAACAAGCCTTGCTTCTATGCTCAGTTTATGAACACTAGCTAAATTTCCTTCATAGTGAGAAAGAAAAATGAAGCATCTAGCTTTTGCTATTCTATTGTCCCTTTTGATCCACCAGCAGTGCTTTCACATTCATGTTGAAGCAGGAGATGGTTTCATCAGAACCAGAGGAGTGCATTTTCTGTTGAATGGAAACCCTTACTATGCCAATGGTTTCAATGCTTACTGGTTGATGTATATGGCTTCTGACCCATCTCAGAGATCCAAAGTTTCTGCTGTCTTTAGTGAAGCCTCGAGGCATGGTCTAACTGTGGCTAGAACCTGGGCTTTCAATGATGGTGGTTACAGAGCTCTACAGTACTCTCCTGGCTCCTACAATGAGCAAGCGTTTAAGGTCTCTTTCACACTTAATCTCTGCCATTTTTTTTTTCCTTTCTTTCAATTTTTAGACTTACACAAAGTTGATGATTTTTTGTTTTGGGTTCTTAAAGGGCTTGGATTTTGTTATAGCTGAGGCCAGGAGGTATGGGATCAAGCTCATATTGAGCTTGGCTAACAACTATGACAGCTTTGGAGGTAAAAAACAGTATGTGAATTGGGCTAGAAATCAGGGACAGTACCTGACCTCTGATGATGACTTCTTTAGTAATCCTGTTGTTAAGGGTTACTACAAGAACCATATTAAGGTAAACGAAAGGCACACATTCTTTAATTTTCTTTCACTGATTTTAGATATATTCTTGTTTTTTTTATAATTGGTATAAACTCCTAATGAAATCAAAGAGGAGCTGGTTGTACTGCTATGAAAATTACTATAGCTGTATTCCTTATTTTCCAAACAATATACTTTTTTCCTTTATATGATTTTTTTGTAATGAAATCAAACAACAATAGCTGATTATAATAGTTTTTATATTTTTCTATTGGTATATTATTTTTTATTTCCTCCAAAAAGAAAACCAGATATACTTTCTAAGAAGGATTTAGTTGCTCATTATGGAGATCTGAGATAGATGATGTCCAACTCTAATTCTCCTTTACCCTTTCATAGACTGTTCTAAACAGGTATAACAGCTTTACTGGAATTCATTACAAAGATGACCCAACAATAATGGCCTGGGAGCTTATCAACGAGCCTAGGTGCACATCAGATCCTTCAGGGACGACCATTCAGGTTAGAATAATTTTCTCTCTGCTTTTTATCTTTTTCCCAACATGGATCTATCTTCAAGCTTTTACATTTAGTATTTCTTACTATAAAAAATTTTCACACTCCTTTCTCTGAAGTTCAAGTCTACGAGATATGATAGGGATAATACAAATTTTATTAGATATGCTTTACAAACTGATGTGTCAACATTTAAACGCAACAAAAAAGTAAATAAGAAATTTATTTATTATATTATGGATGTGACACTAATTGCATTCATTGTCACTAATTTATTTACTATGTTATGGATGTGACACTAATTACATTTATTTATTATGTTTATAGAATTTTTGTAGTAAAATTGGTTGTAACTTCAGCAAATCAATTGAGGTTCGTTTGCTATTAAATTTTCTTCAATGTGCCCTGCATGGGCAATTCAGTTAGCCATTAAGGGGTATTTAAATCACCACCCACTCAACCTCCATTCCTTCTGGAGTCAGGCAACCTTTATAATTACTACAACATCACATCTTAAATGTGTTTGTCTAGGCATGGTTTTTATTGTTATTGTCAGTATTCAAGCTAAACTTTCTCCTTTGGCAATTGTGTGATAGGCTTGGATAATGGAAATGGCTTCCCATGTAAAGTCCATAGACAGAAATCACTTGCTGGAAGCTGGTTTAGAAGGATTTTATGGGCACTCGACACCTCAGAGGAAGGGACTCAATCCTAGTCTTGAAATAGGAACAGATTTCATTGCAAATAACCGGATCCCTGGCATTGATTTTGCAACAGTCCACACATATCCTGATCAATGGTAACTATTATTTGAAATATAGAAAATACATAAAATTCATAAATATGTTATTTCTTGGACTGTTTATGAGAACAAGCAAAGTTGTGAAAAATGAAATCTTGGCCTAAAAAATTGAGGTCTAAATGTTTTTTAGCTTCTTAGCAAAAACCATTTAGACATTTAGCTAACTAAATGAATGTTACAGAGTCTAATCAGGTTACAGAATTAAGACACTTTATTTAATTGAATTTTTGCATGGTTTTGTTTTATGAGCTCAGGTTGTCCAGCTCAAATGACCAATACCAGCTTTCTTTCTTGAACAATTGGCTAAATGCTCACATCCAAGATGCACAGTACATTCTTCGCAAACCAATACTTCTTACAGAATTTGGGAAATCCACAAAAGACCCTGGTTTCAGCACCCACCAAAGAGACCTCTTGTTCAATACCGTGTACTACAAGATATACTCATCAGCTAAAAGAGGAGGTGCAGCTGCTGGAGGCCTGTTCTGGCAACTTCTAACTGAAGGCATGGACTCGTTCCGTGATGGGTATGAGATAGTTCTGAGCCAAAGCCCCTCAACTGCAAATATTATTGCCCAACAGTCTCACAAGCTTTATCAGATTAGGAAGATTTTTGCAAGAATGAGAAATATGGAGAGGTGGAAGGGGGCGAGGGCTATCAGAAGGGCTCAATGGTTGGCTAGAAACGGAGGCAAGCAGATTGGAAACTAGGATATGCATAGCTTGCATGAAATCCAAGTTTGTGGACATGTTCAACGTCAAAGTAAACCTATTTGATGGTGTAGTTGTGACTTGTGGTTTCCAAAACTGGTTACTCTCTTAGAGATGAATAATTTCCGTCCAGGAGGGTAGCTATTAGTACTAGGTAATGTAACTATTCGATAATTTTGTAGTTTGAGTAGCTCAAGGAGCTTTATGTTTATAACAAACTGGAGACTTATGGTACTTGCTTATTTTCATTGAGAGATGAAAACAAGACTATACAAAAATGAATTGTAAAATCCTATCTATATTACAATTTTACAATCTAATAGAAAATTCTATGCAAAGTTGAATAATCTGATTGTCAGAGAAGTGTAGCTGGAAAGGCAATAGTTCGCCAAGGCAACTCGGTTTAATTTTCTGTCATATGGTGGCGAGACTTGCTTGCTTTGGATCTGTTTCTTTTCAATGTTTGGAAAATCAAGTTGAGAAAGAGGTAAACGTTTACAGTGGGATTTGAAAATTTCGTTAAATGAGAAGATTAAAGAAAGTAACTTGATTTTAATTTTGTATATAACAACTAAGTCTTAATCTTAAAATTTTGGGGCTAGTTATAGATTCTCGACAAACTAGTCATGGTCGGCCACATATATTAAAAAAAAAAAAACACTATAGGAGATATATTTATGATAGAATGGGTGTCAATTTATAGCAATCCTATTCTTCATTTTTTTTTTGGGGGGGATTGAAATCAATTGCGAACAATATATATGACACTAAACACGGAAGAAATTGAAACTATAATTCTCTATAGTCCATCCGCTTGGCATGCTCTCATTGGCAGCTATGTTCATAAAATACTTTTTTTTTGCTATCAATCTGGTTATTTTCATCCTCAACTACGAAAAAAGTATCATACGCATTGGGCACACCCTATGCTAGAGGAGAACTTTTCATATATCCGACACACTAGATACATTCTCCTCAACTACGTTTTGAAATTGACTGTTTGGGTTGCAAATCCGCTATTGTAGTTTTTGGGCCTATGTCATATGACAAGGCCCATTTTTTAAATGGACTGTTTACGCGTAGTTTTTTCTTTTTTTCTTCTTCTTAGCTGAAGAAAATGATATGATGTGCCTTTGGAGCTTGTAGTTTGCACCCCAAAAAAAAAAAAAAAAAGAAGAAATCCTTGGTTAGCGTCTCGCAAAAATGAAGCCCATGAAGCATTTCAAAGCTCAAACTTCGTTCAGGTAAATGCTTTGCATTGCATGGCGGTGGAAAAGGCACAAACATGGTTTTATCAGTTAGGCCTCTTATTTTTAGGAGATTATTTACTTCATCAACCATTGCTTACACTGAATGCAGAGACCTCCTGTTTTCGGAGACAAAACCACAACTATTAGAGTTAGCTCAGAAAACCCATTTAGTTAATCATGTAGATATGCTTGAATTTAATTCTCAGTTGAAGCAGTTAGTGAAAGCGGGTGATTTGAATGCTGCTCGTAGGATGTTCGATAAAATGCCTCATAGAGATGAGATTTCATGGACCAATATGATTTCTGGCTATGTCAATGCCTTGGATTCTTGTGAAGCACTGGTTTTGTTTTCAAATATGTGGGTTCAGCCTGGAGTTCGAATGGACCACTTTTTGCTTAGTCTTGCACTCAAGGCTTGTGCACTCAATAGGAACTTGTATTATGGGGAACTGTTACATGGGTATTCAGTGAAATCTAGTTTTGTGAATTCAGTTTTTGTGGGAAGCGCCCTTGTTGACATGTACACCAAGGTTGGTAAAATTGAGCAAGGTTGTAGAGTCTTTGATGAGATGTCGGTAAGGAATGTAGTATCGTGGACTGCCGTTATAACTGGGCTTGTTCAAGCTGGTTATGCTAAGGAGGGACTGGTTTACTTTTCTGAAATGCAGAGATCAAATGTGGAGTATGATTCATATTCATTTGCTATTGCATTGAAAGCATGTGCTGATTTTGGTGCTCTGAATTATGGGAGGGAAATCCACGCAAAAACAATGAAAAAAGGGTTCAATGAGAGCTCATTTGTGGCTAATACTCTTGCTACCATGTACAACAAATGCGGAAAATTAGTCTACGGGATGCGCTTGTTTGAAAAAATGAGGACCCAGGATGTGGTTTCATGGACAACAATTATAACAACACTTGTTCAGATGGGTCAGGAGGAGCATGCAATTGAAGCATTTATGAAAATGAAGGAATCAGATGTTAGTCCAAATGAGTACACTTTTGCGGCCATTATCTCTGGTGTTGCCAATCTTGCAATAACAGAATGTGGTGCGCAATTACATGCCCATGTTTTACGTATAGGTCTTGTCAATTCTTTGTCAGTGGCAAATTCCATCATTACCATGTACTCAAAATGTGGGCAGTTGATGTCAGCTTCAATGGTGTTTCATGGTATGACCAGAAGAGACATTGTTTCATGGAGTACTATAATTGCAGCATATTCTCAGGGAGGTTATGGGGAAGAAGCCTTTGAGTATCTATCATGGATGAGAAGAGAAGGACCTAAACCAAATGAGTTTGCTTTTGCTAGCGTGCTGAGTGTATGTGGAAGTCTGGCAATTCTTGAGCAAGGGAAGCAACTACATGCTCATGTCTTGTCCATTGGCTTAGAACACACAGCTATGATACAAAGTGCTCTAATTAATTTGTACTCTAAATGTGGGAGTATAAAAGATGCTTCAAAAATCTTTGATGTGGCAGAAAATGAAGATATTGTGTCATGGACTGCCATGATTAATGGTTATGCTGAACATGGGTGCAGCCAAAAAGCCATTGATTTGTTTGTGAAGATTCACACAGGTGGTTTAAAACCAGACTCTGTGACCTTCATCGGTGTTCTTACTGCTTGTAGCCATGCTGGACTTGTTGATCTTGGCTTCCACTACTTCAAGTTGATGATTAATGAGTACCGGATAAATCCTTCAAAAGAACATTACGGATGCATGATTGATCTCCTCTGCCGAGCTGGAAGATTAAATGATGCAGAGCGCATGATCAAAACTATGCCGTTTCAACGGGATGATGTTGTATGGTCTACTCTGCTTCGAGCATGTAGGATACATGGAGATGTTGACCGTGGAATACGCACTGCAGAGGAGATTCTTAAATTAGATCCAAATTGTGCAGGAACTCATATTACCCTGGCTAACATTTATGCTTCCAAAGGGAGATTAAGTGAATCAGCAAATGTAAGGAAGATTATGAAATCGAAAGGAGTGATTAAGGAGCCAGGATGGTCTTGGATAAAGGTGAAGAATCTGCTTTCTGCTTTTGTTGCTGGGGATCGGTCTCATCCTCAAGGTGAAGATATATACTGCATGTTGGACTTACTAGCTTCAAGGACAGAAATTGCAATTCAGGAAGTGGGTTGCCTTCTAAATGATGTGGAAGATTAGCAGAAGGCAGACATATCCTTCACTATCACATTACAGATTAACGTTATCTCTTCATAGTGCAATTACTTATTCAAGAATCTCAGTTCTCAAAAAAATAGCATGGGGCCAGTTTTCAGTTATACAGATCACAAACAGAAGCCAATTTTTGTATCAAATATAAATTGAAGAATTCATTGGTATGTGGATGAGATATAGCTGTATCTGGTTGTGAGAGGGTGAACACAAAGGCTGGTTGTGCCTTGAATTAATATACAAAGTCAAATGAGATGGCATCTTTGGATACAGCTCAAAGATTGTGATAATTTGCAAAACTAGACCCCATGCCACATCGAATGATCAGTCTCAGGGACAGAATGACACCAGACTTTGTGACTATGGTATTCTCTAATGGACCTGTGCCCATCTGTGAAAGTTAGCCATATCATTGTTCACTTGTTTAACTCCCAAGGACTAATGATTTTTGTCCATTATCGTTTACATGACAAATTTAACATTAATTTTAGCAGGGTTTTCAGAGAGCATTGTGCTGCAGCATTTGAGTACAAGTATGTTGGTTCTTAAGACTAAGCTCTCCCCTGTTTCTTTATGGGATTTTAGACTTATTTGGTACATGTATTTTGGAGATGTTGAAGGTGAATCATGAGTAATCCTGATATATAAAATTGGAAGGATGTTTCAGAAGAGATAGGAGCTCAAAAATGTATGAAGGTCCAAGCAGAGATGGGGAGTTTGAAGAATGTAACCTTGCTTCTGGATGATGTGGTAACAGGTCCATGAACGTAGGTTGAATGAGATTAATAATTATAGGCTAAGCCTGAGCTGATGGAGAAGATTCAGTAGTTCTCACTGATTTATCTGAAGATGTTTTTTCTTACGAGTTTAAATTTTATCCTCTTGTGTTTGTATAGGTGGGAGGTCGTATTGATCCTTTTTCTTTTTCTTTTCGCTGTGTATGCTCAGATTATTTGGCCTGACATTTTTGTACAAGGCATACCATTTTTAAGGGGTAAAAAAAAAGAGAGAGAAGAAAACAATGAAATATGCATTTTAATTTTTCTCTTTCCTTTTTTTCTAGTCTCAGCAACCCGAGCACAAATCTTCTACTATAGCAGCTTCCGAGCTGGCCCTTCAGCATTGCACTGTAGATATCCAAATATAATTAAAAAAAATTGACGTGACAATGAATATGATTTATACAAATTCAATACATATGATTTATACCAATTCAATACATGGTAAATAAATATCTTAATTACCATTGTGTGATAAATGACACATCAATTTCTAAGTCTTAAGCAGTCAAATGCGTAATATTTCCATGATCACTCTTTTAACATACATCACGTCAATTTCTTTTGTCTTACGTGCCGGGTGGTTTCCGCTGTAATGTCGCCACTTTTCAATCATAGGAATTTAAGGAATGATAATTGATAAGTTGATACAGAATGTAGAGAGAATGGCCTTGGATTGGCCTTGGATTTGGTTCACACGGAGTCATCAGGAGAAAAGGGGGTGGGGGAGCCACAACTCGTACAATAAAATACTCTGAAGTCTGAATCACTTGGTATATCCAGACCCCAAACAAGTTTCATTAATCTGTGATACAATTACATACTCTGAATTAATGAAATTTTCCTCTGTTCACTTAAATTTCAAGAATGAAAATACCAATCACAGCAAGAATGAGAGTATGACACTAACTACTCTGATGTACAAGAAGTATTGCAAGCAGTTGGCAGTTCTCTGCCGCTACCATCTAATTTGTAAATTTAAAGGCTCAGGCCTTTACTGCATGATGTGTGCACTTGTGTGTATGCGCACACATGCCCACATCTCATGCTTCATTACTTAAGCTACTTAGAAAACTTGAATCTCAGCTTTGCAAGGCATCTTTCTATTTAGAGATTTCATCCTCGTCCCTAAACCAATAACGAACTACGTGTACAAGAAAGCCTAGGCAAAATCCAGCAGCTCCCAGAACAACAATTGCTTGAATCCAGAACGAGGAGATAAATGCTTTTAGCACAATAGCATCCCAAGACAAATACCACAGAATAGAGAAAATGGTTCCCAAGACAGCTCCCACCACAACTTGGCTTACCGTATGAAAGAATTGTGAGACCCGTAGCCATGACTGCAAACACCAATGAAAGATAAACATCAGCATGGGAAGAATAATTCAGTAACCATTTCTCTTTTTCTTTTTTCTTTTTTTCCAAATCCTTTCAGGTTCCACGAGCGCTGGGAATTTTTGTTTCTACTTAACCATGAGCTGAACAATATTTCTTCTAATATCCACCTACTCAATCACACCTTTGAGGTGTCACAATGCAAATCTATTATAAAAAGCTAACTTACAGCTGTAGAACAAAAGCAATCATCATTGGTCATTAGTCCATGAATTAATTTAGTTCTCCATTATCTATATAACATCTAAAATCATGATAATCAAGTGAAAATTTTGTGACTTCCTATTTTCTACACCCAGGGCCTATTTGGGAACCACTTATTTTGTTAAAATTGAAAACTTTTTGCTAAAAGTATATGGAAAAAAAGTTAAAAGCTGACTTTTGGAGCAATAGGACCCACTTAACAGTGCAATGGGACCCACTTTAGGAGGAAAAATCAGCTAACTTTTTCTCAAATCCCAAAAGCAATCCCAATCAACAAGTGTTCGTTATTGAATATTCTACAAGGAGTATATTATTGAAGACTTAAGTTGTCCCTCAACCCAACCAAAAAAAAATTATCAAAGGCTGAGATTAGTTCATAAGTACTTTATTAATTTTTACTAAAAAATAAAAATCCATTGGGCTTATTTGGGGCCACCTGGTCGATTTGACCCTTTGATCCCATTTACATATCAAGGTGAAACTGCGCCAAATATATGATTTCAAAATTTGGAGGATTGTGATTGTCACAATGGCACAATCCATTAAAATTTAGCTAGAATACTGTACTAGGTCTATACTAAGCTGGCCTATGGTTTCTGAACAGGAGTGGAAAGGAATGTACCAGATTAGCATAGTACCTGTGACTAAATTTTAAGAATATCAACATTCATATATGAAACCTATGCTAAAAGCAGGTATAATATGCTTCATTTGACTTTAATAAGAACCAGATGAGAATACTTACAAGGTAAGAACCAAATGCCAAGGCAAGAACACTGATTGCTATAGTGATTTTGTTTATCCCTAGCCATTCAATAACTGCAACAGCAAGCAGAAAAACAAACTTTAATTTTCTACAATAGAGCCAACATATATTGATATTTTACTGACAAAAAACAAGGAAACTGCACACCAATATATTCTAAGCCCAACAAGGAAATTGCTCTCATGTTTTCTTTAAACAAGCCCATGTTGGAATCTGAAGGAAGATATAAAGAGACTAAATAGGATGTTCTAAAGAAATGCGATCATTCCATTTTCTTAGGCATATGCTTTAAGGCACAATCTGCTAAAATGGAGTTATACAAATGAGAGAGCCATCACTAGAAATGATGGAGAGAGAGAGAGAGAGAGAGAGAGAGCATCAATTCAAGGAATTTGAAAATAATTCTTTTACAGGCAACACAAAATATCCTATAACATCCTATGAAGAATAAACATCAACCCACTTTGAGATATCATTTCAAAGTTTTTAAGATAGGAAATAAGAGGGGTATTCTACTCGATATGTTAGGCTACCAACAATAGAATGACATGCTCACATTAATTTATTTTTTTGGTGCTATAACTCCTAAATTATCCTTTGAACTTGAGTATAGAGCATATGTTTTAGAAAATGCTACAAGGTCTCATGCATTATACACTAAGCCTAGCATGTAGCATTACAAAATTGTACAGTCATGAAGTTAGACAATAAATCATAAAGTTATTTTCATTCATAAGTGATCTTAAAATAAAGAGAATGGACGAAAATTACTTGACAGAACAGTAAACGTGACAGTGAAGAAAATGGATTGTGCATGTGAAGATGGCATCCCAGGGTCAGATTTCAATGTGGAAACAGGTCGCTCTTGGTTTAGTACACGTTTGAGCTTAAGTGAGAGCATCACATTTACAACAGACCCCATAGCAGCCCACATAGCTTCTACATCATGCCTCCAAAGAATGACACCGCCAAAAAGGGCAGCTACAAGCCACTTGCTCTGTAAACCAACAGCAAAGAAGCATTAAGGTCATAAAAAATGTTATTTTATCTCACCTTTGAGAAGATGAGCAAACCTTCACCTTACGGTTGCAAGACCCAACAGTGTGGTATCTACAGAAGTATATTAATACTAATATGTCCTTGAATTTCAGGAAAACTAAGTTTAATCTCCCATTATTCAGCTCTATCCCACATCAATCTCCATTTTAGGAACCTCAAATACAGCTAAAGGATTTCTTTTGCAGAGACATGAACGTGGAAAAGGGAGCAAGGATAAGAGTCAAGTATATGTATAATACAGAAACATCTTTTTATTTTATTTTATCTTATTTTTAATGAAAGTATAATACAAAATAAAAAATAAAAATAAATATTGTAAGTATGATTTTACACTAAATGAAGTCAAAAAGGAAGAAAGGAACACTAGATGAGATCACAAATATGTGCAATTAGCAACATCCTGCAATTATCATGTGGAAAGTTCCATAACTTCTGTGTATTTGGAATGGAAGTAAATTTCTAACAGAGTAATATGTTTTATGTAAGACATAATGAGGATACCCACTAAGCAAGTAAGAATCCATGGCTGAATGGTAAAAGTGTCGGGTTCGAAGTATAGTGTCGAACAAGTAGGTGTAGTCAGTTAGAGAAAATGGCATCAGCATACCATTTTTATAATTTCTTCCAATCAAAGTATCAAACAGATGTTTGATTCACTATCACTTTTATGTGATGAGAATTTGGATTCTATCCTAGCATCTAAGTGTTCCACATATTTGATGCAAGTGTACTAGAAAGAACGCTGCTTATAGGATCATGGAAAGAAATTAAAACTCCTCATTGCTGCTTAATGATTCACAATTGCCACCATGGGCGAATATTTTATTCTTCAATGCATTTTCATATAAGTACTTTTAATTACCAAACATATTGAAGTATTGAAGCTATAAATTACAAGATGCTGTAGCAAATTCAAGAACTGCTAATGGCAGCTTTAAATTTTAACCTTTAAGCTCCAAACTTAACCAAGTTACAAAAAAAATAGAACAGTATTACTTTAAATTATCCAAAAATAATTCTATAAAAAGTGATAGCTTCTTATGCACACACACACACAACAACAACAACAACAACATATTAAAAGAAAAAACCATGATTTAAGAGAATCCAGAAATACCAACCGATCGATTGAGGGTGGCTTCCAGCCCATCAGGCTTAAATTCTGGACTTAACTTAGAAAACCCATTAACAACTGCTTCCTGTTCAAGCACTTGAAAACCTTCATCGCCCTCATTACCTTTGAGAGCACAAGTTGAATTCAATTGAACCATGTTGTTGGTACCGAACGTTCTATAATTTATGTCAGAAAAACCTTTGTTTGAGACAAACCCACCTAAAGAACTCAACTTTGATACGGATGAATCAACAAACAACTTCGAAGAATTTATAGGCTTGAGCTTAGGAGTGTTACTGGGAAAGAAGTTGAAGTTGGGTCGGTACAATAAAGTGGGCCTCATGGACATTGCTCTTGAGTTTCAGTGGGAAAAGACGACCAAAGAGGAGACAAAGAAGAACGTAGGAGTAGGACCAAGGAAACACCCATTTAAATTTGTGTCGCCAAATTATTGTTAATTTTGTTTGTGGTGTTTGACTAAGAGAGAGTCCCAAACATATTGGGTATCTTCTAAATAAAATTTATTGTTAAAAATTAAAAACTGTAAATACTATAATAAAATAATTTTTAAGTATATAAATAATGTCATATGATCAATTTAAAAAAAATATATATACTAAAATTCGTACTGATAGGTCTCGTAAACATACTCGAATCATAGAAAAAAGCAGATGCGCGTTAGTCCACAGAAAAAAATGCAATCCAAACTCTACCTCGTATGCCTTATACAAATCTGGAATTCTCTTCAATTTTCATTCCATGTATGACTATTGACTATTAATGGGCCCTGGCTATTGTCTTTTTGTTCTTTTTAAAACGTGAAATTTATGGATTGAGAGATTTGAGAAGCCAAAAACAAATAGAACAGATAAACACAAAACTAAAGAGAAAATAAAATAAAGGCATGTTTCAAAATAATTGAAAATTATTCTTAAAAATTAAAAACTGAAAATAATGTTACAAAATAATTTTTAAATATATAAATAGTATCATAAGACCAATTTAAAAAAAAAAACAGTTTACTAAAATTCATACTCATGGGTCTCGTAAACATACACGGCTTACAAAAAAACGAAGACGCGCATTAGTCCATAGAAAAAACGCAATCCAAACTCAACCCCGTATACCTTATACAAATTTGGAATTCTTTTCAATTTTCATTCCCCATATATGACTATTGACTATTAATGGGCCCTGGCTATTCTCCTTTTGTTCTTTTAAAACGTGAAATTTATGGATTGAGAGATTTGAGAAGCCAAAAACAAATAGAACAGAGAAACACAAAACTAAAGAGAAAATAAAATAAAGGCATGTTTCATTTAGCTCAATTGGTAAAGTCTCTCGTAATTGAATAAAAGATTTGGGATTGAATTCCTACCTACACCAAAAATCGATTGGTGTTTTGGTTTGATGATAAAGAGTTATCATTAAAAGTGGATTTCATAAGTTGAAACTCTCTCAAAAAAAGTAAAGAGAAAATAAAATAAATGAAGTTCTTGGATTTTAGGTTTGGCTACTACTATTTTTAATTTTGGTAAAAAGAAAACTAAAAAACCAACTTAGTGTGCATTTAGCAATGTGTATGCGTTGAAGTTGGCGTTTGCATTTTTTGGTTGGTCTCATGGCACTGTTCATAGACCAGCCAAAGCACAAAAACGCATGAATAGTAGCAAGTGAACAGTGTTTTACCTTTTAAAAAATATTTTGCTATAGTGTTTTCAACAATAAATTTTCAGTTTTCAGCAAATAAGCGGTATCCAAATAAACCTTTAGCCTAACAAAAAGATTTTGATTCTTTTCATATCTTGTTAAGCCGTAAACTTTTAATCTGTTATTATGTGCTAAATTAACACAAAAATGCATTAACACACTAACGGGACTGACGAGTCCGTCTCACATGGACGATCCCATCAATATGGATGAATTCAACCTCTGGCTAGGTGAAGCAATGATATGCATTACTGACGAAGTAATCCAGGCCATTCAATGCAGGCTATCAAACCCAGAGCGGTTACAGAGACTACTGTATGATCCGTTGGAGGACATTGATGACACATTATACAGCCCCAGACGTTACCAAAAGGAGCATTAAGACCTCCATAACTACTCCAACGGCTAGAGGCCATAAGAACATATATAAAACCCACACATTGCTAAGAATGGGGTAGATACCCACATACAAGTAAAAAAAGAGATTTTCTTTCATTCTATTCATTTTACATTGTTTTACTTTGAAGAGAGTTTTATATACTAACTTTGGCATCGGAGACATTGTGGCAGGCACCACACCGGTGACCATCTTTGAAGGCTAAAGAATCACCTCCATCTGACGAACATTACTGACGAGCTTACGCTTCATCACACACTACCTTTATTAGGTACTAATATAGATATTTGTTGCCATATTGTTTTTTTTTTTTTTTTAATTGTGTAATCTCCTTATTGATAAAGAGTTGTTCAGATTGGTCTCTTTTTTTTTAGAATTCTGACAGTAATTTTATTGAATTGACAGAAACTTCTGTCAGCGATCACAAGATTGGTAGCATTATTGTGGATGTCTTTTAATCAAATTTGAGAAACATTAGAGTGCTTGGCTAATATGGCCAGCTTATCAGCAACGGCATTGCCCTTGCGATTAACATGAGATCGGCCTTTTGGTACTTGGTTTTTATGTCACTAACTAAAGATTTATAGTTTTTTTTTTTTAAGAATTGGATTTTTTTAAGAAATAGCATATTCATAAAATAAGTGTAAATCCAATGGAGTGATAATAAGTTGGTAGGAGCTTACACAAGTAAGTGAAAGACCCGTAGGGCCATTTGAAGTGTAGCCCACACACACGGCCATGGGGGAGGGTAATCTTACCTATGTAGGTGAGTGTTAATATTCGTCCTCACCTTTGACATCAAAATTGAGGAGAAATTTTGGGACACAGTCACAAAATTACACTTCAATTGAAATCTAATTTGGATTCAATTAGATTTTCTTTCTACTTCATTTCTACTTCTACTTTAATATACTAGTTTGAAAAAAAAATTATATAAAGGTACACACACACATATATATATATATATATATAACTTCATAATAACAAATCATTAAAATAAAGAAAAATGTCTTTGTCGTGATAAATAATAAGGAGCGCTTGAATTTTTCAAACTTTTTTTTTTATTATTTTATTTAAATCTCACAATGCATTAGAATTTTACACGTACAATGATCAATGAGTAAGAAAAACAATGAGAAGTTGTGGGGGCATTTTTTGCTTCAAGGCCAAGGGCTAGACCAATTGGAGCCTAGGTAATTTTTGCTCTTGTCCCACATTGGAAAGAAAGCCTCCCTCTTCATGCCATATAAGGGATGACCAATGGTGATAGAGTACCATTAGTTTGGTTCCTTTTATTGTGGGGGCATTTTTTGCTTCAAGGCCAAGGGCTAGACCAATTGAGCCTAGGTAATTTCTTTATGCCATATAAGGGATGACCAATGTTTGGTTAACCAAACCAATGGTACTCTATCACCATTGGTCATCCCTTCCTTTTATTGTGGGGGCATTTTTTGCTTCAAGGTCAAGGGCTAGACCAATTGGAGCCTAAGCAATTTTTGCTATTATCCCACATTGGAAAAAAAGTTTCAAGGTCAAGGGTTAGACTAATTGGAGCCTAAGCAATTTTTTCTATTGTCCTACATTGGAAAGAAAGCCTCTTCATGCCATATAAGGGATGACCAATGGTGATAGAGTACCATTAGTTTGGTTCCTTTTATTGTGGGGGCATTTTTTGCTTCAAGGTCAAGGGCTAGACCAATTGGAGCCTAGGTAATTTTTGCTCTTGTCCCACATTGGAAAGAAAGCCTCCCTCTTCATGCCATATAAGGGATGACCAATGGTGATAGAGTACCATTAGTTTGGTTCCTTTTATTGTGGGGGCATTTTTTACTTCAAGGCTAAGGGCTAGACCAATTGAGCCTAGGTAATTTCTTTATGCCATATAAGGGATGACCAATGTTTGGTTAACCAAACCAATGGTACTCTATCACCATTGGTCATCCCTTCCTTTTATTGTGGGGGCATTTTTTGCTTCAAGGTCAAGGGCTAGACCAATTGGAGCCTAAGCAATTTTTGCTATTATCTCACATTGGAAAAAAAGTTTCAAGGTCAAGGGCTAGACTAATTGGAGCCTAAGCAATTTTTTCTATTGTCCTACATTGGAAAGAAAGCCTCTTCATGCCATATAAGGGATGACCAATGGTGATAGAGTACCATTAGTTTGGTTCCTTTTATTGTGGGGGCATTTTTTGCTTCAAGGTCAAGGGCTAGACCAATTGGAGCCTAGGCAATTTCTTCATGCCATATAAGGGATGACCAATGGTGATAGAGTACCATTAGTTTGGTTAACCAAACTAATGGTACTCTATCACCATTAGTCATCCCTTCCTTTTATTGTGGGGGCATTTTTTGCTTCAAGGCCAAGGGCTAGACCAATTGAGCCTAGGTAATTTCTTTATGCCATATAAGGGATGACCAATGTTTGGTTAACCAAACCAATGGTACTCTATCACCATTGGTCATCCCTTCCTTTTATTGTGGGGGCATTTTTTGCTTCAAGGTCAAGGGCTAGACCAATTGGAGCCTAAGCAATTTTTGCTATTGTCCCACATTGGAAAAAAAGTTTCAAGGTCAAGGGCTAGACCAATTGGAGCCTAAGCAATTTTTGCTATTGTCCTACATTGGAAAGAAAGCCTCTTCATGCCATATAAGGGATGACCAATGGTGATAGAGTACCATTAGTTTGGTTCCTTTTATTGTGGGGGCATTTTTTGCTTTAAGGCCAAGGGCTAGACCAATTGGAGCCTAGGCAATTTTTGCTCTTGTCTCACGTTGGAAAGAAAACCTCCCTCTTCATGCCATATAAAAGATGACCATTCCTTCCTTTTATTGTGGGGGCATTTTTTGCTTTAAGGCCAAGGGCTAGACCAATTGGAGATTAGGCAATTTTTGCTCGTCTCACGTTGGAAAGAAAACCTCCCTCTTCATGCCATATAAAAGATAGCCAATGGTGATAGAGTACCATTAGTATGGCATGAAGTTAACCAAACTAATGGTACTTTATCACCATTGGCCATCTCTTATATGGCATGAAGAGGGAGACTTTCTTTCCAATGTAAGACAAGAGCAAAAATTGCCTTGGCTCCAATTGGTCTAGCCTTTGGCCTTGAAGCAAAAAATTGCCCCCACAATAAAAGGATCCAAACTAATGGTACTCTATCACCATTGGTCATCCCTTATATGGCATGAAGAGGGATGCCTTCTTTCCAATGTGGGACAAGAGCAAAAATTGCCTAGGCTCCATTTGGTCTAGCCCTTGGCCTTGAACCAAAAAATGCCCCCACAGAAGTCAAAAACAGGTCTTTACAAAAACATTTTAAACGATCTAGATTATTACAAATTATAGATGAAATGGGCCTAGATTGGTGAATAAACAATAATTTCAAGATCAATTGAAGTAATAAATATTTTATTGAGATTGAAGAAGTAACAATAAGGTACTATTATTATTATGGTCTCCGCCTCTCCTTTTGCGTTGAGTTTCTTAAAATTAAGAACATTAAAATAATATGGGTTCTAATTAGCTCAATTGGTAAAGTCTCTAATAGTTGTATAATAGATCTGAAGTTCAATCTCCGCCTACACAAAAAATTGATTGGTGTCTTGGTCTGATAATAAAGAGCTATTATCAAGAGCGGACGTCATAGGTTGAAACTCACTCAAAAAAGAATATTAAAATACTTATATAAAAACAAAGAACGTTAAAATAAATACTTGGCATCAATTAAAGTACAATTAAAAACTAATTTAAATTGTAATTGGATTCTAATTGTGTTTCCATTTTTGAGTCTTTTATATTTTTAAACTTTAGAGGTATGAATTTGCATGTAAATATAATTGACACAAAAATAAATTATAATTAGAAAGACATTTCTCATTATATTATAGTGCAAATAGAATGACACTTGACATAAAATTGAAGTGCAATTAAAATCTAATTTGAATTTTTAATTGAGCTTTTACTTTAATATATTACTAGTTTGAAACCCGTGAAAAAATTTATGTAAAGGTATAATAATGCATATATATATATATATATAAGAAGAAATTATTATAAAGAAAGAAAGAAAGAAAATTTTCATAGCAATAACTAAAATGACCACATGAATCGTTTAATGACAATTTTTTTTCATCTTACAATATATTAAGCTTTCACCAACACCTAATACGATCATTGAGCAATAATAAAATGAGAATTCAATAACAGACCTTTACAAAAACATTTTAAATGATATAGAGATTATTATAAATTATAGATAAAAGGAATCAAGATAATTCAAGATTGGTGCACGAACTCTTCTTTTCAGGAACAATTGGAGTAATAGATATGTATTGAGATTGAAGAAGTGACGATGATATATAGCTAGAGCAGCCTTTTGGTCCTCCTATTCTGCCTGTAGCTGCCCGCTCAATGCCCAATGGTTTGTATATAGTCATGTTTAGAGATATAAAACACAATGCTGTGTCGGAAATTGGGATGTAACCAAAAACTTTTTCATTCTTTTATTTGTCGCAATTCAAAGGGAAAAAAAATTTTAATTAAAGAGCGGAGCTTTATTATTTTGACGTGGATCAAAGCAGCCATGGATGACTTCAGTAGTCCATTTTGAGCACTTGCAAACCTTTGAAGGATAGTAAAAAGATGAGGAATGCAGTCATACTTTTAACAATAATTTTTCAATTTTAGCAAAATAAACAATATCCAAACACATCATAATCCTAAATTTTGTTTAAAAATAGCTGAAATAAGCTTGAATATGATCATTTTAGTGCTACTTTCACAATATTTTCACAATAATTTTATAGTAAATGTTAAATGGCAAGTTGTAACTAGTTTTACCTAGACCCATAGTTAACATCATTTTTTTTACATACCTTTGACAGCTTGCCACTTAGATTTTGTTGTGAAGTGTTGTGTTAGTCAGGGCTAGCCCTAAGCCTAGGCCATTTAGGCCATGGCCTAAGGCCCCCTGACATTGAAAAGCCCTTAAATTAAAATGGGGGCAGTAAGTTTTTTTTTTTTTTTTTTTCCTTCTAATTAAAAAAAGAGGGAGTAACTTGCACAATTTTTTTTATCACATAGGTCTTATAAATTGATATGTCCAATCACAATAAGTAATTCAATATTGATTTATTCTTTTATTTTTTGAAATGTCACATCAGTTTGTAAGTTTTTTATAGTAATTTTTGTAATAACTTTAGCTTCTTCATCACACACACACACACACACACACACAAAAAGAATTAATAGAAATACAACACAATCACCAACTCACCATTAAGTGAATGAAAAATGCTAAAACTAATACAAATTTTATGGCAAAACTTACAAATTGATATGACGGGAATATGATTGGTGCCACTCAAACAATAAAATAAATGAATGTTTTGAATAACTTTTTTTTATTGACGACACATTAGTTTGTAAAACCTGCATAGTAAGTATCACTAGTTAACTTTGAATGAATTGGTCTTATTAATTTGTAAGAATTAATAATAGATTTGAAATAAAAAATAAAAATATAAAAAAATAAAATAAATATTATTTAAGAGATATTTAGATATAAAAAGGCTCCGCTAAAATTTTCACCTCAGGCCTCAAATTATCTTGGGCCCGCCCTAGTGTTAGTAGCACTACTCATAAAATTGCTCATTTGTTAAAAATTAAATAACTAAATAAACCTTCTCTTTGGACTTTGGCTTATTTTGCACGATGGAATGAAATTATTTTTCCTTGCACTTTTCTACTTCACTAGAAAAAAAATTACATAACTTGAACATCTAACCAATTTGTATCTACATTTGTAATTCTTTACTCATTCTCTCAACCACTCTTTCTCCTTTCAATATTTTCTTTCTGTCTAATCAAGTAATTCGATAAGTGCTCTATAGATTTCTAAGTCCAAAAAGTCTTTTAGTGCTTGCTCAAATTCTAAGAGAATGAGCACATATATGGTTAAAAAGTCATACACTTCAAAAGCAAAAACTTATACCAATCACTATTTTTGTCATAGTTTCATGGTTTACTCACAATCTTACTCTTATGTGTGTTACTATTCTTCTTTATCATATATTTTTATTTAATTGATATTACATATGAATATGATAAATTATTATTAATTTGACAAAAATGTATGATTAGTTATTTAATTTTATTTATTTATCATTCAATGGTTGTTGTCTTACCTATCTTTACACTATTAATAATTTTTTAAGACTATCATACAATATAATTGTATTGTATACTAAATTGTATTTAGAATACTATTTTAGATTATTGTATATAATATGAAAGTTATATATGCAGGAAAAAAAATTATTTTATTTTTTAGCCCCCACAACAAATTCTTAGCTTTGACAGTATTGAACTCCCTAGAAAAAAAAATTCTAGAGTAGCTATTGGGAACGCATCTAAGGGTATGTTTGGTAGACTGTAATAGGCATTGTAATGTAATAGTTATTCATATGATTTAGCTATTTCTTATGAATAACTATTCTTTAAAATGATGAATAACTATTCATCTCTAAAATGGATGAAATAGCTATTTCCTAGTATGTGTCGTAATTTCTACAATTAATATATTTCTAAATAAACAAACTTTTCATATACACATAACAATTATAAAAATAAAAAATCATAAAAATAACTAATCTCTCTTTCAAATTTTAAAAATATTGTTTTTTAGAAAATATAATTATATGAGTAAGATATTTCCTAAAATATATTTTAAGTTTGATTTAAAATGAGTTTTTATTCTATTGTATTTAAATTTCTATTATTGTGTTGTCATCAAATAAATAAATAGTAATAAATATTATATTACTATATTTTGTATTCTTTATAATATTTATTTCTAAATTTATGTAATAACTTTAACAATGTACCAAACGTGCTCAGGAAATAAAAATGCATTGAATAGGACAAGTAGTTACACCTGTACTGCCTAACTCGGCCCAAACATGCCCAAAGACTCCCATGCCTTTCCCAACAAAAATAGGAAAAAAAAAAAAAGGACTTTTGTTTAGGGAAAACGGTGATCAATTTTGTTGTGATCTAGTTTCTGGATCACCTGATGATTTCATATCCAGTTATTCACCAATCTCTATCAAAATGGATTTGCAATTCTTTGGCTGCATTTAATGTGGTCGGCCGCAGCTAGGCCATAGGTCGAGATGCACGAATCTCATAGATAAATGTGTAAACCCCTAAATTGGGACGGACGAAAAAATTTACATTTAAAAAATAGAAAAGCGTGTTTTTGTATTTATTCAACATGATCCACTCATAATACTTAACATGAAATTCTGAAATGATGACCACAATTATTTAGATAAGACTATTTTATCATTACTATTGATAATTATTCATATGCATAAGCATGAGTTATTTCCTAATTATTGTTATGGTATTCAGCTTTTGCATTGAGTGTGCCAAATTTAAAAACCTGAAAATAGACACTTGATATCAAATTAGACTACAATTAAAAACTAATTTGAATTGTATTTACACTTTTGATTATTTTTAATTTTCATTTTTAAATTTAGATGTATGAATTTGCATGAAAATATTGACTTAAAAATAAATTATAATTGAAAAGACACGTTACATGAAATTAGAGATTTAGAGTGTATGTATTATTGAAAGACACTTGACATTAAATTATAGTACAATATATATATATATATATATATAGAAGGTTTGTTTTACATTTTTGCATATATATATATATATATAAAGGGAAAAATGTAAAACACACTTTCTAATTTCACCATATTTCATTTCATTCCTCTAAATATCAAATTTATTTAATTAAGACTTCTCCATCAACTTCTATTAAATGTTGTGGTTAATTGTCCAAAATTTTATTTTATTTCTTCAAATTTAAAAAAAATCTAATTAATGATTGAAAAATATTTTATAAAATTATTAAAAGAATAAATTTTAATCAAAGCTTACAAAGAGCCCTTAATTGAATAAACTTAAATCATAGGGGACTTAAATGAACAAAAACGAAAGTTAAAAAACTGAAATGAATTTTAATAAAACTCAAAATGAATTTTGTATTTTAGCCGATTCATTCATTCTCTACCAAAAAATAATAATGATTTCATACGTAGACTTGGGTTGACAATAGCAGGGCTAGTACCTGTATGGAGTGATCTGTCTTCTCTTTAATCTCTATCTCCAGAATAATTATTCCAAATAGCGTAATCTACTTTGTTGTATAGTACCTTCTCCAAAAAAAAAAAAAAAAAAAAAATTGTTGTATGGTCCGAATTTACTTATTTTCATTGATCAAAATTACGGTCATTGTTGACAAGAAAGTGGAAACTTCTTACCAGGGAAAAAAGATAAGAAAAGGAAATTAAATTCAGAAAAAAAAAAAATGACAACTTTTGACACTTTTTGATGTGGTAGGTGGTTAGTGATAAATAAAAAAATAATGTTACTGATGAGGTTTAGATAAGAATCAATATAAGCTTTTCACATCAATAGGTGTAAAAATTAAAAAATATTGTAATATTTTTTTGGTGTATGTAACATTGCTTAATTAAAATTCAAGATCCGTAAATTAATAAAGGGCCAGGAATTTATATTACATGAGTGCAACTTTTTATTGATTATTTATTTGCTAAAAACTGGTTAAAATTAAATAACATTAAAAAAATGGAAAGAGTTGACCGATGTCACAAGTGTATTGGTTTAAGAATTATTTTTTTAAAAAAAATTATATAAAAATAAAAGATTAATTAACTTATAGATTTTTATGTTTTCATGAAAAGTAGTGTTAAGGCTTTTTTAAAATAATCTATTAACAAATGTCATGAAAACACCCGTCAATAAGGCCAAGAAAGGAAATTACACTTTAAATTTAAACAATTGTATATAGACAAATAAACTTAAGAACAAAAAACAAAAAAGAAGTTGTTAGACAAAAAAAAAAAAAAGAAAAAACACGTTGAAGATTTCCCTATCTATCAATTCCACTCGGTATTTTATCTAAAATCAATTCCACTCGGTGTTGCTTTTGTTTAGAGACTTCAGAAGTTCTGAGGCTTCTGACTTCTTAAACTCCTAAAAGGGTAAAACTAGGTACGACTCTTTCAAAATGAATATTCTGGATTCTACTACGAGAATTGCGGCCTTTTTAGGTCTTCTCATAGCCATAGTAAAAAGCTATAAAGGCCTTCTTTTGTGATACTTTAATGGACCATGTGCCAAATTTTCATGCTGTGCAACACGTTTTGTACCAAGTTTCACTAAAAGTCTTGCCGTTTCATTTATTGTTGCTTGTTGGACGGGGTCACTATATTCAAGAGTATCAAAATTTGATACTCGGATGTCAAAAAGAGTATCAAATATGAATTTTATGATCTATTTGTGACGTGTTTATCATTATACTAAAATATCAATTGTTTAAAACTCGGAGTTTTTATTTTATCATCAAAGATTTACTAGTTGAGCTAATTGAAACTTACCAAGAATGACAATCTTTATTACTAGAAAGAAAATATGTTGTAATAGAGTAACTAAAACATATTCATAAGTTTGGTTGTGAATTGTAACATTAAATTAAAACTTAAGATCTGATAGGTAGAAATAAATCATGCTTGGAACCGTCAGCTTGTGATATGTCAAGGGCCAAAGCTGACGGGGCTGGACGGATGATGCTGAAGACTTCAGAGCTGACGGGGGGAATTTAGTTTCACTTGAAGGTCCTATAACAAGGCAAAGCTGATGACCCTGATAAGGGAGTAATCAAGCTAACGACCCTAACAAGGTAGTAGGCGAAGCTGACGACCTCGACGAGGGAGTAGGTGAAGCTGACGACCTCGACGAGGGAGTAGGTGAAGCTGACGACCCTAAAGCTGACGGCTTCAATGAAACCTTGGCTTGGCCGCCACGCATAAGTATATAAGGAAATGACTTGTATCCCACGCTGAATGTTAGTTTCCTACAAGGAAAGGATTCCGCGATCTCCGCTCATAGAGACTCCTATAAGGAAAAGACTTCTACTCCAAGGAGGAGAGGTCAACCTTCGACTACTATAAAAGCCCCAATACCCTCACAAATCGAGGTACGCATAATTAACCCCTCTCTAGCACTCTAGAGTTGAAAAAGAAGTTCTGACTTGACCTTCGGAGGGTACTTGGCCGGCACCACACCGGTGCTCTTTGTTAGGTCTTCTTCCTTTTGTGTTGTGCAGGTGTCGTTTCGAGCATACAAGCATTGTGCAACTCACTGGTGAAATTCACGGCATCATCAAGATCTATTTTAGAAAATATCTAACTCATACAATTATATTTCATTAAAAATAATTTTTTTTAATTTGAGAGAGATGAATTAAGTTTTTATGATTTATTATTTTTATAATTGTTATGTGTATAGGGAAAATTTGTTTATTTAGAAATATATTAATTTTAGAAATTATTACTCCTACTAAGGAATAACTATTACTTAGAGATGAATAATTATTCCTTATTTTAAAGAATAACTATTCATAAAGAATTATTATTCCCAGTAATAAAAATATCACTAAACTAAAGAATAGCTAAACCATAGAAATAACTATTATATTACAGTATCTATTACAATCAACCAAACATGCCTTAAACCATTTCACTGTGTATTCGTTTCTTCATTTTCTTATATATTCTTTTTTTTTCCTCCAAAGGCATTCCAATATGAAAGATTAAGAAAGGGGATTACCCCCTTGCACCAATCCCCATTTGAGTCTCTAGCTTAATTATTTTGAGCGCCTCATGTTAGATATAAGTATTGTACTTTATCATTTTAGAAAAAAAAAAAAAAAATTAGGTAGTCCTGAAGGTGTTCTGGGCTCTCATAATGGGTGTAGGCCCCACATGTGATCTCACCATGGGGCCCACACCATTTATGATAGCCCAGAGTAGTGCACTAGGACTATTTTCCATATGATAAAGTACAATACTTTAGCATAAAAAAGGTGGAAAACATGAAAAAAAAAAAAAAAAAATGTTATATCTACAACATTTTTATAACAAATTTTAAGTGACAGCTTATTATTGGTTGTTATGAGCGGGCAAAAAAATAATTTAAGTTGTAGATTTAAACTAGAACTAATAACAACTTACCACCTATAATTTATTTTGTACTGTTGTGAAAATATTGTGTACGTAGCAACTCTCAATTAAAAAAAAAAAAAAAAAAAAAAAAAAAAAAAAAAAAAGGAAAGCAGGGTGAGGAATGAAATTGCATTTGTTTATGGGTCAAATTCAATTCAGTTCTTCATTCCTCACTCAAGTTTTAGTGGATCTGAAAACAGATCGGGCTATTTTCTGACACCTCCTTTAGCCTGAGGCCTGGAATGGAATTCGGACCAGTTGATGTGCTCTATTATTTTCTTAAGAGGGTCTGATATTTAGCAAGAAAGCCCAAAAAAGGTTTGGCAAAGTGGGCTCCCAACTTTGTGATGGTCTGGCTTTGAATTTGTTTCAGAGACCTTTTAGCTTTATCCAAGACCTAAACGAATTGAAAGCCCATACCTCAGCTCATGCCCACCTTGGATTCTGATCCAAATTGAGTTCAATTTAGAAGACAGAGAGAGAGAGAGAGAGATGTTCATACTTCATAGATCATAGTTCATACACATACACATGACCATTTCTGAGAATGAAATATCATGAAAAGACAAAGAGGATTTCATGCTTTATGCTTTAGAAAAAGCAAATACGTACCTACAGAAGAAAAAGAAATGAAATATCTATAGGGATTCCATTTTTTGATGGAATCTGCAAACCACTTGTTTGAACAGCATAGGGCTATACACGTAAGCTAATGGTAGAGCATATTACCAATGTCGCATCATATGGAGCAATAAGAACTTCGGATGAAAATGGTGGTCGAATCGAATATACCATGAACTGGAAAAAATGCCATCCAAATTTAGAAGAAACGTGAGGTCAATGTCATCTTTTTGTGAAGCTCACCTAGACCACATATCCAACCACTAAACATTTAAAAGAAAATCAAGCACGAGAGCCTAAAACAAAGGCTGAGTATCTCAATCAAGCTTTATGTATATATTCTTCAATGTCTTTACAGGCAATAAAGTACCATAATGTTCTTATGTTCAGCTACAATTTAGAATCGAAATCATGATTTTGAAAATTGGCTTTCCACTAAGAATGGGAGAAAGAGCAGAATTTTATCTTGCCTAGATAATTTATAAAAAAAAACAATTAATAAAGCTGAAATGTAGACTTCATAAACAAATGGAGCACATAGACGTAGGTTTCTCTATCTTTGAAATTAAGGCCCTAGTGTAGTCGAATATGACGAATCGACTTTGTTTGTTAGTGGATGATGAACCGTACATCTCTCTCTCTTTTTTTATGGATGAAAGACACCCATGGTATTATAAAAAATTTACAAAATTACAAAAACTTTATTGAGGTTCATTAGAACCAACGACGCTGATGTGAACAGGACTTTGTGAATACTTTTGTTATTGGAACATGTCTTGTGTTGAGAGAGAAGCAAATTTGAGTGGCCATCATTTAATTTAGAGGGCTTTAATTGGTAGTAGAATTGGACCTATTCACATATCTAACTTGCCCTTCTCTGTTCGAATGACAGATGATGGAGATGACTAAAGGCTTGTTCCCTCTTGGCATCTTGCGCTCTTTTTAGGTTTTTTTTGTTTGTTTTTGAAGAGACTCCTAATTTCCAACTTGAATGTATATGATTCTGCGCACTTATCCTATTGGCTATTTCTTTAACTTTCTATTTACAAATTGTCAATCTACCCCGACACCACCCACCTAACCAATAGTTTAATATAGAAAATCCTAAATTACTCTTAACAATATATAAATAAGCTTTTTAGAGAGCAACAATGACCTCAAAAAATGCTTGTGAGGTCTTTTTACTTGCATTTTAGTTAAGTATAAGACATACTTGTTTTCCAAGTTAAAAGGAAAAATTATGACAATGGACATTATAGATTTTCCTTCAACAGTGAGATGGTTAGAAGTCAATTTGCAATGAGTTCAAAATGTGAAAAAATTTACTAATGGAAATCACTGGAATCACGTGAAATTTGGTGAAATAAATCTTTGTGAAGATCCACTGGCTATGACCAATGTCGCTTTTCGAGCAAATTCCTTCAAGTAGGCTTACCACATGAGTCAATTTTTGTTTCGTGATGGAAGGTACAAGACTAATATTAAAATTCTATGCTTGCAAAGATGACTATTAAATGCATGCAACCCAATAAATCAGTATCTAAACCGATCTAATTGTTTAGTTGAACCACTTATGCAATCAAAGAAAACAGAGCGAGTTTTCTACTACTCATGTAACTTGAATGGGTTGTTTTCGCCACAAAAATTTTGTTATTTTGAGTAAAATTGTCTTTATATGATAGTTCATAGTTCCATTTTCTGCTTTTCTTCTATTTAAAACAAGACGGTTTGGCATTTTGCTATAGTCAATAATAAGTTAGGCCCCCCTCTTTTTTTTTATATAATTTCTTTTCTGCCTTTGAAGTTCAACAGCAACTCTAGTCCCTATTAATTGCAATAATGTTGCTCACTAGCCTCTAGACGGGGTCACTCTTACCTGCTTACTGAGTGACTTTGCCAAAATCAAATCCCAATATAAGTTATATTTCAAACAAAAATATCATACAGTGTTATTTTATTTTTTATGTTTTGGTGATTGTTTCTTTTTTCTTTCTTCTTTAAAGCCTTTTAATAATTTTAATAATGAATATCACAATCAATTTTCACTCTCTTTCTTTTGGGTGGAGTACATATATTTATTAATCTTGACCAAAGAGCAAGGCTTTCTCCCTTGACATGGAATATATGAATTTTTATTTTTGATAATTGAATTCAAGCACATTCGATCGCGTGTTTGTCAAGCACTCTGCTCATCTATTGTACCTCTCCCTTTGTCTGCAAAAACCCTGTAACTCTGTTTCTTTGGTACTAAAACAATGTTTCTTTTCTTTTCTTTTTTGATGTGCTAAAACAATGTTTCAAAGTCACGTGTTTGATAACATCAACATGAGATTTCAGCCCATTCAAAGCCTTCCTCTCAAATTGCTTGAGATTGGATAGATTTGTGTGTGATTGCTAATTTTCGATAACTTTTTTTATAATAGTAATAAATAAATAAAAAATTTGGTAATTTTAGTGTTAAATGTGTTATAAAAAAACCTAAATAATAGTTTATTTCAATAAAAAAACTAAAAGCCAGATTATTTGTTAAGAAGTTGAAATAAAAAGTAAAAAAATAATTCTTTTTTAACAATTTCCAAACACATACAGAGTTGATTTTTAAACCAGTTCAAAAGCATGGTCCTGGTTGAACTACCGATTGGCGGTTTAACCCATTTTTTAATTTTTTTTATATAACTGAACCGGATTGATTTTCAGTTCATTATAAAATAAAATTTGACTCTAAATTAGTTTGATTTTTTTTTTCAACTCGTTAGGTGACGTTTTATAAGACTAAATATATTCTATATTTTATCAAACAAATTACATGATTCATTAGCTTAAAAACTGGGATCAAAAATTTATTATCAAACTTTGTCCTAAAATACAATTATTAGACTAAAGCAACATATAAAGAGCGACATAGACATAGCCATAGATGGAAGTATTTGGTTATAAAAGAAGAAGATTTGCGTGGGGAGAGGTTCAGTTATCTAGGAACAAGTGATTGTTCTCTCAAACAAAGAAAGCAAAAGCCCAGCCAGAGTCCAGTCCACACTCCACGCTCTGAGTCTACGAGTCTTTGGTCTTATAGTCCACCCACAGCTTCTCACTACTCACTAGTCACTACTCTCTCGCTGTTCAGTCACACTCACTGCCACTCACTCACTCTCTCTCTCTCTCTCTCTCTCTCTCTATATATATATATAAGAATTTTCCCCTTCAATTCTCATTTCATATTCTTTCAAACTTTCCTAGCTAGAAAGTCATTTCTCTTTCACTCTCACTTTCAACTTTCAAGAAAGCGAGCAGAGCAGAGGCAGAGAGTAACGATGTTTCGCATGGCGAACCTCTTTCGCTACGTGGAGATTTGTCTGGCTCTGGTTCTCTTCTCGTGGACCTTCACTCGTCTCCCCTTCGCCGTCAAACTCTCCGGTGAGTATTTCCGGCAACTCTCAGCTTTCGTCTCGAGCCCTCTCTTCGTGTTCATACTCTGCAATGTCATCATCGCCACACTCATCCTCAATTCTGGCTGTTTCTCTGCCCAAAAACCTGTTGCTGACAATGCCGAGACTGAAATCTACGAGGACCTCATCAAACAAGGCGTCGACAGCGAGGAGCCGCCGTCGGAGACCGACCCTTCGGTCCTGACTGAGCCATCGGGATTGGTTGTCTACCAAGACAAACAGATCGTCTTGGAAGAGAAGAAGAGCACTATCAGCGGCGAAGCTGAAATGGATTCGGATTCGAAAGTCTGTAGGAGGACTCAGTCAGAGAAGTTCGAGCGTGAGAGTTCGAAGAAACCTCGCCAAAAGCTCCGTCGTTCGGAGACGGAGAAGTGCATGAAAGTTGCTCAGTCCGATGAGAATTTTCCCGAGAAAGAGTATCCAAAGCTAAGCGACGAGGAGTTCCAGCGCACCATAGAGGCCTTCATTGCCAAGCAGTCCAAGTTTCATCGCGAAGAGTCTCTCGCTATTGTTGTTTCCAACCATAGCTAGCTGATGAGTCGCTCTTTACATGAACAGTGAAGTTGCTGTTTTACACTTTTGTCAATATGCTATGTACACCGTTAGTAATTTCTAGCTGAGAAAAAAAAAAAAAATCAAATGAAATTAACTTTTTTTAATATGTTAAATTTCTTGGTTAATTTAGTGTGATAGTTTTACAATTTAACTTGTTAAAATATGAGTGCAATTGGCTATGTGAGTGTTAAAGGAATTTGTGCTAAAGGATATGGAAGATATGGAATTTTGGTACTAAAATCTGTTTGTCTAGTTTTTTGATATTTTGAGTTGGAAAAGTTCTTTTCAATAATACTATATTGGTGGAAGTAAGGGAATAGTATTGTATTCGAATTTCCATCATACCATGGTGATGTATGTGATTGTGAATACGCTTTCCTACCCAATAGTTGTTGCTTTATGGATTTCGAAGAAAATATTGTCAGCATTCAATACCCTTTTATTTTTCCCTTTAAACTTCTAAACAAATCTTCAATTATAAGGTGTGAAACTCCCAACCATAGAAGAATCCTTGATATGAACAAAAAGAAATAATTATTTGTATTTGAATGAAACAAAATTTAATAAAGGATGAATGTTAAAATTTGCTTGTTGATTGTGGGAAGATGTATCACTTGGATATGAGCTCAAAAGGTTTGTGCTTTAATCCAGTTTGGCATAAGTTTGTTTTTATTGTGTATACAATAAATAATTATTGTACATCCATGTTATAGTGTTATACAAATTTCAAAGGAAAATGGGGCCTCCTCAATATTTTTGGCTCATTCTTCTTTGATAGCAAGTAGCAACAAATCAACAATGACCAATTATGGTCTTTGACTGACATGCCTTGTTCACTTGTTCTCAAGGAACTGAAAGCCTCTTGTAAATACTAATGATTTGTCATTAACATGCAACAAACTTGAAAGGACCCATTACTGTAAAAGTTTCCACATTCTTCTTCTTGGAATGATTAACAATCTAAGAGGTCACACCAAGCTTTGTCAATGCTATATAGTCTTAAGAGGTTACCATTGAGCATTGTCCCACTCAAAGAACTTTATTCTTTTTCCTCTAAGCAACATAGTTTCTTAGTGGATATATGTACCAATCGTCATAAAATTATATGATAATTATTTCCCAAGTGTACTTAACTTTCACTATCCCGGTAATCTCTCATAGAAAAGTAGCTTTTTTGCTTCCATAATTCCATTGAGAGATTAGATTTTTAATTGAGTGATCTTCATTTTTCTGCGCCAAACAAGCTTTTCTCATTTCTTTTCCCACTTTAATTTTTTTAAAATACCCTTTTCCCCTTCTCTCTTTTAAGGCAATGATGATAAATCCACAATGGTGCTTGCATTATTTACCTCATCGGATTCTAAAACAGCTTTTACCAAATTTATAAACACACCTTTTGCTCATTGCTTTGCTTAATGTCTCCCATGAGACAAGTCATACACTTTGCCTTAATTTCTTTTATGGCATTATTATTTTTTAAGTTGTATTTGTTTTTATTACTTTATTTCTACCAAACAAGACTACCATTTTATTTTATTTCTCAGCTTGCTTGACCCGGTAGAGAGAAAATTTGTTTAGGCATGTTGTATTGGGGTTTTTAGTGGTGGGTGCCAACAGCCGATGCCTTTTTTGAAGGAATGTATATTCTAAATCTAGTGAATTCCATATAAATTATTTATAATGTAGCAGCTTGCTCTTATCCATTAGTTGGAGAAGTTTTTTTTCTTTCAAAAGAGACCCTCAATTATTTTTGTAAAGGGGAAGAAGACCTTCTTTTGTCCGTTGGAAAAAATGGAAGGTCAGTCTTTTTGCCGTGTGAAAAATTGGAAATGTAAAAAAGACAACATTATATTGGTTGTTGTGTAAGGCCCCAAGAGGCTCTATCTAGTCCCTATCAAAAAAAAAAAAAAAAAGAGGCTCTATCTAGTGTAAAATTCATCTGGGGCTAACCATAGACTCTTTAGCTCTTATATATAACCTATTAGGGTTCTTTGTAATCACACTTAATTATGTAGAACCGTTAAAGAATTTCACAATAAATGTAGGCCATTAGGTCAAACTACGTAATCTTAGTGTGTGTTTGGATATCAATGAAAAATTAAAATTATTTTACTATTCAGTTATTTTTTTTACTATTTATGGGTCTCACTGCACTTTTTAATACTATTCATGAATTTCGCTGTATTATTTCGACTAGCTTTTATTTTTAGCAATAAATTTTCAGTTTCAGCAAAATAACTTTTATCTCCACTTACCCCTAGCGTTCTATCTCATTCATTGTTTTTGCTTTTCTATTTTCTCTTTTTTAAGTTCATGAGAGATATTGTAATCATACACCTATTAAACAAAGAAATGTTACCTTGCATTTATGAGCAAGACTACATATAACACTGGGCAGTGGGGAGCCATGCCCCACCACCCCCCCCCCCCCCCCCACCCCCCACCCCCCCACCCCCGCGACTTTTTGCAAAATTCAGCTTTCACTCTTAGGTTGAAACTCTCTCAAAAAAAAAAAAAAAAAACTTTTAAAAATATATATGGAATTATGGATACCCCAAACACTTCATATTTCTTATATAACCTTCTTATATTAGTAAATTCTATCTTTGGCCCCCTAATCTTGAAGTCCCAGTTCCACCCCTGCTTGCCTGCATAATTGCAGGATAAGCACAAGAGCAGATCATTGCTTCATTAAAAAGCAAGTGAAGGCTAGAATTCAATTTAAACTGATGAGAATAAGGAGATATATTGCAATTCTGTAAATTTGCTTTAACTCTTGTAATTCCTAGCTTAGTGAGTTAGGTTTTATTTTTGTCAAACCCAATAAACGAATGAAAACAAATTTTTTAAACAAGCACAAGTTTTTTTGTGGATTTGATTCATAAATTCAAAACTAACTAAAGGAGGCTGTAATTATAGCCAATTATGGAAGAAGCTGGCATATTTCTTTTCGTAGTTATATAAGAATTGGAAGCATATGACAAGATAAGTTATTGTATGGTTGGTTGTATGGTTGGTCCCTTCACAAACTTATACTTACAAGCTGCAGCTTACAGATGGGGGACATAGATGGAGACACACAACGGGGACTCGCTTATTTGGATTCCTACAAAAGCTGCGAACTGAAGTTAGAAGGAGAAACCTGTTGACAAGGACTTTGAATATTGGAGATTTGAGTACAGGTACTTTTTGTATTTCCCATCTATCTACTCCTATTTAGCTTTTAAATATGTCTGTGTTTAAGGTCCCACATTGCAAATTGCACTAGGCTATGTATATATTCTCCAAATCAACTCCGTCGTTAAGCTATAGATTTAATGCGTTTTTAAATAAAATTTACATGTAACAGGACCAAGAAAAATTTATGTTCGAACTTTAGAAACTTTACAATGTTTCTGTTTGTCATGATAATTCAATCCTTTAAATGGGGCATCTACTGAGACATCACCATCACCATGACCAATTATTCCAATGGCGCACTATTTCCAACCTTGAAAATAGAAAGATGTCCTCTCTGGGGACTTAGATAACAATTGCTTCTTTGCTTAAACAATAATATGACCATGTTGAATCAAATTCCATCTTATTAAACCTTTCCCTTGATGTGATCAAGTTTTGGTTTCTTTGAGATTGAGATGACAACCATCATAGAAAGAAAGGAGTCAAAGTTATCATATAAGCTTTGCTTGTCTTGTACCACAACATTATATGTATGTATTTCAAGACACATGTCATAGGATTAGATAGAGAACTATAAGCGAAACAATTATTACAAAAATTGTTACCAAAAAAAAATTTATTGCAAAAGTCAATCATGATAGAGTTCATGCGTCAAGGAAGAGTGATTTGTGTTGCACTCTTAAAATGTTTGATCAAAATTTCCGTCAAGTGGCTATATTCATCATATTTTGTTTCTCTATTATGGGGTTTTCACATGAATAATCCTTTTTTTGATTTTTTTTTCAAAGTCCAAATTCCACATAGAAATGGAAAGATTTTTAGTTGATAGATATATACCAAGTGCAATTTACATAAATTTTTGTGATTTTGGTTAATATAGACTCAAAACCTTCGAATTGTAATAGTTTAAAACTATACTATAAACATTTATGTGCTTAAACTTTTGAGTTTAACTTAAAAAACTATAACATGCTCTAAAGTTTATTATATGATTATCCCAATCCCAATTCCCCCCAAATTTCCTTACACTTTCATTGAAAAGGGAAGTGGGGTAGGGGCAGGGGCAAATTTGTAGGGCAAAATGCTGGATATGTATGAGGGGGATTGTGTGTAAAAGTGGAAAGAAAGATACCCTATACAGTCAATAGAGGAGGGGCCAGCTAGCCTAGAATTGTTTAGATAGTTGGCTTCTTAAATTGACAGCCTTCCCCAGTTGTCTCTTCTGGTTTTAGGGCCAGGCTTCAGCCAACTTGTTGGGGATCCTTAACAATGTATTTGGTCCTCTGAATGTTGATTATTGCAGTAGAATTATCATGTTCCTTTTTCAGTATACCATACCATATACAGCATAAAATCTAGTAAAAACTGTGTGTATATGGGATGAGACCAGTTAGGCAATTTGTTTTGTTGTCAACCATATGTGGTAGTTGATTTTTCTCCAAGACATAAATTCCATTCTTGCATTACTTCTTTGAACTTGATCATTAATTTTTTTTTTTTTTGAAGGCTACTTGATCAGCAATTAAGCTCTAATAAATATCAGAATTCTTACCAAATAAGGGCTCACACAAGAATGGTTGTCCAAATCATACATTTTTTATATGAAGATCATTAGCAGTTGCATTTGTCAAATCCTAGTTTGATATTGACATTCACAATTTAGTGTTAATGATGTGATATTTACTATAAATAAAAATAATAATTCCATATGCATTTTTTTGGGGTAACCCTTTCTTTATCTACACTACATACAAGGGAAGAGATAAAAAATAGTATTTGTTCACACCAATAATGTACCATTGTTGAAAAATACTAAAATTATTGTCAATTTTACTATAAAATATTTATAAATTAACATTGCATTAGCTGTAATTAGCATTACATAAATAACATAATAATAATATATATAAAAACTAATGACTTTTGTATTGTGTTTAAAAATTAACACATTAGTTAATAAAATTTACATAATAAAATTTGAAACATCTTTGACATCACTTGCTAGTAAAAGTCTCGTACCATTAGTGTTTTATCGTTCAATTGTTTCTTCTTGTATTTTTAATAGAAATGTTTAGGGTCAAAATTCTAAAGTTGAATGGTATGTTAAGGCTATATCACGAGTAAGCAAGCCCCGCAAATTTATCCTCAGCCTTGAGACCGGCCTGTGTATCTTGGGCTCTGGAAAGTGGAAGCAAATTGGGCTCTCATTCCTCAAATAGCTGGTGACTTGTTCTGTTCAGTCAAACAAAGTGGGCCCTCGCATCTGACCGAAAATAAGAAATGGGTTCTACTTACACTAGGCTTCCCTTAAATGTAAGGCCCAAAGTTCACAAACACAACATTTTAATTTATTATATATGTTTCATGATAATTGCCTTTTATTATAAGGCCAAGACATCAATTTAACTCTAAATATCTTATTATTATACTTCAGAAGAAAATAGATTAGCTACAATTAGATACTACTTCAACCACACTCTTATTGTATCATACTGTAATTATCATTTCTCTAATCAACTTCAAACTTAACGGCCCACACTAACAAATTAAAATGGTCTATGGGTGTCCCGCTATATGCGCAAATGATTAGAACTTGCATGCATTCATTAGGCACTCAATGAATCAAATGTGGATCAAAATGAATACTTCCAACAAAATACATAGCAAATAAAGCTAAAACTGAAAACAAACTTTAGGGCCCCTTTTCAACACTTTTTATTGGGTTGTCAAACACCACAATTTTCTTCTTAAAAAAGTGCTTTCAACACAAAAAACACTTTGTATGGATTGGACCCATAGTCATATCATATGGTACAATGCACTGTACCCAATGACAATTTCACTCTACTATGGTGGGGGTGGGGGTGCTTTGTAATGCAACGATGAATGAATAACATTTTTAGGCTAGCTAATGTTGCTTGATGGGTTATGCTTTGTTTGGCCAGCTTGGAAAAGAAAGCGCCAAATTGACATTTATTATTATTGTTATTATCAATTTTTTATCCTTTAGAAGAAACTGTAACAATTGGGGGTGGTTGGTCTATTGGTCATGAACTCATTTTTAAGGGTTTGGGAAGTGCTGGTCATAAGTTTGAATCTTGTAATAAGAAATATTTGGGAATAAAACTCTATACTTTTTACTCATGCTCACTAGCGTCTTTAATGGGGTTAAGTGCACAGTTATGCCTCATTCAGATCTCTTACTCCCAATGGCTTAGGCACAACGAGTAAAGTACCACTATGATTACATTTAGTTGGAAGATGCTAACCCAGGTGGTTCTCCTACTCATTTTCTTCCATAAGAAAAAAGAAGATAAAACTGAAAATTAGAGCATTTAGGAAAAAGCTTTATAGTTAATTGTTTATGCTTTATAAATTCGGAACTTCAAAACATTATTCATTGTTATATACCAAACCAAACATTTAAAATACTAAACATTTCACTTAAAGTTCTATATCACAAAAGCTTTACTACTAAAAGTCTAAAACTCTACCTCCCAAATGATTCTGTCATTCAAATCAAAGTGATGACTGCAAAACACATGCAGTAATATTAACACAAGTTCATCCCATCCCATTGATATATTATTATGCCTTCCTCCTTCGATTCATAGTTTCATACTTTTCTTAGAACAATAACAAAAGTGACGGGCTTAATTTCTTCTTTAGCCATTTCTTCATCCACCATTCTTCCATAGATTTCAAACAAATTGTCTAAAATCCTCGGTCCAAAATGGTCGGAAATCATAGATTCTTGGATGGCCCTAACTGTCCTTGCAACAGCAGCACCATAGCTCTCTTCGTCTTTTTCATCCCTCTCTATTTCAAACATTTCCAGCCGGTCCAACTCAAAAGAACCTTCCTTTCTCACTTCATCTTCTATTTCATTTTTTGATGGTGCATAGAAATGCACATCATAGGTATCAAGCTTCTCTACCTCAAGTTCTCCCTGTAAGAGACACCAACAAATTAAACAAAAAACTAAAATTATGATGATGTACACGTATTATACATCTATGAATAAAAAAATCATTTGTTTCATTTTTAGTGTTTCACTTTATTCTTCATTTACTATAATATGTCATATGCACGTCTAATTTATTTTTCTTGTCATTTCAAACTTTAGTTATTTTAAATTAAAAATGAAAGGGACGTGTGTCATGAAATGATAATTAGTGGAGCAAAAAGTGAAAGAAAGTGAGAAAATTAAAATTTTACTTTGATTATTTGTATATGTATACAAGAAATTTGCTCCATATGATGGTACATAATATGCCATTAATTACCTTGGAGATCAAATTGGCAAAGGACCGTGAGAGAAGTTCCCAAAAGAAAGAGTTGCCTCTGTCAACATGGTCAGGACCTCTCCTACCAAGCAAGATAAGCACCATTCGTCCTCCAACAATTAGCTCCTCAGACCGTGACCCAAGAAACAACATGAAGTCCTCCTGGAATTGCTTATAGTATGCCTGGGAAACCTTTGGAGGGCTGGATTCAGAAATGTAAACGTGGCCTTTGTTTATTGACCTGCCTTGCTCATCGTAAAGTGCTGGAGGAACCTGCATAATATAATGGCTGATTATAAGCATGCACTCAAAAAAAAAAAAAAAAAAAAAAAAAAAGTCTTACCCTTGAGAGCCAGTGCAAACTGTAGGATGAATAGACAAAGTGCAAGCAATTGTTGGGAAAAAGTCTTCCATAAAAAGAGCCAGCATAACCTCCAATGAAAATAGAGGGACACACACCACTTTTTTCTTTTCTAAGCTCCCTGTAGAATTCTGGCAAGGTCTTGAAGATTGAGTTGAAGTCATTTGTTGGAAGATCATTAAGGTACACGCGGAACTCTGGTGGTTGATGCAGCATTAATGTACTGCTAGTCCTTTCAACAGCTCTAACAATATCTTTGATGATGGTCAAGGTATTGGGTCCAGAAGAGCAACCCAAATCAGCTATTCCTATGCTCTTTGGAGTAGTTGTGACAAAAAGTTCTTGTATGGTTTCTGTGGTTATGTGCTTCATCATATCAGACGCTTTCTTCTGTCAAAAACAAAAAAAAAACAAAAAAAAATTAAAAACAAAGAAAAGCAAAATAAGGAAATAGTGAAACTAATTAGCAAAAGAATGAGCATTCCAACCCCAGGAGAGACAAAAGGGGTACACCTGAAATGAGGAATTTTTGGCATAACTAGTGACACCATCACCTCCAGTCATATGGAAGACTTTCTCCACATCCATGTTGGTTGGAGTTTGCCCTTGAACATAGTGCTGTTTTGTTCTCTTTTTAAAGCCAATTCATGTAATGCTTTACCTTTCGGTTTACTTTTTTTTTTCTTTTCTGATTTGTCAGGTCAAAATATACAGTTACCATTAGTCTCTAAAGTGATCGTATTTAGCTTCTAACACAGGTTGTGTTGAGTTACGTATTTAGTAGAAAGACCGGTGCTTCCCTCCTGCCACCCTCACTGTGGCAATTGTTGTTGTCGCTGTTGATAAACTAGTCACTTTCAAACTCTAAAAAAAAAAAAAAATTTAAGTAATCCATTTTAGTTCCTAAAATTTTTTTTAGTGGTCACTTGCTCTAGTTGAGTGATGAAGTGTCACTTTTTAGTTTGTCCATATCAACTAAAGGATTAAAAGCAATAATAACTTTAAACTTTAGAGTTTAGACACTAAATTGCTCCTAGGTTAAATTTAGGAACCAATAATATGTATTTAGCATGTCAAGAGTCTTGTAGCTTAACTATTATATTTTGGTGTTTCCAGTGAAAACATCTAGGCTCAAATCACTCTTTTCCCAACAATTGAATTATCCCCAAAAAAAAAAAGTATCTAGCATATTAATTATTATGATAATCAAGAGCGCATCTAATATGTGTAAAATGTTTTTTTGTTTTTTGGTGTGCGCAACATAATTTATGTTAATGAAGCTCAACCATACACGATTAATGATTGATCATGGTTTTAATAGTATCAGACTCATTTGCATTGATCACAATGAATCCATTTGTATTGTTAGGATCATAACACCCGCCATGAACACGAGAGAGTCAAATACCTCATGAGTACAGTGTCGTGACTAGGTAATAAAATAATTAATTAAAGTCCTGAAATGGACTGTTCGTCTTCGTGCACCTCTTGGCTGAACCAGTTCTAATTTTTGGCTCGTTGTTTATGCTTGCTCATTGAAAAATAGCAATAATTAGTGTTTAATTGAAAAATAGCATTAGTGCTTGAGTGGACTTAATCCCGTTATGCATTAATGCTCATTCCCATATTAAAACTAATCCTTATGAGCACGCATGCAACCACCCTCGTTCAAAGTGCTTGAACTGTTCCTTAGCTGCTTTTTGCTTCATTTACAAATTACAAGCCCTGTAGTGTTGAGAGTATATCACACCTTGCTTAAGTTACGTGTTTGTTTCAGCCCAAAAAAAAAAGGTTTATAGTGTTTTGTTGGTTTTTTGAGATGTCTGACTAAGGTCAGGCTTATTTATTTAATTTTATTTCAAACTTACTCCTTAATAAATTTTAAATAGAAGATTGAGAAGACAAATTGATAAGGGGTGAAAAACGGCTACTTAAATTTCTAACAAATTTTCCTCTCTATTTTTTTCTCCAATATGAGATAGTAAAGTTTTGGTGTCCATAGAAAACACCCTCGTCCACATCCACCATTTTCTATACACCCAAATTTGCATCCAACCAATCGGTCAAGGACCAATAATAATAATATAAGATATTTCAAATTATGACAATTAGGAGTATAAGTCTATAAATAGTAAAAGTAATTATTACCATATATATAGTAACAGGAAGTATGTGAATATCTGGGGGTCCACCTATAAATTTTGTACAAGAGTTAGCTAAAATGGAGGACAAAAACCATACACCTTTAGATGTTATAGGGGACACCTCTCTAGTCTTGTATTTCTAGTACTTCCCCTGGTTAAGGGAAGCAACTTTGAGGCAATCAAATCAAATTAGCTTTGCTTGAAAAATTAGATTCTTCTTGTCTATCACCTTGAAACAAAGCAGCGTGAGTGCCTGACAAGTGTCGTAGAAGGGAAATGCAGCTGACTGACCAGGTCACATAATGAGGGAGGGCCATGTAGTTGTGGTAGATGCCATTAAAAATTGATTTGAAATGATGAAATTGCCATTTTTCACTACAATATAAATGCGTGAACTTGAAATGAGGCCCTAATTCGGTAAGAATAAGTACAGAGGCAGGGTTGTAAACTCAATTATGAAAAAGAATATAGAAATTATTCTGCATCTGAAATCACTGTTTCCAAATTTGGTTCTTGTAGGACTGCAATTCAAAATGCATGGGTGTCGGCTATAAGCCTATAAGTTGGACCAAGGGGTCCCGTGGTAAGTACATGACATATTCACCTTCTCAGCCAAAATATCACTGTAGCCTGTAGGTAGGAATGGGAGAAATTGAATCTGCCTCGATGTTTACACAAAGATCACTGTAGGTAGGGGATTTAAATAGGAGGAATCACACCAATGAATCCAACAGAGCGGGAATTAGATTGGAATGTTGTGTGTATAGTGAAGAACCTGTAAAAAAAAGTAAAAAAAAAATGGCGAATCTATTTTCTACATCAGGGACCAACCTATGGGGTTGGTTTCATAACCTTCAAAGGTTAAATCAGAACTCTTAACAAAGGAACAAACTAGCAAAGTGATTATAAATGTCATGAATGTATTATCAGGGTATTGTTAGACAATTGTTAGTGAGATTGATAAATATTTTTCATAAAGTGTGGATGTTTTGACAACTCACCATTGCCCTCAACTCGGTTGAGGGAAGATGGACAAAAAATACTAAGACCACAAAAAAGTACATAATTTTTACCACAACTTGTCACCTAGCAAAAATTGTGAACTTGTTTGTGGTCCAATAATTTTTCAAGATAAATTTAGAGCGTGTCCCGTAAGACTATAAGATAGGGGGCTTCTATCTAAATAATCTTAAAGCCCCCTATCTTATAGCATTAAATGTGAATTGATCCGTAATTACATAACAATAAATACTGATTTAATAGGCTAAGATATCTCTGAGACTTCCTTGTGAAGCTTCTTGTTTTGAAGTGGGAGTGGCTGACTTAAAATTGAATAAAATCTTACTCCCAAACAAGTCCTCAGGGATTATAGCTATCTTGGTTAACTCAGACAACTAATTGTGGTGATTGGTTGCTACCAATCTCAAAGCTTTGGTTTTCCATTAAAGGATTTTGACCCCTCTCCAACTAATTTAATTATTTTCCTTGTTTAGTTTTTAGATAATCGTCCATAGTAATTATCTTATACTTATGTCTCTTTCTTAGAAAAAGATAATCAAATAATTTCCAACCTATGGGGTTGGTCTCATATCCTTCAAAGGTTAAATCAGAACTCTAACAAAGGAACAAACTAGCAAAGTGATTGTAAATGTCATGAATGTACCATCAAGGTATTGATTGCCAATTGTTAGTGGGATTGATAAACATTTCTCAATAAAGTGTGGATGTTTTGACAACTCACCATTGCCCTCAACTCGGTTGAGGGAAGATGGACAAAAAATGCTAGGATCACAAAAAAGCATAACTTTTATCACAACTTGTTATCCAGTAAAAATTGTGAACTTGTTTGTGGTCCTATAATTTTTCAAGATAAATTTAGAGTGTGTCCCATGAGACTATAAGATAGGGGGCTTCTATCTAGATAATCTTAAAGCCCCCTATCTTATAGCATTAAATGTGAATTGATTTGTAATTACATAACAATAAATACTGATTTAATAGGCTAAGATATCTTTGAGACTTCCTTGTGAAGCTTCTTGTTTTGAAGTGGGAGTGGCTGACTTAAAATTGAATAAAATCTTACACCCAAACAAGCCCTCGGCGATTATAGCTATCTTGGTTAACTCGGACAACTAATTATGCTGATTGGTTGCTACCAATCTCAAAGCTTTGGTTTTCAACTAAACGATTTTTGACCCCTCTCCAACTAATTTAATTATTTTCCCTGTTTAGTTTTTAGATAATCGTCCATAATAATTCTATTATACTTATGTCTCTTTTTTGGAAAAAGATGATCAAATAATTCCCAATCATGGACCTTTCGGATCCGTTTTTTAGTAAGGTACAAAATGTGTCGTCAAATATTTAATATGATTTCACAAGCATGGGATTAGGCTAAGATGGAAAGGATTTGTCTTCCCCAATGAGGTTAAACCGGCTTCCTTTCCTTCTAGTTTGACCTCCGTCGACAAAAATTGAGTCTTATTAAGGCCAACTCAACTGCCTAACCGGCAAGGAATTTGCATAGCGATGGTGGAGTAGTAATGGAAGCAATAATAAATATAGAAGTTGCGATCAATAAGGTAGGGATAATCACGATTCCTAACTAATGGGCTAAGAAATCCCAAGTAATTCAGTCTTATGGTTCCTTGTTATCATTGCAACCAGTGAGGTAGGGGCCAGTGCAAAGTGGAGATATGTAAGTTGTAAGCAGTAGTGGCTGGATACGTGTAAGACTTTTCAAGATCAAAGATTGGCAAAAGTGTGGTGAGGATAAGGATGTTTCATTCTGAGTTGGTCAGTGCCCATTACAAATAGTAAGGGCACATACACCGCACAAAGAGGAGCTGGAGCAGCACAAAGAAGTTCTTTTGGCTGACCAATAACTCCAATTTCTTCCCTTTTGTTTGCTTTTCTTTCTTTCCTTTTTCTTCTCCCTTTGTAATGCGTTCGGCAATTATGTTGTTCGCTGTCCTTGTGGCTTAATGCTTGAACTTGAAGCCCTATCATGCCACCCTAACAAAAGCATTGAAACAAGTTCCTTTCACGGAATTAAATTTTGGGAAGTTGTGAGGTCATTATGCTATTCTTAATTTGAAGAAGAAATGTTTAGAATTATAGGGAAAAAAAAAAAACTGTAAATTGAAGGAAGTTTTAGTAGCAATGCATGTATATACTGTCTGAACTTCCATTTTTTATTCAAAATTTGGGATTTCCAAACAATTTTAAGTTCATTATAGATTTTTTTGGGGATTCATTTCCAGGATTATAGAAATCTTTTATTTCCAATAGTCTGTTTAGAGATCTCCGCATCAAGAAAGCTTATTTAGCTTATTCTAGCATATGATAGGCCTTGAATCAGAACTAGGGTGGGCTATTTTGATTCTACTTCAATTTGATAGATTGTTTGGTGGTTGATTTTTTCTGTTAAGTGTTTATTTGAGAGTAGCTTATTTAGTTGAAATTGAAAACTTTTTGTTGAAGGTACTGTAAATAAAGTTAAAAAGTATCTGAAATAGTACAATGAGACCCATAAATAGTACCAAAAAGTGCAATAAGACTCATAAATATTAGCCAAAATAATCTAAATAATAAAAAACGCTTTTTAAGCCAATGCCAAAACCCACACTAAATTAAAATTAGTATAATAGTATGTGTTGTAATGTGTTGTAATTTGAGAGCTGTTTGATAGTGTATTTTGAATAATAATTTTCAGTATTTAAATAATGTTACACGTATTTTTATACACCTTTTTATCAACACGTATTTTTAAAAAATATAAATTATAGGAAAATGCTAATGAATGACCTTAGGGCACTCGTTAATAATTCATTTAAAGAAAGTTTTTATGGGAAATGAAAAAATAATAATTAATATTTTGACAGATTTTTTTATTTTCCAAAAAAAATGGTATCAAAACTTTTTTAAAATGAATTATTAATGAGTGCTCTAAAGATACTCGTGAGCATGACTCTAAATAATATCACTGGAGCAACGTTACCAAACCGGCTTGATGTTTGTAGCTACACATGCTGCTAGGGCTTTGTAGTTTAAACTGTTTTTATAGACAGCTACGAGACACGGACAAGAGAGTGAGAGAAAATCAAATGGGGGACAATCACCTTGGAGGGCCTATTCAGTAGCGGCCCAGGTACTGTTGCTGGTCATAGTCTAGGAGCTAGAGGCCGAGGCAACCCAAAAACGAAAAGTCTAGTATAGCTTGTCTGAAACAATCAAACAACTCTCTAATGCAGTGAGGCCTAGCTCGGGCTTGGGCCGGTGTAAATGAAAGGAGTTTATTGTATTGGGTTACTACCTCTCGATGAGGAACGACCCAAAACGAAGAAAACACAAATAATCGCCTGTCTTTGGGGGAGAAAAAACACTATTTTTTATTTATTTAATGTATTGGTTATTATTTTTATTTTTGTTGCAACCTTATCTTATAGAGAAGTCATTTTGGATAATTTGCACTAAGCCAGCAATTATATACCATTTTTATCTAAATGTTCAATTAACTAAAACAATACATTGTTTCTCAAAAAAAAACTAAAACAATACTTTTTTTTTTTTTTTTTGCAGTATAATTACCAAACGTTTAAGTATTTTACTGTAGTTACTACCGCACATTCTTGGTGCATTGATCACTCTATAAGTATAAGTGCTTGTGGGGTGTGAGAGATAAGAGTCGGGATTCAAGTCTCGAAGAAGGAGTTTCACAGTTCATATACATATATACTTAGATTATACTAAAGTATAATTTCTATCTTGTATTATAAAATAAAAAAAAAGTATTTAACTATAGTTTAAAAATCAAGTTATTTTTTTTAAGGAACTTTCCAAACAGCTAACCTAAACAGACATTTAGTCGATCCTGCTAAAGGGAGAGTTGAGCGTAGAATAATTGTGCAAACGAGGATGAGCGAGTATGGGCAAGGTTAAGTGGACAATCGTTTGATATCTGCAAGCTTGCACGAGATCATAAAGCTTGCTCAAAAGAAACAGATATAGAATATCTAAATTTCTAATAAAGAAGAAGAAAAATGAGAGACCGGGAGGATTTTGTCTTTAATCTATATATATATATATATTAATAGGTAAAGTTAAGAGAAAATCTAATTAGATTTCAAATTGGAATTCAATTATAGTCTAATTTTTGCCCATGTATCCCATCTAATCTAAGTTTTTAAATTTTTGTGTCAAGTTAGTTAACTCAGTGTAAAAATTTGATTTCAATTAAAGATTAATTTTGCGCCACGTGTCCTATCTAATTTAAGTTTTAAAATTTTTATTCCAAATGAGTTAATTTAGTGTAAAAAACGAAGAGTTCAACATAAATAAACCATAAATAAATAAAAAATAAAAAAATAAAACATAATTTTTGAATGATTTTATATTTGAGCCCCCTTTTTTTTTTTGTATAACTAAAAATAATTCAAGTTTTTTTTTTTTGAGAGAGTTTAAACCTATGACATCTGCTCCTGATGATAGCTTTTTATCATCAAATCAATACACCAATTAGTTTTTGGTGTATGCGGAAACCCATAAAATAATTCAAGTTTATAAATCATTTATTTAAAATACCATGACCATGTACGATCCATTACTAACTAGGTAATATATATATATATATTGTAGGGACTCAATTTGTAATGAACCCCTAACAATAAAATTTGTAGAGATGTGGGTATAAGGATTTGGCATCACTGAAATAAACAACGGTTGATATGGTGTTTATCACAAATAATAGATAATACGGAGTTCATAAGAATCTCCTTCAAGAAATTTGGCTAAGTGTTTTTATAGGGAATGGTCATCACTTTGGTTGTGTGTTTACGAAGCATTTTGATCCTCGGCCCAGGCCGAGAATCTATTTTTCCTAGAGTTGATAGATATTCTGTCATTTTTCCTTTGGACTTCTTTTTTTCTTCCCTCCTCTTGTTGGGAATCCTCTTGATTATATAGCATTGTTTTAGTTAATCTCAGCCGTTCATCTGTCGATTATTCGGTCACTGTGGATGAGAGTTTGTCCCATCATCTGATTTTGTAAGTTTTATGTTAGTTCTCAGCCGTCTTTGCAGGCTTTTTATTAGTTGAAGTAACCGAGGCAACTGGGTTCGTTGGTCACATCACCATTAAAACGGTCAGAATATTGGTTAGATATTTTCAACGAGTGAGGGATATTTTCCCTTTAACTAAGTCGGTGTGCCGAGGATGTGTCATCCTCGGCGAGGCCTTTGGGTGACCTGAGCTATTTTCACTATCCTCAGCCCTTACAATATCCTCGGTGTGGGCCTTGGGCCGGGCATAGAGTGGGCCGGGGTGGTTTTAACATATGGGACCCCACATATATATATATATATATATATTTTTTTTTTTTGCTTTTTTAAACCAAAGTTTAGATAAAATTCAATTAGAATCAAAATTAGATCTTGCTTTTGTTAGCTTTCTATACAAATTAAATTGTTTAGATTTTTGCTGTAATTTTTTCTCTAAACTAATGAGCATATTTTTTATACTGTTTCTATTAAAATATTTTGTATGCGAAAATATTGCACGTAACAAACTGTAATTGAACTGAACAATCCCATGCAACTATCCCTGTTCAATTTAGGAGATACTATTTGAGCAATTTATTATTTTATTTTGTGTTATATTTAGTAAACTTGCACCAATAGTAACTGTGAATTGATATTGTATCAAAATTATTCATAATAGCAATGTGATAAGAAACTTGGCGTAAATGAAAATTGCAAAGAAAAACTATTTTAGTACTTCCAAATGTTCTGGTCGAACTATGTCTTGTATGTTTAATAATCCAAACTAATATCAATAGCACTACTACAATTCATCATTCGCGTGCGTAAGCACAAGTTACATGCTAGTGGTTAGTAATAGCCAAAACACAAATTTTAAATCTTGTACAACCAAAATTACTCTACAAAGGTTTCTTTTCAAATGCCACGTTGCATAGTCTATAAATATAGTCTCCATATTAATTTTTTAAAATTTATTTATTTATTTATTTCATCTATTTTTTAGACATTAGAGAAGTTCGTAGAATTCTCCAAAATTGTTATGGAAGAATTTTAGCTTAGTCGTGTCCCAGAGATAAATTTTGCTTGTAATTAACCATCTAGCAAACTCTTGAGTGGGGTAAATATTGTGTTACAGATAGTGAACTCATTTATTTATGCATTTAAGCCATTAAAGTTTCTTAAAATATTTTATTATATTCACCCTATAAGTCCATATAGTTATTTTTAGGAAATAAACAATTATAATTCCATAAGTTTTCAACCTTCACGTATTTTAATACTTTAAACCTTTTTTTTAGAAGGGGGAAAAAATATTTTTTTAGTGTATCTTCAAAAGTACCACTTGTTTCTTTAAAAAATTTTGAGCATATCAGTTGTGATGCATCAGAATTTTAAGATTTAGAACTTTTAAAAAATAATGTGTGACTGTGAGTGGCGGAGGGAAAAAAAAAAGTGATAAGTTTATATAAAAGTGATAATTTACCAATCATATTTGCATATTGAAGGGTTTGACGGTTTGACCAATAGTTGGGACACAAAAATTGTGATCATAAACTTTCTGTTAATATAAATGTGTAATCCACTTGTACAAAGTATCTATTACTTGAAATAAGTTACAACACTTCTATTAAGTTGGTTGTTGATGTCATCATCATCACCTCACCATTATGACAAATTACAATGTTTACCTTGTCATCTCCATGACATAAACTTTTTTTATTTTTTATGGTCCCATGACAAAAATTGCATAGGTTCCCCCCCCCCCCCCCCCCCCCAATAAGAATTAATATAAATAAAGGAAACAAAGAATGGTCTAAGCTTATTTCACTCTTCATTCAGGAAAAAAAAAAAAAAAAACTCAAGAAGGAAGAGATGAGATGGAAATTGGTTCATCAAAGTTACAAAAGGCAGCCCAACGGATTAAATTGTGAGAAAAATAATTAATATCTCTAGATACAAAAGAGAAATTAAACTTCAACAAGAAAGGGAGTTAAGGGCTTGTAGAAATTGGATAATTTACTTATTATTCTTGCCAATGTTGCGCTTTAATGTATGTGGCTCTATGTGTGCTCTCATGTATATACTGATATAAAAAGTATTTGGAACGTGTATATATGAAGTGTTTTGGAAGGTGATCAAGCTATTTGTTTTTTTTTTTTTTTTTTTTTTTTTTTTTTTTTTTTTTTTTTTTAAGATTTATGAGCTTGTTGGTTGATCCAAGGCCTAGGTCTAGGGCCCATTACAAAAAAAAAGTTTCACCTTATGATAAAAAAAATCCTGGTGGATATAATTTTTGTTTTACAATTTTGATGTGATCTAATATGAGTGGTTGGAAAAAATAAAGTTGTTAGTTTATATGAAAATAGCAATAATAGGCAGTCACTTATTATCGACCACATTCAATTTTTATTTTTTATTTTTTTAGGAATAAGTTATGGAAAATTTTGTAGTTGTAGAATATTTGACTATTAAAAGAATATAAGGAGGCATTTAAATATATATATATATATATATATATAAAAGGAGGCCCTACATCGAACCATATAAATAGAAAAAAGTTTCGTCAACTATAGGCTATATGGCCTATGAGCTACCTCCTAGACTCTTAGTGCTACTAGTACTACCCTTTCAATCTTATCTTACCCTTTAATCCATTTAAGATCCAATTAAATAAAGTTACAAATGTTGTTTTTTTTACCAGAAGATGATTATAAGAGCACTTACAATAAAGATGTTAAAATATCTCAAAAATTATTTTAACATCTCAATCACACCAAAAAGGCCCTTCAATGAAGAAGCTAAACTTAAATTGTTTTAGCAACTTGCTATAGTAAGTTGCTATCACTAGGAGCCCACTGTAACAAGTTGCTATTAGTTTTTATTATTTTTTATTCACTCCTCCCTCTCTCTCTCTCTCTCAGATCAGTATCACAGATCTCGGTCTCACTTCTCTTCGCCCTCTCAAATTCCTCTGCCTTCTCTCTGTCTCTGTCTCTGTCTCTGTCTCTCTCTCTCAGCCACCTTTTCTCTTTTCCACAATCTATACTAAAACTCCATCAAAAGCTGACCCGCATCGACGGCCGTTTTCTACAAGCCCAAGTGGACGGCCACTGCACGCCCAAGTCGACGTTTTTTGGAAACCACTGCCACCACCATCGCCACTACAAAACCCGACCCACATCAATGCCGCAAAGCATCTCATCCCTCTCTCATTTTTTTTTTTCTTTGTTTCTGTGTTTTGATTCATAAAGAAAAGAAAAAAAAAATTTAATATTAATTTGGGGTTGTGCATGGTGATGTATGGGTGTTTTGATTTGGGGTTTATTTAGTGAGTTTGTAATTTGGTTTTGGGTGGTGGGGATAAGGACCGTTAATCTGTGCAGCGAGGCCAGCGAAGGGCGGTTCTGGGCGTGGAACAACTTGGGTGATGAAGGCATGGTGGTGGTGGTTGTGGGTTAGTGATGGTGGTTCTTGAGGTTGTACATGAGATATATATTTTATTGTATTGTTTATATTATTTTAATGTGTTGAATGTTAAAATAGAAGTTTTGATGTTGGCCGTATTGTAAAATAAGTTGTTAAAATAAATAAAATAGGTTTTTGAGTTATTAAAACTAAATTTTTTAGCTTTCTTAGAGCATCCACAGCAGTGATGCTAAAAAGTCGTATTGGTATTTTTAACACCTAAAATACTAAAAATCATTCTGCAACAATGGAGTTATAAGTAAAATTTTTTACCTTTTTAGCTACAGTGCACAGCTATAAATGGCTGTGCACTGTAGCTCCAAAGCTAAAATATATATATATATATATATTTATTTATTTATTTATTTATTTAACTTCTCTTTCTTCCATTAAAATATTATCTTTCTCTCTCTCTTCCTTCTCTATTTTTTCTCTCTTCTTTTTGTCCAACACAGAATCTCAGCCTTCTCTATCTCTTCGCTATCTTCTCTCTCTTCGTTTTGCGTGATTGGCGACGGCGTGGGTTGGTGGGTTTTGTGGATGTGGGGGTTTCATGGATGTAGTGGTGGCTGGTCTAATTCGACAGTGGTCTGGGTTTGGTGGTGGTTATTGTGCCTCTTTTGGTCTTGTTTCTTCTCTCTCTCGATCAACTGCCACTGGGTATAAAATCAATGTGTCGCTGAAATTGGGTCACGATTTGGTTGGTGTGCGATGATTGAGATAGGTTGCTATTTGGGTTTTTGACACTGGCGTGCAATGGTGGTTGGGGTTTGATGGTGGGGTGCTGGCTCAACACTCTTGGTCTGAAAATCAAGCTCAGATCTGTTAGGTTTTGAGGGTGGATCCAAGGCACCATAATCTGGTGGTTGTGTTTGTTTTGTTTTTGATGCAGTTGTGGTGGATGTTTTTATTATTATTTTAATGAGTTATTTGTATTATTTTAATTTTTAATCGAATGGATAAAAATATAGATCCATTGATGTTGAGTGTGAAGAGGTAAAATTAATAGAATGACATTTGTAGGAGTCAAATAGCTAAATTTTTAGCTCCATTACTATGGATGCTCTTACGATGAATGCTATATATATATATATATATTTCAAAAAAAAATATTTGAGAATCAGTAAATATATAGATTTCGAGCGTTATAGTTAAGGACTACCAACTAATTTACCTAATCTTGGAGAAAATATATATATTGTATGGAGCTATAATGCTATGACATGTTCTAACAACGATTCCCTTTTTATTCTCGTTTCATTTTTCTCTAAAGAGTTGGACTAAAAACTAATAAAAGCCTTTACTTACTTAAAAAGAAAAAGAAAAAGAAAAATTTCTAGTTTTTTATTCTTTACATTTTTTTTCAATTGGCAAAGGTCTAAAATATTCAAAAAATTCATGACCAAATTTGGTAAGTTCCACAGGTGCGGGCTCCAGAGATTGATCAGTCGCAAAGGGAAGCAAAATTGACAGTCCGTATTATTCAGTCTACAGTACACACACTGTCTGTAACCACGCTGGACCTTATCAAATAATAAATCCTTCCTGATTAAAAGACCAAAACGCCCTCCCACAACAATCCCCATAACTTCACTCTCCACCCCCATGCGGCTTCCACGTCATCATCCAGCAGCATTGTAAGGTCCGGATTGCACTGGCAACAATCGGGATGTCCTAAACGTCATGTCCATTCCCATTTTCCTTAAATTAATACCCCACTTTATCATCAATGCTTGCCAACTGTTCTAAAAAATGTTGTTAAATATCTTTTTTGTGTGCATGTAAGTTGTGTTTCGGGATAGTTTATATTGGACTTTTTTTTCTATTATTTAATTTATTTTTATTTTTATTTATAGATTTTATTATATTTTTTAATATTATTTATAAGTTTTATTATATTATTTTGATTAATTTTTAATATTTATTGTATTTTTAATAAAAAAATTTTAATTTCAACTAAATAAACTGTTCCCAAACATAGTCATAATATTACTCCCCATCAAAGTCCACTTCTCTCACTACTTTGTAAAAAATTGCCAAACAAAAGAAATGGAGCGAGCTCGCACTAGCAACTCCTCTCATAAGGGCTAACCAAAAAAACCTTCTCTCATAAGGATAATTTTGTAATTCACAATCTAACTAGCATGATAAATATGTTAATGATTTAGGATTTTGTCTAAGTTTGCTTTTAATAATATCTGATTCCTTTTTCTCCCCAAAATAAAAGTTTCGAGATCATAAATTTCCCTTGAACAAGATAGCTACAGAATGTTCAGATTTTTTTAGAAGAAAAAAAGACGAGGAATTGACAGATTTTCTGTCTGTAATGGCTAGTAATAGCTAGATAGAACAGTATAAAGCTTGTACAATTAAAGTGACTTTAAAAAGGTTCCACTCTTCAAGCCCCACGCTTCATTTTTTATAAATACAATCTCCATAATTAGGATTAAAGATTTTTTAGACCATTAGAGATCTCCATATTTAGTATTGAAGATTTTTTAGGCCATTAGAGAAATTCACAGAATTCTCTAAGGTTGCTACTCGATGAATTTTGACTTAGTTCTACCCAAAGTTGTTAAAATCGAGATCCTACGTAGAATCGCAGGAGGTAGGTAGGATTGTGGATGGTAGAATCGAATTGTGAATCGTAAGATCCTACCTATTTTCAGATTTGAAGTAAAAAACACATTAATAGTGACTTTGTATATTGAATAATAACGTAAATTATGAATCTTTTATAAATAAAAATAAAAATTTTGATCATATGATGTAATTTGCATGTCTTATATCACTACGTCTATACTAATAAAACAAATATATTTAAGTTTTAACGCAGTGTATATAAAAAGTTCAGTGAATGTTTAATTAGAAACCAACCAAGTACCAAAATACTAGCACACTTTTTTCTTTAGCAGCAACTCTTGAACCCTCATCATCACCTAACATTGATAACCAAATTATACAATAGTGATCATACATTCACACTATACACATGTAACTTTTATTTATTTTTCTTAAATCTATAAAGGAAGGCATTAGAATTGTTATTTATCTTCATCAAAATCTGTGCCATCGTCTTCTGGTCGACACCCTTTGCTAACCACACTCATCATCCGAAGACAAGTTCTTCAAATCAATTTCTTCTTTTGCACTTGATGGTTTAGGTATTTTCTCTTTTATCTTCAAGTTTTACATAACAAATACCAACTCATTCTTTTTTCTTTTTTTTTGGTTTAAACAATTTCCTCCTTTTTGAGTGTACGTAAAGTTGTACCAATTTTAATAGAGAATTCTCAATTGGGGGATAATATACCAAAGTCATTTGGTCTTACTATTTCAAATGTACTCCAATTACTTTCACAACCTGAAGAGTTATATGTTAAGCTCAATATTCTTATAGCAAAAATTTTCAATTCAAGAAAGTCATGTCCATATGAGTCCCACCACTTCGTTGATACATTACAATGTCTTAGTCTTGAGATTAAAAATTTTAAAAAAAGAAAAGAAAAGATTTTTACGTTTTGGTAGGATCGGTAGGATCCTATACGATTCTACATGCGATCCTACAATTTTTACGATCCTTGTGCAATTCTAAACGTTTTGGTGAGGTGGGATCGTAAAATCATGCGATTCTATGATGCAAATTAGGGATGGCAAAAAAATCTGACCCGCAGGTACCCGGCCCGACCTGACTTGCAAAACAGTAGGGTCGGGTTTGGGTTTTTAAAATAAAACCCGAAGCGGGTTCGGGTTTTTGTAATACCCGACCCGTACCCTACCCGTATATGTAATATTAAAAAAAAAAAAAAAAACCCTAAGTATAAATACACACTTTTCCAACCCTAAATCTCTCAAATCCATTCACTCTTACCCTTTTTCTGTCTTGCCAAGCCGCCTCCCATTCTCTCCCTCACCTTCACTCTTACTCAAATTTGAACAAGACCACTGCTGCTCACTTCGCCGGCACTGCTCCATTCTCCACCTCGCCGGTCTCACCTCTCTGCCTCCTTCACCTTGCCATAGCCTATAGACATTGCTCCTCTTCCCTCACCTCGGCGGGCCCTCCTCCACCTCACAAGGCCGCAACTCTCTCATCTCCCTCACCTCGTTGTGAACCCAAGCTTTTGCAATGAAAATCATTCTTTTTGTTCAAAGAATCAAATTTGTATTTTCTAGTTTAAGTGCCATTTTTGTTGAATAGGATCGACTTGTTTGATTTGATTTTGTAGTGTCTTCTTGTTCGGACCTAGGGTTTATATGTTAATTCTTGTTTTTACTTTTGATGTGGGAAAATATTGTAATGAAAATAAAGGGTTTCTGATCTGTTGGTTGTTGAGAAAATAATGGGTTTTGTGGGTTTTTGATCTATTAAGATTTGGATTTTCTTGAGTGATCATTTTCCCCTACTGTTTGGTTGCTGAGAAAATCAGTATCAGGCAAACAAAATTTTTTTTTATTGGGCCACAAAATGGGCCCTGAAGTACCATGGCCTAATGGGGCCCATAGGGCCCGATGGGGCAAGTTTGGGGTTTTAAAAAAAACCCGTTTATTAAATGGGCCGGGTTCAGGTCATGGGTGTGGGCCCACGGGTTGGGTTCGGGTATAAAAAAATCCATCCCGAACCCAACCCGTTGTCATTCCTAATCCAAATTGCGATTTTGACAATCATGGTTGTACCTTTAAATTTTTTTTTTTTTTTTCCTGGTAACTTTTTAACAAGTTCATTTGTACCTCCAAACTATTAAAGTTTCTTGTATTTTTCCGTGCTTACTCTATAATTTTCAATAGTTATTTTTAAAAATAAAAAATAGTAAAAACTAATTTTTCCAATTTTCACATGTCTTAAAACTTCAAGCTTAGGCTGTGTTTGTTTTGGCTTCAAATGGTTTCTGGAAATCATTTTTTGTAAAATAAGCTGTTTGGGTGCGCAAGGAAAATTGGGTCAAACGAAAAATCATTTCCGTTGACCGTAAAAAAGCCTTCTGATTACGGAAAACCATTTCCGTTTCTATTTTACCTTCAATTCACTTCCGGAAAGAGAGAAAGAGAGAGAGAAAGAAGGACCAGACGCGCAACAAGGAGAAAGAGAGAGAGAAAGGACTTAGATGCACACCCAGATCGCCGTCGTCGTCCCCTCCACGTGATGGTGAGAGAGACCGATAGCACCCAAACCGATCACACCCCATTGAGATCGCATCACGTCCTTCAACGTCGCCTGCGAACCTCGAGCTCCAGTCCGACGATCGCACGCACTAGATCGCACCGGTCTCGTCGATCGCAGCACCGCGCCGATCACACCGCGCCGCTCAATCTCGCCGCTTGATCTCGTCGTTACCCATGACCGATCTCATCGCCCATGACCGATCTCTCCCTTTCCATCCATTTTTGATCACTCTCTTGTCCTCGCTCTCTCAGTTTGATCGAATGTGGATTTGATCGAATGGAGTTGTTGTGATTTTTGTTTTTCTAAGTTTATACGTTGAAATTTTCTATTATAAAATTTGTTTAGGAACTGAGAAAATGGGTGAGAAAATGTGAGAAAGTAGTAAGAAAATAGCATTTTTAGAATGCAACCAAACACATGAAAACATTTTTTAGAAAAATTTTCATACTGCAGTCAAACACTTAGAAAATATTTTCCTTTCCCGAAAATACCATTTCTGAAAAATATTTATTTTTCGAAAAATATTTTACAGCAACCAAACACAACCTTAAAGACAAAGAAGACATTGAAAAATAAATTTTTTTTTAGGGCTATTAATTTAAAAAAGTACCACTATTATATAGATAACTCCCCCCCTCCCCCCCCCAAAAAAAAAAAAAAAAAGCTTTTGTTTAGCGAAGAGTCTTGTTGATTGCAATTATAAGATTTAGAGATTAGAACTTTTAAATTTATTTTAAAAAATAAAAAATAAAAAGCACATGAGAATTTATTTATATATAAAAAAAAACACATGTGAACAGGTTGGCCGTTGGTGTATTATTATTGCCTTACATTTATAGGCTTCAATTCTTATGACCATATTTGGTAAGTCCCAGTGGTCCAGGTCTGTCCATACAAATGCAAAAAGAGATTTTAGAGTCGCAAAGGCAAAACAAATTGACCTCCCTCTGTCTCAGTCCACTGCAACTCTGTAATGAATCCTTCCTTTTAAAAGACCAAAATACCCTCCGACCACAATCCCCAAAACCCCACTTTTCACGCCAGTGAGACATCCCACGTCATCATATTGCCACATTGTAAGATCCAGATTGAATTAGCGACAAACCCGATGTCCCAAACATCATGTCCATTTTCGTCAATTGCTATTTTCCCTATAAATTAAAAGGCCCACTCAATGACTCTCATTCATTCCCTCTCTTGTCTCTCTCTCTCTCTCCATAGTTCTCTCACCCTGTACTAAAAAAAATCCCAAACAGGAAAAATGGAGCGTCGCGCGAAACCCGACTCCGATCATCTTCTCGGACTATCCACCAAATACTTGTCACTCCGAAACCTACCCAAGTGCCGACACTGCGCCATCCAAGCCCGAGAATCCGACCCGGTTCAATCCTCCACCGCCAACAAAATACTCGCCATCGCCGACGTCCTCTCCGCCGCCGAGAATCGCTTACGCAACCGCCACCTCGACTACTACTCCATCCTCCAAGTCCGACGCTCCGAGTCCGGGAACCGCCGGGTCGTTCGAGCCCAGTTCGTTAAACTGGCGGGGCTCCTGAACCCGAACGTCAACAAGTTCGCTTTCTCCGACGAAGCCCTCAGCCTCGTACGCGAAGCTTGGACGGTGCTGTCCGACTCGGACAAGAGAGCCCAGTACGAGGCCGAAATCGACAAGACCGCCGCCGTGGCGGCATTCTGGACATTGTGCCCGTACTGTTACTACATGTACGAGTACGAGAAGGTGTACGAGGATTGTTGCTTGAGGTGCCAGAATTGTCGGAGAGGGTTTCATGGGGTAGCGGTGAACGCGCCGCGGAAGGCAGAGAAGAATGGGGAGACAGAGTACTCTGTTTGCTGGAGCTATTTTCCTCTTGGGTACGAGAGAGAGAAAGAGAAAGTTGGGGCGAGTGGCAATCGTGTAAATTTGGGTGGAAATGTGGGCGATTTCGTGTGGATTGCTGAGGAGAAAAAGGATGGGAAAAACGACGGCGTTAAAGGGAATGTGGGAGTTGGGAGGAATGTGAAGACTAAAGCAGGGAGGAAGATGAATGTGAAAACTGTGGGGAGGAAAACAAAGAAGGTAATGGGGAATAGTATTGGGAGGAATGAAGGAATGGATATGAATGAGAGTGGAGATGATGAGAGTGTTGAGTTGGAGTTTTATAAGGGGAATGATGATGGTGATGATGATGTTTATGTTGGGTTAATGGCATAGTCAAAAACTCAAAAGTGGGCACTATTACTTGTCCTTGATGAAAATATGTGATGGGTTCGGTAGGGTTAACTGGATAAGTTCCTTGCTTTTGTTTATAATAACTTAGGGATGACTTTTATTGAGTTATTACTAATAGCTTGCAGTTGTTGGGACTTTGGGAGGGGATTTTGTGTGATGGGCTGCTTCCTATTGTTGAAAAGGTTGGTGGTTAATTAACTAATTACTGTATAGTTTGTTGTTGAAATGGTAAAGCTTATGGTATAATTTTTGTTTTCTTATGTGAAAAGTAAGAAAAACAAGTTTCTGGAATGGTTGTCAATGAGTGAGTGTTATATAGGTTGCTTTTTGTGTTGATTTAATAGTTGTTTGTGGTGAATGTTGTCTGAGATTGATGTGAATCTAATTTATAGGTTGCTTCCGTTTTGTGAATAGGTTCAATCTTGTTGTTTGGGTAGTATTTTTGGTGCATGATGGTAATTAATCTGTCTGTTCAGGAACTTTTCACTGAAATTTTTGAGAGAACTGATTCGGTTTATGGGGACTTAGTTCATCTGGTTGATACTAGTGTATCTAAAAACTGATGCACTATACTGGTGAAATTGAGCTACTTAAGAAGTCTATTAACGTCTCTCACAAAGACACAATAGACATAGTCCCAAGGGGATACAGTTTTTTCATACAAGTGGAATTTCAGCATGAACTTCTTTCCTTTCTTCTGTTTTATTCAAATTCTGGAAGTCACTTGCGGCCATTCTATCAGACTATTAGTTGCTACAATTGCTGAGCTTGTAAATATGTTGTAACTACTTTCTTAAAGATGCAGCCTAGACCTCACATCCTTCAATTTGCTTGGTGAAAGATGTCTAGGCTATCAGTGGCTTTGATTTCTTTTCTTCTTGCAATCACAATAACTAATGTAAATTGGGGAGTGGATTCTGTTGTCCACTCCAGGATGTTTTGCAGAACCTATTTGCTGAAAGATACATATAATATTCCTTTTGAACTTTGAAGGCCTTTCTTGGGGATGAATGGTAGCATATACTATAATTGATCATAACTTTTGAGAGGCCTCATTGTCGCTCCAATGTATTTTATTATTATTATTTAAAGATGGGATAAAATTCATTATTTAACATAAGCTACTACAACATTCAAAGTTTCTTAAAAGTACAGTTGCCTTCCCTAAGAATTAGTATTAGGTCTCTCATATACCATGTGTAGGTGAAATTTAGCATCAGAGCTTCAAAATCCCACATTACCCGGTCTTGCAATTGCAAAAAAATTTGCAATTGTGCTACAGTGCCATCCTACATTTTGGGATGGTACTGTAGCAAAAATTGTATAATGTTTATTATATTATATTGGGTAGGATGACATTGTAGCACTGTAGGATGGCACTATAGCACTGTAGCAAGCTGGGATTATATTATTTTATTGAGTAGTATATATTTATTTTAATGAATTGAATAAAAAAATAAAAGTTGGGATGTTGAGTATATTGTAAAATGGTACGTTATAAATGATAAAATAACTTTTGAGATGGCAAAATGAAATTTTTTGTAAAAATTGGACGTGAATGCTCACTGAGGTAAATAAACATAGCGACCTCTCCTAGGGGTTCCAAAAACAATGTAAGATCTAGAGAGAGACAACCACGGCTAGCATGGGCATCCAGGCATCCATTGGCTTCCTTACTGCTGTGATAGAGTTTAGTATGGGGAATTCCTTTGATCAGCTCCTAGCATTTAGCCACAAGAGCATTGAGAGAGGTATTTGCTTGGGTGGAATTGTAAACAAGATTTATTACGACTTCGGCACCCAGCTCTATTTTTACTAAACAATAATTAGACCATCCTTTAAAGCCCACAATTCAGCCATCACATTCATTGCAAACACAATGGCTCCATGCCTCCATGCCTGGCAAAACTCAACGGTTGCTCCATATAGTGGTGAGCATGCACCTTAAGGGGACATGTTTTTGTCCATTTCTGGCCTTTTGAAAGTGTCAACGTTAGCAAGACTTATTGCCCTACATGTGCCCGACACTGCCTCAAGCTTGATGGGTATTTGGTATCATCAGGTTATATGATCACACCACTATCACGTCATTTTTTTATTTTACTAGGCTTCATTTTGGCCCATCATTATAAGCTCTTTAATCCATTAATCTTAATAGGGCCCTTGCAAATCTTTCAGCCCAAACTTGATTTTTCTCTGGGTAGCTTTTGACATACCATAGTGATTTGAAAGAGGCAGGGTTATGAGAAATTGTGTCATGAATCCACTCAACAATGGATGTCATCCATACATTTTGTTAGCGTCCAAATATTGGCCGTTGGCAAATAGTGAACAAAACATTGAGTCTTTGTTGAATTTATGATGTGTTTTATCGAGTCCAAAACAAAAGCAAAAGACTAGTTGAAGAAAAGGAGTTTTTGCTTCTTCGACTCCAACTCAACACCTCTTTGACTGATTGATACAAGCTCAACTACAAGCTCAATAGCAGTTGACTAATCGAGATTCGAGGCAACAAATTTGGCTAAAAAAATGCTTTTATTTTAAGTTGGTTAGAAAGCATAACAAGAAGAAGCATAATAGCCTAGGCATTGAACATTTGGTAGAAAGCATAAGAAGGAGAAGCATAATGGCCTTGGTATTGAACATCTAAACCATCTCTAGAATGTTCGAGAGAATAGTTGTGACAAAGAAGAGAAGAGAGGGGGAAACTTGAAGAACGATGGCCTCCAACGGTAGAGGCTGAGAAGAGAGAGAGAGTTTAGTCTAAATTGCGAATTAGGAAAATTGAAATGACATTGTTTAAGGTTCAAAACAGTACAAGTCTATTCCCTTCCCCTTCAACTTTCAAACAACTCTATTGAAACTCCTAAATAAAGGAAAGGAAGAATATTACAAAATTATTCTTTTCATTCTTTTCCATTCCATTCCTTTTCCTCCTCCCAAATGAGGGCTAAGTGGAATTGAATGGAATGGATAAGAAGGAATACTAATTCCTCTCTATTCTCTCAAAACCTCAAATTTTCATTTCCTCCAAAAGTTGAGAGGAATTGGAGAGAATGAAATTAGATTTAATGAATTTTTTTACTAAAATTCCCGAAATAGTCCTATATAATTAGCCATTTATTTTAAAATATGGAGTCTAACATTAATGTTATTATAAAATGATTCCACCCATTTCCTTTTATGTTAATCCCAAATAAGGTTACTTACCTTCCATTCATTTCCATTCATTTATTTTAAAACATTCAAACAAGTTTACTTAATTCCTTTCCATTCATTTCTTTTCTACTCATTTCCTTTAATTAAATGCATTATATTCCATTTCATTCATTTTCATTCCTTTATGATTATCTCATATCATTTCCTTATGAACTCCCAAATGGGTGCAGATTCAGGTTTGGGTGCAGGTGTTGTGCGGTGACTCGGCAATTTTTGAAAAAGTAGGGTGCGTGTGCAGCGGGATACGTTTATTAATAAATTATTAAATATATATATATATATATATTTTTTCTCTATATATTGCTAAGCATATTTTTTCATATAATGGTAAACATATACCAATTTAAGAGCAATAGTAAATAATAAAGTGACAAAATTTAGGGTTTGAGATGAGTTTAGGGTATTTTTTTTCTTTAAACTAGGATGCCAAAATGGTGTGTTTTGACAAAAAAATTTTACTTTTTTTTTTAAACACTTTTTTCGGCCCATATCGGATTAATTCGAGGCCTATTTTGGCCCGTTTTGGACCATATCAGATAGTATCGGGCTGAATCAAGAAATGAAAAGAAAAGAAAAATCGATCATGGACGCGCATGTAGTCGCGTCCACGACTATGTGGCGTGTCCGTGCATATCAGACTTGGGTGTGCTGACCCAATTGGTGCACCTGTGCTTTCCCGGTTAGGTTGGGATAGATATGAATAGTAACTTGAAAAGACATTTGAATATGACAATCTAATTTTTTGTGTTAAATAATGTATAATACCGCCTTCCTAATCATATTGATTGTGTTTTTGACTATTACTAGTCCAAAATCAATTAAGTCTCAGAAGGGTTCTTTAGATAATTTGTTACTAGCAATGAGCACAATATAATAATAAATAAAAATGTAAAAATCTCATACCCTGGCCAGACCCAAATCATAAGTGCCCAGACCCTAAAATTTTCTATTCTCTCATTTCATCTCTCAGCCTTAAATCCTAAATTTCTCTACTTTTTTTTTTTTTGCTCAAAAAAAAAAAAAAAAAAAATCTCTACTCTTTCATTTCATTTTCTTTCAGTCTCAAACCCTAAATTTCTCTACATCGTCAAAAAAACTCTCACCTATGGCTTGGCTTCTATTGTGCAAGAAATTGTTAGTGGCATCGGCACATTTCTAATGTGGTCAAGCCTCTGAACCGAAGCAGTAGTCCCCCAAAGAAAGGCAAGGTTATGTATTTGTGATGTTGATTGTAGAATGAGGATTTTTTGTGGGTTTTGAATATTAAATGCACTTGACAGTTTTGATGATGATTGTTGAATTTGGATTTTTTTTTGGTTGAATATAGAAGTTTTGATGTTGATTGTTGAATATTAAATTGGAACCATTTTATTTGCACCTTATCATGTTTCATAGGTGAATCGGTTTAAATGTCATGTCAAAGATCTCCTAAAATTGACTGGTATGTGATGATTTATCTGTGAATAGTAACTAAATAGGGTAAGATGAAATTCGAACCAAATCAATGTTAGGTTTCAGGAAGCACAAGTGCAGATTTAGGTTTGGGTACGGGTGTGGGTGCAGTGTGACGACTTGGAAATTTTTGAAAAAATAGGGTACTGGTGCGATAGGATATGTTTATTAATAAATTATTATATTTATTTATATTTATATTTTCTATATATTGCTAAGCATATTTTTTCATATAATGGAAAGCATATGCTAATTTAAGAGCAATAGTAGATAATAATTTTGAGATGAGTTTAGGGTTTTTTTCCTTAAACTAGGATGTCAAAATGGTATGTTTTGACAAATTTTTTTACAATTTTTTTAAAAACTTATTTCGGCCCATATTGAATTGATTCGAGGCCCGTTTTGGACTATATTGGCCTGAATTAGAAGTAAAAAAAAAAAAGGGTCAAGGACGCACATGTAGTCGCGTCCACAGTCGAACTCGCGTCAAGCGTATTGGAGATGAAATAGAAAAGTTTACTGTGGAAGTTTTCTCTAATACTGGAGTGCATATTGATCACATTGCCTGACAACATAGTCATAAACTCATGCACATTGGTCACCTTTTCTTCCAATCGTCGACCACTCCTATGAGAATCAATCCCGATCATAGCTCCAAGAACAAGTTCTATTGGCTTAAATCCACTAGATACCTCGTGCTTAACAGCATCAACAATGGTAGTCTTGCTTTGCAAAATGAGATTTTCAGCTTTCCGCATCACTGCAGCCCTTTCAGCTTCAAATTTGTCCAAATGTTTAATTATACGATGAGATAACACGTAAACTTGCACAATAACAACACTATTTAGTTACCATTCACTAGGAATACTATATATATCTTTCAGCAAATATACAAATACTATATTACAATTATTAAAAAAGAAAAGAAAAGAAAAAAGAGAAGTGTACATTGTACAGATGCACAATATGCAAAATATACAAAGACTTTTTCATGTTTACTGCAGGTGCACGATTGAACTAGAGAACTAATGTGGTATATTTGTCATGTTGTTTTCATTAGTGGCAGAGTTGGATTTAGTAAGCATGGGATTTGGGTAATCGGCAGCGACTGACAAACTGGTTTTCGAGTAAGACAAATATACCACCTAATCCAGAAGTGGGGAGGAAAATGGATGCTATTTTGGTAGCGACCGACAAACTGTTTTCCAAGTATGCGAAGAAAACTGAGCAGTAGAAGAAATATGGTGGCTTGCAAAAGATCATGCATGGTTTTGTCACCTGGTTATTTGATGACTAGGTGGCAATCATAGCTGGACAAATTTATGTAAATTGTGTGGCCTTTGTGCCTCCCTAGGATGTTTTTCTTTCTTTATGCTATTAAATTTTGATTAGGATGTTTTTTTTTATATGCCATTGAATTTTGATTGAATGAGAATTTTCAAATGAAAATTTTTGTATTACATACCCTCGCAAGTTTATAGTTAATGAGACTTAAGTAAGTATTCAGAGCTGGGTTATCTAAGTGATTGCCATGGGTAGGGAATGATTACATACCTTATCCATACCCAATACGACTAATTTATCCATAGATACCTGATTACCTTACGCAATTAATATTCATATTCAATAGTTATCTGCGAAAATATTGTGAAAATGTTGTAGACTCCAAACTTAACTTGCATTTATAATATTCATATTCAATAGCACCTCTCTTCTTTTAATTTGGAATCAAGGAGTTTCATTTTTTTTGGACTCCAAACTTGGCTTATACTTAAAAAAAGAAAAAAAAGAAAAAAAATTAAGATCATAGAATAAATAATTTTTTTTTATATATATAAAAAGCTTTTGCAATTTGGTATATCTAGTTGGCACAATTACCACTTAGCACAACCACTTGCACAAGTTTATTTATTTTATATTTATTAGTTTTTGAGAAAGTATAATTATTATCACATTCACTGATTCACCCTCCTTTCTTGCCGAATTTTGACATTTGCATCTACCCTTCATACTTCTATTATAACCCATCAATATGGTCCCAATGTTTTATAGTTGTTGTGCAAGATCCATCTGTTGTACCCTAAATCCAATAATATTGCACTAAGTACACTTCATTTCAGCCATAGAAATTGGTCATCACAATATATTTTATTTATGCTAACATATATCGCGATATATTACACATTTCGTCAATATAATAAAACCAATTTTCTAGGCTATTAACAATTGCAAATTAACTAAACAAATAAAATAATCAACGATCACATATTATATCTGCAAAACAAAACTTTCTTCCATCAAACTTCTTTTGTTTAAAATTAATAAACCTGCCCTATGGCGGTAAAGCCACATACTCTCTAGAAATGCAACTCTAAAAAATTCAACCTAAAATTAATGAGTATATATATATATGTATGCATGTATGTATGTATGTATACACCAATAAAATCACCACCATTTATATCCAAATGTTAGATACATGCATTGGGCTCTTCTTCATTGTCTCCTCTCTTTACATTAAACTATTATGTAACCCGTGCTTATGCACGAAAATTGTGAATTGTAGTAGTGCTATTGATTTTAGCTCGAGTTATTAAACATATAGAATATTAGTTTGATCAGGATATTTGGAGGTATTAAAATGGTTTTTCCTTACAATTTTCATGATATTAGTTATGCCAAGTTTATCATTACAATGCTATTACATATAAAATTTTGAAAATCACTATTGTATACTACATATACAATATCAATTCACAATCACTATCTATGAAATTCTACTAAATACAACATAAAATAAAAGAATAAAATGGTGTAATATTACCTCCTAACTTGGTCCAATAATATCAATTATAGTTTGTTATGTCCAAGATCTTAGCATACAAAATATCTTAATAGAAGCAGTATAAAAAAATATGCTCATTAGTTCAAAGAAAAAATAACTACAAAAAATTTAAACAATTTAATTTGTATAGAAAGCTAACAAAAACACACTCCAATTTTGATTATGATTGAATTTTTTTTCTAAGTTTTGGTTATATGTATGTTACCCAGTTTGTAATGAATTGTATATAGTCATGGTACATTACATAAATGACTTATAAATTTGAATTATTTTTAGTTACACTAAAAAAAATGGCTCATAAATATAAAATTATTCAAACTCTATCTTCCTCTAATTTTATATATAAGGTTAGATATATAATAAGGTTTTTTTTTTTTTTTTTAATGATTTATTTATATATGACTCATCGTTTTCTATACTAAATTAACTCATTTGGCGCAAAAATTAAAAAATATAGATTAGATTGGACATGTGGTGCAAAATTAAAATCTAATTAAAATTCAATTTTTACATTGAATTAATTCATTTGGTACAAAAATTTAGAAACTGAGATTAGATGGGACACTTGGCGCAAAATTAGATTCCAATTAAAATACAATTTGAAATCTTATTGGATTTTCTCTCAGTTTTGGCTATATATATATATATATATATAGAGAGAGAGAGAGAGAGAGAGAGAGATGGCTGTTTATTTTTGTCTCCTTCGAGCCCAACTTTGATGCAATCTAACTTATGGGTAATAGAATTGAATACCTTCTTCAATCAATAGTCCTTTTTTGAATCTAATTTAAACTTATAATCCTAATTACATCATCTTTTGAACCTACCCTTCCTCCTTGACCCTATAAAGAGAGAGATAACCAATGAAATGAATAAAAGATAGCTCTTCAAAATTTATATTTCTTGTCAACTAGTTTCATCAAGAAACAATTTTTAGAATGTTGCATGTAATTGGAGCATAAGAAATATTTGGTCAATCTAATAGGGAAACTCAGCTTATTTGTCTTTTTAAATATCAACATTCATGTGATTATAATGGTAGAAAATGGGATGACTATGGAGAGCATTGCTGAAGTTTAAGCATCAAATAAATAGAAACTTGAAAAGACATTTGAATATAACAATCTAATTGTTTGTGTTAAATAATGTATATTACCGACTTCCCAATCATATTGATTGTCGTTTTGACTATTACTAGTTCAAATGTGTTTTTGACTATTACTAGTCCAAAATTAAGTCTTAAAAGGGTTCTTTTGATAATTTGTTACTAGCAATGTGCACAATATAATAATAAATAAAAATGTGAAAATCTCATACCCAGACTAGGCCTAAATCATAAGTGTGCAGCCTATGCCTAGACCCTAAATTTCTCTATTCTTTCATTTCATCTCTCAGCCTCAAACCCTAAATTTCTTGACTCTTTTTTTTTTTCAAAAAAAAAAAAAAAAAAGTCTCTACTCTTTCATTTCGTTTTCTCTCAGCCTTAAACCCTAAATTTCTCTACATCTTCAAAAAAACTTTCACCTATGGCCCTACTCTTGTTGTTCAAGAAATTGTCAATGGCATCAACACGTTTCTTCTGTGGTCAAGCCTCAAAACCAAGCGCAAATTATCCATTGGATTTAGGCTACTCAGTCTTGTTATTGGAGTTGTGATCGTGATTGATTCTCACTGGAGTGGTCAATGATTGGAAGAAAACATGTCTGATGTGGATGGGGTTGCGACTATGTGTTGTTGAACAATGTGAAAAAAACTTTGGATGGACACTTCAATCTTGTAGATGAAGTAGCAAAGCTTGTAATGGAACTTTCAAAGCTTTCTATGCTCATTTCGAAGGAGCTGCCTAATGCAAAGGTGGAGAAAAAAAAATGGATGCTATTCTGGTTGCAATTGACAAACTGGTTTTTGAGCATGCTAAGAAAAATGAGCAGAAGAAGACATATGGCTAGGGGAAGATCATGCATGATAATGTCGCCTGGTTATTTGATGACTAGGTGGCAACTATTATGTTAAAACTTAAATTGTGTGGCCTCTCTTGTGCCTCTCTAGGATGCTTTTCTCATATGTTGTTGAATTTTGATTATATTTTGTGAATGATAAACCTAGTAACTAGATAATCATAAGTTGGGTTATTTGAAAAGCTAAGTGCTTAAGATTGATAGTAGACACAATATTGTATCTATAAGTTAAAAATCGTTGCAATAACAACTTTAAAGTGGTAAATTATCACATTTACAATAATTAGTTGTAATAACTTATAATTACCGGTAATACATTAGGAAAATTTGTTGCAATAACTTAAAATAAAGATATTATTACAATAACTTGATAACAATTATTTTTTCAATTTATTACAACAAAAATTTTAAAGTGATATTTTATTGCAATAAAAACATCATTGTAATCATTTGATATCAATTATTTTACAATCTATTGCAATGATAAACATGAAACTAATAGTATATCATTGCAATAACTTGATATTAATTATTTTATAATTTATTGCAATGACAAATATGAAACAATTATTTATTATCATGAATATATCATTCCATTAAATTTTTTATTGCAACAACATACATCAAATTGTCATTAAAATATTTAGTGATTATTGCAACGAAATTTTTTGTTGCACAAACTATCAGTTTTTAGGGATGCCTTTTATTAAGTTATTACTAAGAGCTTGTAGTTGTTGGACTTTGGGAGGGGATTTTGTGTGATGGGCTGCCTCCTAGTGTTGAAAAGTTTGGTGGGTAATTAACTAATTATAGTGTAGTTTGTTATTGACATGGTAAAATTTATGATATAATTTTTGTTATCTAATGTGAGAAGTGTGAAGAAAAGTTTCTGCAATGGTTGTCAATGAGTGAGTGTTATGTAGGTTGCTTTAGTTTTGTGAATAGGTTCAATCTTGTTGTTTGGGTGGTATTTGATGTGAATCTTGTCAGTTTTTAGGGATGCCTTTTATTAAGTTATTAATAATAGCTTGTAGTTGTTGGACTTTGGGAGGGGATTTTGTGTGATGGGCTGCTTCCTAGTGTTGAAAAGTTTGGTGGGTAATTAACTAATTACAGTGTAGTTTGTTATTGACATGGTAAAGTTTATGATATAATTTTTGTTATCTAATGTGAGAAGTGTGAAGAAAAGTTTCTGCAATGGTTGTCAATGAGTGAGTGTTATGTAGGTTGCTTTAGTTTTGTGAATAGGTTCAATCTTGTTGTTTGGGTGGTATTTTTGGTGAATCTTGCTTATTAATATGTTTTGCTAGACATTTTTTTTTAATAAAGCAGGGAAGAGGATGAATGTGAAAACTGTGGGGAGGGAAAACAAAGAAGGTTATGGGGAAAATATTGGGAGGAATGGAAGGAATGGAAATGAAGGAGAGTGGAGATGATGAGACTGTTGAGTTGGAGTTTTATAAGGGGAATGATGATGTTGATGATGTTTTATGTTGGGTTAATGTCATAGTCAAATACTCAATAATGGGTACTATTACTAGTCCTTGATGAAAATATGCTATGGGTTTGGTAGTGTTAATTGGGTAAGTTCCTTGTTTTTGTCTATAATAACTTAGGGATGACTTTTATTTAGTTATTAATAATAGCCTGTAGTTGTCTTGGAGTATGGCAAAGGTTATAGTTTGTGTGGAGGAAACCACTATTGAAGGATTTTAGAGGTTCTAAGACTATTGTTTTAGGAAGGCAAGTGGATCTCTTGTAGGGATTGCAAAGAGGATCTAAGGTGCAATGGTTTTGTGTACGTCCTGCAATTATTGACTATTTCTTCATAATTGATTTTCTATGGGATTGTCTCCATCCCCAAGGTGTTTTTTTACCTTAAAACAGTTACTTCATCGGTTTTTCTTTTCGACTCCAAATCATGTACTGCGTTTACATTTTTTTTACTTTATGATTGGTGCATTTTGAAATACGGTAAAATAAAATTATATAACTGCTGTAAAATATAATTTTCTGTGCATCACATAATATAAGAAAATAAGTTGATAATATTATAATTAATAATTCCGCTGCAAATTTAACAAAGGCATCTAAACCAAAATTCAAAAAGTTTTGGCAGTAGTATTGTTATGAAAGTAGAGACTAATACAATTAATAAGTAATACTAATTTATATTCTCCTTAGATTCTAAAATGTACCAAATTCTTAGTTATATCATTGCCTTAACTGGCGTGTGGAATGCTAAAGTCATATTACATCTCAAAATTGGTTTCTACAGCAGATTTTTTCTAGTTAAGCTATGTTGGTACTTTGGGAGGGGATTTTGTGTGATGGGCTGCTATTTTTTGATAATGACACATATACCACATTAGTTCTCTAGTTCAATTGTGCATGTAAACATAAAAAAGTCTTTGAATATCTTGCATATTGTGCATTTGTACAATGTATGCTTGTCTTTTTTGTTTTTTGTTTTTTAATAATTGTAATATAGTATTTGTATATTTGCTGAAAGATATATATAGTATTCCTGGTGAATAGTAACTAAACAGTGTTATTATTGTGCAGGTTTACGTGTTATTGTAAAAAATTAGACGATGAGCATCCATTTTCCTCCCCATTTCTGGATTAGGTGGCTTTTTGGAAATGAGCATAGAAAGCTTTGAAACTTCCACAATAAGCTTTGCTATTTCATCTCCAAGACTGGAGTGCACATTGGTCACATCGCCTGACAACACAATCACAATCTCATGCACATTGGTCACATTTCCCAACAACACAGTCACAATCTAATGCACATTGGTCAACTTTTCTTCCAATTGTCGACTACTCCTGTGAGAATCAATCCCGATCACAGCTCCAAGAACAAGTCCGATTGGCTTAAATCCATTAGATAACTTGCGCTTAGCAGAATCAACAACAGCAGTCTTGCTTTGCAAAATGAGATTTTCAGCCTTCTGCATCACTGCAACCCTTTCAGCTTCAAATTTATCCAAATGTTTAATTATATGATGAGATACATCATCGTTCAATTTTTTACGTGTTATTGGAGCTGTGATCGGGATTAATTCTCACAGGAGTGGTTGACAATTGGAAGAAAAGGTGACCAATGTGCATGAGATTGTGACTGTGTTATTGGACACTGTAACCAATGTACACTCCAGTCTTGGATATGAAATTGCAAAGCTTATTGTGGAAATTTCGAAGCTTTCTATGCTCATTTCTAAGAAGCCACCTAATCCAGAAGTGGGGAGGAAAATTGATGCTATTTTGGCAGCCATCGACAATCTGGTTTCCGAGTGTGCAAAGAAAAGTCAGCAAAAGAAGAAATATAATGCTTCTGTTAGAAGCTATAGCATCTTTGATCGGAGTTTGAGGTCCGAAGGTGGTGTTCCTACAGCAACGATGATCGGAGTTTGAGGTCTGAGGAATGGGTATGTGATTGTTTTGATTTGTTCCAATTTGGGTACGTGTTTGTTCCAATTTGGGTGTGGTAATGTGGTTGTTCTGATTTGTTCCAATGGGTTTGTGGTGAGTGGTGGATGGGTTAGTGGTTGGTGGTGTTTGTTGATTGCGGCATGGTGGTGGTGCTATTGGTTTGTTTGGTTGATCAGGGCTTTAGGGTGACAGTGGGTGGCATTTGTTTGGGAATTGGGTCTGTATCTATGGTGGGTGGTGCGTTGGGTAGTTGGCAGGTGGGTGGCTGAGAGAGAGAGATAGGAAGAGAGACCGGTTAGAGAGAAGAGGGAAAAGTCAATTTTTATATTATTTTATTGTATAGTTAATATTTTGATAGCGGGTCGGGTTGGGTATGGGTCATAAAATTTCAAACCCGCCAAACCCGACCTGACCCACTCATATATTTAATATATATTTAAAATTAAAATATATTATAAAATTAATAAAATTTTTAAAATAACCAGCTCTTCCTATACACAAACCCTAATACCTTTTCTCTACCTTTTTTCAGCTGTGGTTCTATCTTTTCGTTGTTAGGTAAAATTCCTTAATGTTTTCTCTCTCTGTCTATCTCTCTAGGTCTCTTTCTTTCGCTTCTCTTTCTCTGACTCACTCTGTTTATCTCTATTACCGTGGTGGATCAGTATTTACATTTTGCTTTGTCAATTTTTTGGTTTTCTTTTTACTGATTTTTTAAAAATGATTTTGCGTTGTCTCAACCACAGGTCTCTTTCTTACTCTGGTGGTTCTCTCTTTTGGTGTTAGGTGCAAGTACATGGGTTTCTTTATCTTGCTCTATTTCTATTTTTTAGGCTTCTCTCTCTTGCTCTATCTGCTTAGCTCTCTTGCCATGGTGGATCAATGTTTAACTTTTGCTTTGTTGATTTCTTAGTTTTCTTTTGGTTGATTTTTAAATGTTTTTGCTTTGTCTCAACTTATAGGTCTATTTCTTACTCGACAATATTTTCTCTTGCTAACTTGCTGTGTCCCTTTCTCTTTATCTTGCTTTGCAGGTTTGTCTTTGTCTGGCACTCTCCCTATTGTTTTTACTATTGTTGTTTGCCTTCAAGGAGTTACATTGATACTGATCTTTGGGTTTTTTTAAATATATTTATATTTATATTTTTTTTTCTGCTCAATTTAATAATAATAGTGATAAAAACATTTAATCCCCTATATAAATACGTGCACTCCTCTAATAGTAATATAGTTTTTCAATTCTTTATCAATGTGATTTCTATCAAGCTTAAAATTAACAAAGCATGGAACATTTAATTTTAATTTTTGCCAAAACAAAATATGGGTGTGTTTTGTATGACAATATTTTACGTTGAAATAAAGAAGGAAGGAGGATTGAAACAAGAGATAAAAATTCAATCATTGAAAATAAGAAGCTAGCATATTTTTCATTAGTAATCTATTATCACAGCCTTCTAAACAATGAATCTTTATAGCTATGGGCTTCATGTATAATCTAAAGGTATTTTCCTATAACCGAAGGTCAGTATATGGTAAGTTAAACCATGTCAAACCAGATATACATTATAATGCCTCCTAATGAAATCCAATAGCTAGCTACCATGTCCGAATCCCCTATGCCTACCTACAATCTTAACTATTATTTTTTTTTTCAGTCTTATAATTGATACAATCCCCCCTCCCTGATTGCACACAATTTACCTCAGAATCCCATCTTATAAATGTTCCATTAGACCCAAAAAACTTATAATCATCAAGTGACCTGTGAACTCTTGCTAATCCCTGGCAAATTGAGCCTGTCAATGACTACCTGCAAAGCTCTTCTTAGCATTCCAATCCCTTCATTGCCACCACTCAGCCCTTGAACCCACAACACACTTTTAGTCCTTCCACCTAGTGTTACATCTCAAACTTCACCACCCTCCCTTTCATAGACCTCAGTGTCCTTGCCACGGCTGATATCAACCCCGGCCTATCCTCACAGCTAAATGTGACCTTGACCAGCCCCTTGTCATCGACACCATCACCGTTTTCCAAACTCAACTTGTCAGCCCCTCCAGGGAACACACAATCCTTACTGCTGCCACCACAAACTCCTTCCAAATCTGAAATAGTCTTCCTCAACTCCCTCACTTGCTGGACCGTCTCTGCAAGCACGGTCGCCTTGTCCATCTATTGTCTGTAAAATTACCCAACAATAAGAAAAAAAGGATTACAAAAAAAATTACAACTCTTGTGATAACAAGATTGGTGCTAATAAATATTGTGTTAATGACTCAATGACGAACCTATATGAAAATAATATTATTCTAATCACAATCTACCACTATGGTAATTGTGAAAAAGTTGTGTCCTAAAATTACTTACACTAATCACAATTTACCACTTTAATTTTTACAAGTTTTGATGCTAATAACGAAGATCGAAGAAACAGAGTCGATGGAGTTACTATTTGTATGAATCTTTGTACTTACTTTGACTAAGTTTGGGAGGATATCACGCAGAGTGGTGTATTGACCATCGATTTGCATCCCACGTCTCCTCTATGCCTCACTGTGTTTCTTTGCAGCAACTTGTTTGGCCTCAGCTTTTGATTTTGGTTTAGAGAACGAATATTTATGGCTGATGGTATTGGTTGATGCAACTCCTTGAGGGAACCTATTTTGTATTGTACATGTTCCTGACTTATAGTAATGCTGAAATTGTTGCATGTCTTGTTCTAACTACACGTATATAATCAAGAAATGAAGCAAACAAATATAAGATCACCAAAAAAAAAATAAAAATGGAGCACATATAAACCCGAATAGGAAATGTTACTTGTCGCAGTAAAACCATGAAGAGAGAGGTATAAAGAAATTTGCCTTTACAAATGAACTTTGAGGAAGGAGATTTGCCTTTTTTAGAAGTGTTTTCTTGAGATAGTACTATTAGAGTTGTGCATAATATTCTGCATAAAAACATTTAATCCCCTATATAATAGTATTAAATGTTTTAAAAACATTTAATCCCCTACATAATACACGCACAAAAAAAAAAAAAAAAAAAAAAAAAAAAAAAAAAAAAAAAAAAAACCTATATAAATACGTGCACTCCTCTCTTTTCAGAGTTACGATTGATCTTTGGAAATGGCATTATAATGGCGGCTGCACCCATCACCAATCTAAGGCTAGGTAAGAATTTATGTTAATCGATTGTGCTTATTTATTTTTATTTCATGTAATTGGATTTTGCTTTTGTTTTTTTCGTTCCCAATACCCTAACCCTAATTCCTCTTTGTTGTTGTGATTTATGTAGTAATTGGTTATAGTCTTTCGCGTCCAGTGATTACATTGTTGGATAAATGGTAAGTGCTATTGGGTTTTTGGATATATATTTATTAAAAAAAAATTTGGTTCTATAATGCTAATACATTTTGCATCTTGATTATTTAGGTTTCCTGGACGACGAGACAAACCATCTGAGTATGTACTTACTACATTTGAACCCAGTACTAATTTATCTACTCATGGTCCCTTCTGCATAATATTCTGCATCAATATAGCTAGTTGGTCAGTTATACTTAATTTGAAATAAGTATAACTGACCAACTACTGCTGTACATGTAATTGTAATACAGGTTCAGTAAAGTTAGCAAACACCGTGTAGATGGCAGTATTTTTTGCATTTTTATTGATTTTTTCTTCATAAAAAAAACTGACCAATCTGTGGGTCTAACCTGACCCATAATGTGGTGCCCTGCCCCATTTTACATTTAGGTCCTTAAGTTAAACTAAGTTATCCTATTGTAAGAATAAGTGGAAATAAAGGTTAAGTTTTAATTGGCCTGAGTAAGTAAATGTGTGCGTGTGTGTGCATGTGTGTATATATATATATATATATGTTAATTTAAAAAAGTTTGATTGACTAAATATCTAGTTGGGAAATTTTTTTTCCGGTAGCTTATTTGTATGCTCTTTATCAAGAGATATATAGTTTTTGGTATTTTTTATGTTAAATGTGTGACAAAAGCTGAAAGTTAGTTTATTTTTTAAAAGCTAAAAGTTAGATTATTTGCAAAGAAGCTGAGACAGAAGGCAAAAAGCTTTTAGAAACTAAGCAACTGCCAAATGCATACTATGTGGTGGTATATGCAACTAGGATATATCTATATAAGTATGGTAACTATGATTCTAAAATTTGTTTGAGTTGTGTTGGTAATTTAATAATTGAGTTGAGCTTTAGTTCAATTGAGATATGAAAAGGGGTACAGTCTTTTTTTGTGTGAAATTAGTATGGATATGTTAAATTTCTAAGGTGGAGCTTGCATGTATAGAATTAAAAATTTGATTTCACGCATTTAAGCGGAATTAAACAAAATTAGGTCCCATCAAAAAAAAAAAAAAAAAAAACAAAATTAGGAATTGTAGATGATTCTGTTACATTTCTGTTACATAATTTAATTTGTGCGCACTTGCATGTGTCTTGACGTGGAATCTTACCAAGGCAGGGTCCTTTGGACCCACACTACATTAAGGTTTTGAAGGCCCAATGAATTGCTAATCAATACAATCATACCCAAAGTACATTATCCTGAAATGTTGCATACTTTGTTAAGCTTATCTATGTCACAAGACGGATACACGTTTATGGAATTTACATCTTTTTATGCCTATTGGGTTGTTGATACTGTATGACTTCTATTATATATATTTTGCATTGACACAGTGTTCCTTTTTGGCATTTTGGTACTTGTACAGAATCGATCTGATTAAATATTGTTGTTTCAATATTTTTTTCATTCTAATGAAAACATTTTTTTTTAACAGGGCAGCTGTTCGTCGCGTATATCACATGAAAGGAGAGGCAGTAAAGTCTATGACATTGGGGGAGTTGGCTGAGGACCTTAGTAAGTCTTACAATTTAAACAAATCCATTACACATGCATATTGAAAGACATCACAGTAACTTTAAGATTTTCTCACAAGAATCTCCATACGTGATCCTTTTAAACCTAACTTAATGTACTTGTTGGGTGGTAGAATTTTTTCCCTAAAGATAATACCAAATACCTTTTAATTAGGGCTTGCTGTTTTAAGAAAATTTATGGATTTTTTTTTGGTGAAGATGCAAACCTATGGGCTAGAAAGTGGAGTCAGTGTCATATATATTTTTTAATATAAGAAATTCTTAATGATCCTAATTTTCTTATGGCTTAGCGCTGGTGGAGGTATATGGAGCGAATTGCCTGAATTGAAGAAAGATTGATGTGGAATCTGAAGAGTCATATTCCTCACTTCTCACCCAATTATTAACTACTAATTCGCACGACATGCAGTGGATGTTGAAATATTTTGTTTAAATTATGTTATGTTTCATGTATAGTACTTATTGTGTAATATTTGGGGACTCAACTTTAGTTAAATTAAATGCTATGCTGCTAGAAATAAAGGATACTCAATATTATGAAATATAGTAGTTTGATTTTTTTTTAACAATTTAATAGTTGGAGATGAGGGGATTTGAACCTTGGATGACTCTCGTGGAGGTGTTATTTCAATAGTTTATAGACAAAAAAATTAATTTTTCGGTTTATTACATATTTAGTCTCTAACATTTTGGGTTTATTACATATTTGGTTCTTAACTTTTTGGTATTGTGTCAAAATGATTCTTATTGTTAAATGATAGATGGAAAATGCTAAGTGATAGATAGAAAATACTGACATGTCTAACAGGGAAAATAAAATATTACGATTTTTGCCACATAGATTGCTATGTTAGCATAACCTTAAATAATCATTGAAAGATAAAATAAAAACAATACCCAGATAAGTGAGGAAAAGTAACACAGAACGTGAAGCAAAATTTGGGATAAAAATTTCAAAGTCCCTAATCCACAATTGTAGAACAATTGGTTTGCTTTACGTTTTGGTCCAAAGATTAGATAACGGTTAGGCTCGATGGTATAATCTTTCTCTTTCTCGGTATAATCTCTCTCTCAAGCTTTGTTCTCTTTAGTTTGAGGTGGTATTTTTATTTTTGGTATAACTTTTTCAATCTTCTCAATCAAATGCTTTAATTTCAAATATTCCTTTTTCTTCCTGTTGGGTTTAGAGATTGTATAAACTTGGGTTGAACATGTCCCTTAATCGTTATAATTTCTTTTATGGTCTCTTTTTTCTTGCCATAGACACAGAACAACTTGGTTTATTGTAAGCTATCATTGTTCTTATTGTGCGATTCTTATAAATCTTAGTGCTAAAAATGGTTGACCAATGTATAAGATGTAATTTGTGGTATAAACAAACTTCATTAACCATTCACTGGTAGAACTTAACACGAGTAAAGATTAATGGTTGTTTATCATTAATCTTTACTTCTTGTGTGTTGTGATTTATTCTTCATAATGCGTGAAATAGGGATGACAATTTTGCCCCGCCCTACTTGATCCGCCCCTCCCCGCTTTGCCTTACGCGGGTTTTCCCCGCCCCGTAAAGGCGGTGGGACGGGGATGAGGCGAGATTTTAGCCCCGCATCTTGGGACAGTGATGGATTTAGACTTTTTAGACCCAACCCGCCCCTTCCCCCACCCGCCCCGCATTGATAAGGGTTAAATTATAAATTTTTTATACACTAAAATTCTTCTATTTAAACAAACATATCATTAGCTTATTTTATTCTACCCAATAAGGCTTTTTGCCTCTCTTTTTTTCTCTATCAAGGTTGAAAATAAGGAACCAATTTTAACATTTTCTTTTGTCTTTATTATAAACAAATTTATATACTATTGAATCGTTGATTTTGTATTATGAGATTTTTGTTTTTTTTGTTTTTGGTGATATATTTTGTTACACTTTAATAAAATTATTCAATTTTTGCTAAAAATTAGTTTGATTTGATGAGGTAAATTTATTTGTAATTTCAAGTATATTTTTATTAATGAAACAGGTTTTATTAAAAAAAAGTTGTAAAAACTGTGGGCAAATTAACAAGAAGTAGAGTTTTACGGGGTGGGGCGGGGATTTGCAGGGCCCTAAGGGGCAGGGATGGGGCAATACAATTTTTCCCGTCATGCGGGGCGGGATAGGGATGGGGTAAGACAAAATCTTGCAAGGTGAAGGCAAAGAACCCATCCTTCAGACTTGCCTCGCCCTATTGCTATCCCTAGTGTGAAACCAATAAATCTACAGATTTAATATTGTAGATTTGCCTAGAAGTTTAAAACTACATCAAAAATCAATACTAACTCAAACTGAGAGGGAGATATTATACTAGTAGATCGGTGACATCGTCAGCCTTTGGCTCCAGTCTTTGCAGTCGGTCATCAATATCAAGCATCACCCTCAGCGTCGCTGGTCACCGTTGAGCCTCACTGTTAACATTGGACCAAAATGTAAAGCAAACCAATTTTTCTACAATTGCTGGTTAGAGATTTTGAATTTTTTATCCCAAATTTTGTTTCACGTTCTGTGTTACTTTTCTCACTTAATTGGAAATTGTTTTTCTTTTATCTTTTAATGATTATTTAAGGTTATACTGTGGTAGTCTATGTGGCAAAATGATTAATATTTTATTTTGACCATTGGACGACTACAAGAGTTTTGGTCTTTTGCGACCAATGTTTTAGCAACGACCAAAAAGTCGTCACTATTAGGCATGCATTAGCGACGATAATAAATGGTCATCACTAATAAATGTATTGTAGCGACAACACTAAGGTAGTTGCTAATAAGTCGTCGCTAACGCCATGGAGGGAATTTTATTTACTTTTGGAAAATGGAGGGAAACTTTTAGCAACGACAATAAATTTTGTTGTGACGACATTTACGTCGCTAAAATAAGGTTTATTTTAACGACGACATCTATCGTCGCTAATAATCATCTTTAGTGACGACCTTATGTTTCGTCACAGACATGTAGCCAAAAATGTATAGTAAGTACATTATATATATGCTTTATTTATCAGCGATGACACATTAGTGGTCGCTATTAGAAGGCTATTAGCGATGACACAACATGTCGTCGCAAATATATCTACCTAAATATAATGGAGGGTAAAATTTTCACTCTCAAAAAGTGGTGGGAATTATTGGAGGGAAGTAGATTATATATTAGCAACGAATTAGGTCGTCGCTATAAGAGATCTTTAATGAAGACAAAGATTGTCGACATTATATGTGGCTAAAGTCAACAATTTTGATATAACATGATTTTTTTTTTTAAAATCAAACCTCCAAATGCCTCTTAAAATATTTAAAATGATTAAAATACCATTAACCTCGTCAAAATGACCAAAATACCCCCAAACTTATATAATGACCAAAATAAACTTGAAACCTCCAAAGTAACTTAAAACTTTCAAATCTGTTAAAAAAACAAAAGGACAACGGAGGGCTTGTTGCTTCAAAGTACTCTCAAATCATAATGTTACCCATTTGAAACTTGAAATCGATAAAATAATAAAAATTGAGAAGTTCTGATTCCACTCAAAATACTGACTAATTCTCATAGTTATCAAAATGTGAATCGTATTGTGAATCAATTTTTGATTTTTCTGTATCATGTGTCATAAGAAAGGAATTAGTCAATATTTACCAAACTAATAAATTCATTATAAATATATGAAAGGTATATTCATTATAAATTCATAATATATTCAACTAATAACCAATTCAATCATCAATTATGTAATAATATTTACCAAAAGTAAGTAAATAAATCAAATTAAAATATATTTATAACATACATATTCAAATTAATTAAAATTAGAAATGATAATACATGATTTATAAGCGAAAATAATAAAATTTTTCATCATTTTGCCTAATCAATTTTATCTAAGTCAATGTTAACATGATGTTCATCATCTTTCAAAATTATTTCTTTATTAACATTTTCTAACAACTACTCCAATATCCAATAATCCACTGAAAACCTTCCTACTGAACCTAATTTCACAAAGTCTAGTGGTCTTGAGACCATCTATTAAGTTTGACCAACTTTAACTAAATTTTGACTGTGCCTTTCTCTAATTCTAACAGTTTGATTGTGACCATAATTTACTAGAATTAACATTTCATTATACTCTTCAAATCCAACGGTTAGATTTCAAATCTAAGTATGGAGTGAGATGGACATGTGTTGTGTATCTGTATGGCTATGTTCCCTCAATTTGACCATCCAATTGGTCTCAAATTTTACTAACACCAATATGTCACCATACTTTTCAATCCCAATAATCAAGATTTGAATATGAATTTCACCAAGTCTAGTGGTCACAAGACCATCTATTAAGTTCAATTAGGTTTGATCAACTTTAACTAAATTTTGACCGCGTCTTTCTCTAAATCTAGCCATTTGATTGTGATCATAATTTACTAGAATTATCCTTTCATTACACTCTTCAAATCTAACGGTTAGATTTCAAATCTAAGGGTGGCGCGTGATGGACATATGTTATGTACCTTTATGGCTATGTTCTCTCAACATGATCATCCAATTGTTCTCAAAATTCACCAACACCAATATATCACGATACTTTTCAATCCCAATGATCAAGATTCGAATATGAATTTCACAAAGTCTAGTGGTCTCGGAACCATCTATTAAGTTTGACCGGGTTTGACCAACTTTAACTAAACTTTGATCGCGTCGTTCTCTAAATCCAACCATTTGATTGTGACCATAATTTACTAGAATTAATCTTTCTTTACACTCTTTGAATCCAACGGTTAGATTTCAAATCTAAGAATGACACATGATAGACATATGTTATGTACCTTTATGGCTATGTTTACTCAATCTGATCATCCAATTGTTCTCAAATTTCATCAACACCAATATGTCACCATACTCTTCAATCCCAATGATCAAGATTCGAATATGAATTTCACAAAGTCTAGTGGTCTCGGGACCATCTATTAAGTTTGACCGAGTTTGACCAACTTTAACTAAACGTTGATCGCATCTTTCTATAAATCCAACCATTTGATTGTGACCATAATTTACTAGAATTAACATTTTATTACACTCTTTAAATCTAACGGTTAGATTTCGAATCTAAGGATGGCGCGTGATAGACATGTGTTGTGTACCTTTATAACAATGTTCCCTCAATCTGACCATACAATTTTTATTAAATTTCACCAACACCAATGTGTCACCACACTTTTCAATCCCAATAATCAAGATTCGAATATGAATTTCACCAAATCCAGTGGTCACAGTACCATCTATTAAGTTTAATCGGGTTTAATCAATTTTAACTAAATTTTGATTGCGCCTTTCTCTAAATCCAGGCGTTTGATTGTGACCATAATTTACTAGAATTATCATTTCATTACACTCTTCGAATCGAACGGTTAGATTTCAAATCTAAGGATGGCGTGCGTGATGGACATATGTTATGTACCTTTATGGCTATGTTCTCTCAATCTGATCATCCAATTGTTCTCAAATTTCACCAACACCAATATATCACCATACTTTTCAATCCTAATGATCAAGATTCGAATATGAATTTCACAAAGTTTAGTGGTCTCGGGACCATTTATTAAGTTTGACCGGGTTTGACCAACGTTAACTAAACTTTGACCGCGCTGTTCTCTAAATCCAACCGTTTGATTGTGACCATAATTTACTAGAATTAACCTTTCATTACACTCTTTGAATCCAACGGTTAGATTTCAAATCTAAGGATGGCGGGTGATGGACGTGTGTTGTGTACCTTTATGGAAATGTTCTCTCAATTTGACCATCTAATTGTTCTCAAATTTCACCAACACCAATATGTCGCCATACTTTTTAATCCCAATGATCAAGATTCAAATATGAATTTCATAATGTCTAGTGGTCTCGGGACCATCTATTAAGTTTGACCGGGTTTAACCAACTTTAACTGAACTTTGACCGTGCCTTTCTCTATATCCAACCATTTGATTGAGACCATAATTTACTAGAATTATCCTTTCATTACACTCTTCGAATCCAACGGTTAGAATTCAAATATAAGGATGGTGTGTGATGGACATATATTATGTACCTTTATGGCTATGTTTACTCAATCTGATCATCCAATTGTTCTCAAATTTCACCAACACCAATATGTCACCATACTTTTCAATTCCAATGATCAAGATTCGAATATGAATTTCACAAAACCTAGTGGTCTTGGGACCATCTATTAAGTTTGACCGGGTTTGACCAACTTTAACTAAACTTTGACCCCGTCGTTCTCTAAATCCAACCGTTTGATTGTGACCGTAATTTACTAGAATTAACCTTTCATTACACTCTTTGAATCCAATGGTTAGATTTCAAATCTAAGGATGGCGCGTGATGGACGTGTGTTGTGTACCTTTATGGCAATGTTCTCTCAATTTGACCTTAGATGTTCTCAAATTTCACCAACACCAATATGTCATCATACTTTTTAATCCCAATGATCAAGATTTGAATATGAATTTCACAATGTCTAGTGGTCTCAGGACCATCTATTAAGTTTGACCGAGTTTAACCAACTTTAACTAAACTTTGACTGCGCCTTTCTCTATATCCAACCATTTGATTGAGACCATAATTTACTAGAATTATCCTTTCATTACACTCTTCGAATCCAATGGTTAGAATTCAAATATAAGGATGGTGTGTGATGGACATATATTATGTACATTTATGGCTATGTTTACTCAATCTGATCATCCAATTGTTCTTAAATTTCACCAACACTAATATGTCACCATACTTTTCAATCCCAATAATCAAGATTCGAATATGAATTTTACAAAGTCTAGTGGTCTTGGGACCATCTATTAAGTTTGACCGAGTTTGACCAACTTTAACTAAACTTTGACCGCGCCGTTCTCTAAATCCAACCGTTTGATTGTGACCATAATTTACTAGAATTAACCTTTCGTTACACTCTTTAAATCCAATGGTTAGATATCAAATCTAAGGATGGCGCGTGATGGACGTGTGTTGTGTACTTTTATGGCAATGTTCTCTCAATCTGACCATCTAATTGTTCTCAAATTTCACCAACATTTTTACAATAAATTCTAATTGGTAGGTTGTTACTGGTTGTTATTGTTGGGGCAAAAAAGTAATGTTAGTGTTAGGTTCAAATTTGAATCAGTAACAACTAACCAGCTATAATTTGTTAGGAAAATATTGTGAATGTAACATTTCTCATAAAAAAATGTGTGTTTTTTTTATTGTCTTTGAAAACTTGAAATACATACTAGGTTTAGTATAAATTAATTTAGTTTCTATATGTAGCACTTCTCATAATAAACATGTGTGTGTTTTTATTGTGTTTGAAAACTTGAAATACATACTAGATTTAGAATAAATTAATTTAGTTTCCATATAAATCAGACATGCTGTGCAATAGTATAGTGGTGAGTTCCTAGGTACATTAACTTTGCTCCTGTGGTTGAATCCCCCTTGTTGCTCATTGATAAGATTTTTTTGTCAGCTTCTCTTTCTTGTTTTTAGATGTATTTTGGTGTACCGTATTTGAAGTATTTATCTTTGATGTCAAACACACAAAACAATAAAGCAATATATAAAATTATTTTATTCAAAATAAATTAATAAGGAGGCTGAAGTGAACAGTGACAAGACAAGACAATATTAAAAAGAAATGGTAAATGAACCCACAAATTATGTAAAAAAATTATTACTCGTTTTAATTTGAATCCACCACAAAAATTTAATTTTTTACTCACCAATATTTGCTACTAATAATCTATTACTTAAAATTTATTGTGAAAATATTGTGATAGCATTTCTCAATTGTGATTTCTTATTCTTTATATTATTTTTCCTTTCTTTCATCCATGCGTTTTTTTTTTTCTTGTTTTTTCTCCTCAACACATGTATACCAATGTACTGTTTCGGAATTATCACTATTTTTAAACAAAAAAAAAATTATATAATTATAATATTAATGAATCTAATAGTATATGTATTATTTGAATGTTTATAAATTTAATTTTTGGTAAAAATCCATATAATATGTTATGCATCTTTATAAATAATAATAGTAACTAGCTAGTTTATTCAGCAAAAAAGTAACTAGTTAGTATATATCTAACCCTTAAGCAAAAAAAAAAAAAGTATATATCTAACCCAATGAGCTTTTATATATATATATATATATATATAAAGAAGTGAAAGAAAAGACCATGAGACAAGACAAGACAACAATAAAAAAGAAATGGTAAATGATATAGTGATGGACACGTTGGGAGTAAAAAATGATTAAAAAATTAGAAATTTGTAGATGGAAATCCAAAAACTCTTTCTCTAGTTGTTTCTCCTCCACACGTTTTGGATTCTTCCAATTCTCTCTTTATAATTTATCCATTTATCCATTTGGTATTATTTTGGAATTATGCTAGGACCACATAAATGAGCATAATTTTGTGTCACAATTTACTATATGGTAAATTGTGATTGGCAAAAGTGTGTTAATGGACCGTGTGAAAACACACTTTTACTAATCACACATTTACTTATTCTTCATCGAGTTTAATTCATTATCTATGGCTGTTTTGGTTTAATCAAAGAAACAAAATATTTTGGTACCGGTTAATACTGGTGTATCATTTCAGAATTACCACTATTTAAAAAAAATTATATATTCATGAATTTGAAAGTGTGTATATATATATATACTTTCATATTTATAGATTTAATTATTTGATAGAAGCTGTATATTTTATTATGGATCTTTACAAATACATGTTACAACACTTACAAGTTTATAAGTTAAAAAAAAAAAAAGTAAAGGATTTGTAACTTTTATTAAAAAGTTAAACAAAACCACAAAATATCAATTAAAATCAGTAAAAGAGATAGTTAGTAGGAACCTGGGGATTTGCCTTGGTTAGCAAAATCGTATTAAATATATATTTTTAAAAAAACTAACTAGTCAAAGAAGGTGATAAAACCCAAAAAATGACAGCCTACTTTTTACTGTTTTTTCACTTCTCCCAACTTAGCTTTTTAAGTTTTCCACTCAGACACATTAAGTTTTCCAGTTTTTACTTATTACGCACGAATTGAAATTTTTTAGAGTACCCAAATTTGTTTTTTTTTTAGAAGTGTTACGTCTATAATATTTTTATAATATTTTCACAACAAATCATAAGTGGTTAGTTGTTATTGGTTCAAATTTATACCTAACACTAAGATTACTTTTTTGCCCCAATAATAACAACCAGTAACAACCTATCACTTAAAGTTTTTTGTAAAAATATTGTGAACATATTATTTTTTTTAAAATTTTTTTTTATAATGCAAACTACCCCTTTTTTTTGGGAACCTGTAAACAAACCCAAATACCCATTTTTTTTCACGTTCTTTCTCTCCTCTCCTCACGCCTCAACCTCCACAAATTGGTAAACTCTCTCTCTCTCTCTCTCTCATTGTCATTCTTTGTTTCTTCTCCATTCCCTAATTCTATTTCTCTCTTTCTTGTGTAGTTTCTAGGGTTCCTAATTTCATAATGAAAATTGTGATTGATTTTTTTTTTTTCAATTCTGAATGTTCATCTATAACAAAAGCTTTTCTTTTCAGTTCTGAAAGTTTAATTGGATCTATACTTTCGTTGTTCCCTCTTTGCTGTTCTCTCTCAAAGGTAATTTTAGAGATATTGATTTTCTTTTTTAATTTTAAATTTTCAATGATCTATACTTTCATGTTAAGAAAGCATGAACTAACCTTGTGATTAAAAGCATATTTTTTTTTTTTGTTCCTAGTTTTAATTTTGATAGTGTGAGTTTTTGGGTTTGAAGCCGTGGGTGCAGTAAGCTATTCGTTCACTCTGTTATTTGGATTTGAAAGAACATGGGCACCATAGTTTTAGTTTTGATATTGTGGGTCCTTATAATATAATATAATATTATTATTATTACGGAACATGGTGAGAAAGATGACTTCTATTGCTTATTTTATTAGATATGAATTTAGCAAAATAATGGGAAGTGTTATGTTCTTATGGAATCCTTGCTTCTTTAAAATAAAAGTGAGTGAAATTTTTTGCATGTCATTTAGTAGCTAGCTACAAGGCACTGCAATAATAGGACTAATGGACTGTAAGTAACAAATCATATGAAGAATCTCCAATAATGGTAGATTTTGACTTTTAAACATTCAACTTAGGGGCAAAGAAGCTCTAATAGTGAAAATGGCTTTGTGAGTCAGCTTGTATGCATAATTGATATATTGTGAATCTATTCTATATCTCCATAAGCTAATTGAAGCTATCCAAGTTGCAAAACTTTCACCACAAAAAAAGTTCAAGGTGCTTGGTCTGGATAACTATGTTTTTTCCATATGGTGGGATTATGTTTCGTCACCATAGTCCACTTTTGTTGTAATTAGTATAATCTTTTATGTAGTTATCTTTATCATTGTATAGACTTTGAATAAATTACTTTACCAAAATGTTTATCATACTATCATATTTTGCCTAATATCTTTTGATATGTTCTTTGTTATGATTTTTAATTTGGACTTATTTCTTTTGGAGAATGAGTCTTGATACAAATTAAGTTTTGTTAAATACATAAGGCTTTCATATCTTTTCATCTATGGTATTTTTGAAAAATATAAATGTTAAAATTTTACTTGAATGTTAAAATTATTTAGTAAGTATTTTTGTCATCTATTTTAGTTGATCTTTACATTGGTTTATGCTCATTATTTCAGGTTAAAATGTCGCGTGCCTTGGGTTACAATCTTACATATGATGTCGAGGGGAGATACATTTCATTGCAACAAGTTTTAGCTTGGCAGCATATCTTCATGAAGAATATGTTATTATTTGATTAGTATTTGAGAGAATCGATTGGAACTTAAATTATGTATATGATATTGAACTTGGGTATGCTTTCCCTTATTAGTATTTATTGATTGAACAATTATTATGCTTATATGAGTATTTGTGATTGAAAATTTTTGATGTGTGGGATTGTGATTTATTATTTTCCATTAGGTACCCATGTAAAATTCAAAATGTAAATTTTATAGAAAAATTCAAAAAAATGTAAAATGTTATTAGTGACGACATTGTCGTCGCTAATATTTTATCATATCATCAGTGACGACAAACAATATCATCGCTAATATGCAAATTTTAGTGATGACATGTTTGTGGTCACTAATCTATTATTATCTATGATGACAACAAGCGTCATCACTAGTAATGACATATTAGCGACAACAAAAATGTCGTCGTTAATAATAATCTACTAGCGATGACAAAAAAATTCGTCACTACTAATGAGCTAGTAGTGACAACATTTTGTCTTGGGTTCTTGAGTTATTTATGACGACAATTGTCACTATTAGTGACGACTTTGTCGTCGTTAATAGTATTGTGTTTGCGACGACATTAATATCGTCACTAAAAAACTTTTTTGTTACCATTTTTGTTTAACGAAAGTTAGCGACGACATTTTTCGTCGCCAATATAATTAGCGACGATATTGAAAGCATTAGCGACGACTATATGCCATCGTTAAAGACCAAATTTCTTGTAGTGCGACACATCAGCATTTTCCATTCATTACTTAACAGTAAGGACCATTTTGACATGATACCAAAAAGTTAGGGACCAAATTGACACATTTGAAAGGTTAGGGGCCAAATCAATATATAGTGTAAAGGTTAAGGACCAAATATATAGCTTACCCTAATTTTTTTTAAAAGTGTAATGACGTGAAAATAACTTCATGCAAAGTTTTAGGGATGAATAAAATATTTTAGCATTGAATTTGACTAGAAAAATTAATATATTGCACCTAACTTAATGTATTGACACACAATGGACCTGTGTTTAAGTTTTGCCTTTTATCTTTGATATTTTATATTTACTTTTGTTTTAATTGTTGCCAAAGAAACAGTATTTGTGAAATCTTTATTTAAATTTTTATTTAAATCTTATAAAAATAATCCATAAAAATTATTTTATATTAATAATTATTGCAATACTTAAAAATGACTAATGAGATGCGTTCAAGTTGTATCTGCTACAACTCTACAAAAGTTATGAGTTGCACCTCTTTACACTTTTTAGACGGTTTATTTCTAAGAAATCTATTTGTGAAAATAATAATCCTAATAATAATTGCATGTCATCAATTCTCTCTATGCTCTGTTCTCCATATTCTGTCCCTAAACTTAGTCTAAAGAAAAATGATAACATCTTAACAGTAGTGTAATTTTTTTTTATTATATATATTTATTTATAGAAAAGCACAAATAGTCATTAATAATAACAAATAAGTTGTTTGTATGTCCATGCGATGTACAACTTAATCAAAAATCATGTGTAATTAAAGAAAATAAGAAAATATTTTTTAATTTAAGTAAAATTAAATAGTAAAATTGATAATAAAAATAAAGCATTCTTTTATCTTTTTTATTTTATATTTTTATTTTATTAAGTGAAGTAATCTTTTACTTTAAGTTATATAATGGGTCCGTTTGGATAGAATTTATTTTGCTGAAACTGAAAACTAAAAACTAAAAACACTGTAGCAAAATAATTTTTAAATGTGTGAATAGTGCCGTGGGACTCATTTTTAATGAAAAAGTTGCTGAAAAGTGAAATTTGTAGGTTCGTGAACAGTGCACAGGTACACTGTTCATGGACAAAAAGTGTGGCTATTGTTCATGAACAGTAGCCGCACAATAGCTGCGTTACTCCCTCAAACGCCTTAAAAAAAAAAAAAAAGGTCTAAAACGTGAAATAGAAAACATAGACGTTACTTTCATTGCTATCCAAACGCTTACAATGAATGCATGTTGGGAGGAATGAAGGAAAACAAAGAAGGTAATGGGGAATAATATTGGGAGGGACGAAGGAATGGATATGAAAGAGAGTGTTGAGTTGGAGTTTTATAAGGGGAATGATGATATTGATGATGATGTTTATGTTGGGTTAATGGCATAGTCAAATACTCAATAGTGGGTACTATTAGTTGTCCTTTATAAAAATATGTGATGGGTTTGGTAGGATTAACTGGGTAAGTTCCTTGCTTTCGTCTATAATAACTTAGGGATGACTTTTATTAAGTTATTACTAATAGTTTGTAGTTGTTGGGACTTTGGGAGGGGATTTTGTATGATGGGCTGCTTCCTATTGTTGAAAAGGTTGGTGGTTAATTAACTAATTACTATATAGTTTGTTGTTGAAATGGTAAAGTTTATGGTATAGTTTTTGTTATCTTATGTGAAAATTAAGAAAAACAAGTTCCTGGAATGGTTGTCAATGAGTGAGTGTTATATAGGTTGCTTTTTGTGTTGATTTAATAATTGTTTGTGGTGAATGTTGTTTGAGATTGATGCAAATCTAATTTATAGGTTGCTTCCGTTTTTTGAATGGGTTTAATCTTGTTGTTTAGGTAGTGTTTTTGGTGCATGATGCTTATTAATCTGTTTGCTTAGGAACTTTTCACTTAAATTTATGAGAGAACTGATTCCTTATATACGGTTTATGGGGACTTAGTTCATCTGGGTGATACCAGTGTATCTAAAAACTGATGTATTATACTAGTGAAGTTTAGCTGCTTAATAACTCTATTAACCTCTCTCACAAAGACACCTTAGTCACAGTCCTTGTAGGGATACAGCTTTTTCACATAAGTAGAATTTCAGCATGAACTTCTTTCCTTTTTTCTGTTTTATTCAAATTCTGTAAGTCACTTGCTTCCATTCTATCAGACTATTAGTTGCGACAACTGCTGAGCATGTAAATATGTTGTAATTGCTTTCTTAAAGATGCAGTCTAGGCTATTAATCATCCACTCCTCACATCCTTCAATTTGCTTGGTGAAAGATGTCTAGGCTATTAGTGGCTTTGATTTCTTTTCTTCTTACAATCACAGTAACTAATGTAAATTATGAAGTGGCTTCTGTTGTGCCTCTCCAGAATGTTTTGCAGAATCTGTTTGCTGAAAGATACATATAATACTCCTGATGAACTTTGGAAGCCTTTCTTGGGGCTGAATGGTAGCATATACTATAACTGATCATAAATTCTAACTTTTGAGAGAGGCCTCATTGTCTCTCCAATGTATTTTTATTATTATTATTTAAAGGTGGGATAAAATTCATTAATTAACGTAAGGTACTACAAGAGAAACAAGGGAGGTATTCATTTGGTTGGAATTGTAAACAAGATTTATTACGACTTCAGCATCCAGCTCTATTTTTACCAAACAATAATTAGACCATCCTTTAAAGCCCACAATTCAGCCATCACAGTCATTGCAAACACAATGGTTCCATGCCTCCAAGCTTGGCAAAGCTCAACGGTTGCTCTGTATAGTGGTGAGCCTGCACCTTAAGGGGACATGCTTTTGTCCATTTCTGGCCTTTTGAAAGTGTCAATGTTAGCAAGACTTATTGCCCTACATGTGCCCGACATTGCCACAAGCTTAATGGGTATGTGGTATCATCAGGTTATATGATCACACCACTATCACGTCATTTTTTATTTTACTGGGCTTCATTTTGGCCCAGCATCATAAACTCCTTAATCCATTAATCTTAATTGGGCCCTTACAAATCTTTCAGCCCAAACTTGATTTTTCTTTAGGTAGCTTTTGACATACCAAAGTGATTTGAAAGAGACAGGGTTTCTGAGGATTTGTGTCATGAATCCACCCACAATGGATGTCATCCATACAGTTTGTTAGGGTCCAAAAATTGGCCGTTGGCAAATAGTGAACCAAACATTGAGTCTTTGTTGAATTTATGATGTGTTTTATCAAGTCCAAAACAAAAACTCAAGGCTAGTTGGAAAAGGATTTTTTGCTCCTTTGATTCCAACTTAACACCTCTTCGACTGATTGACACAAGCTTACTACAAGCTCAATAGTAGTTGACTAATCAAGATTCAAGGCATCAAATTTGGCTAAAATTCTTTTATTTTAAGTTGGTTAGAAAGCAACAAGAAGCATAATAGCCTAGGTATTGAGCATTTGGTAAAAAGCATAAGAAGGAGAAGCATAATAGCCTCATATTGAGCATCGAAACCATCACTAGAAAGTTTGAGAGAATAGTTGTGACAAAGAAGAGAGGAGAGGGGGAAACTTGAAGAACGATAGCCTCTAGCGGCAAAGGCTGAAAGAGAGAGAGAGAGAGAGTATAAAATGTGACTTGGGAAAATTTTAACCTAGGCATAAAACTGAAATGACATTGTTTAAGGTCCAAAATAGCTCAAGTCCATTCCCTCCCACTTAAACTCTCAAACAAGGAAATGAAATTTCCATTCCCTCAATTAATATTCTCAAATAAGGGAAGGAAAGAAGAGCAATGCTAGAGATATAAAATTTTTTACAAAAAAAATTTACAGACTGCTGATGTAGTAAGTGGTTTTTGATAAATAAAAAAGTGATGTTAATGGTTGGTTTGTATGAAAACCAATAAGAAGTTAGACACATCAACAGTTTGTAAAAATGTTGTTAAATAGTTTGTAACTGTAGCATTACTCAAGAGAAGAATATTATAAAAATTATTCTTTTCGTTCTTTTCCATTACATTCATTTTTCTCCTCCCAAACTAGGGCTAAGTGGGAGGGAATGGAACAAATAAGGGGAAATACTCATTACTTTTGATTCTCTAAAAACCTCAAATTTTATCCCCCCCCAAAATTGGGAGGAACTGGAAGGAATGAAATTAGATTTAATGAATTTTTTTTACTAAAATTCCCAAAATTGTCTTATATACTTAATCATTTATTTTAAAAATAGGGCTCTAATATTAACATTCTCATAAAATGATTCATTCATTTCCTTCTATGTTACTCTCGAATAAGGTTACCTACCTTCCATTCCTTTATATTCCTTTATTTTAAAATATCCAAACAAGATTACTTAATTCCATTTAATTCATTTCTTTTCTATTCCTTTCCTTTAATTAAATTCATTATATTTCATTTTATTCATTTCCATTCATTTATGATCATTCCATTTCATTCCCTTATGAACTCTCAAACGAAGCATCTCTCTTCTCTATCCCACTATTTTGCTCTATCCCTCTTAGGAAATTGTTTGTATTTTTTTATACAAAAACAATATCATGTATATTAGGTAGTTGTGTGGTTAGTCATTGTTGTGCAAATTTTGGCACTGCACCCCACACCGGCCGAAGTCTACTAGCGAAACCCTGTCAACCACCACATTAGAAACTAGAATCCCAGTCCATTAGCAAAGACTCATTCACAAAGGAATCCATACAAAACAATCCCTTGGGTCGAAGACAGAAGAGTGGATCTCAAATTGACGAAAGTATATCATTATTGTTGCTTTGTTGAGCGACCTAATCTACCACGATGGTGGTAGGGCGGAGGTTCCGCCATGTAATTCTAGTTGTATGCATCAAACGACTCTCACCCTCATTTCTTTCTCCCTCTTTTGCTTGCACCACAGTTGAACAAGGGTTTTATTTTTTAATCCAAAATCAGGTATTATTGTTTTTCTTTTTCTTTGGAATTATTTTTAAAAAAAATTTAGGCCAAAATGAAAAACCTACTCTTAAGTTTCTCAACTTTTCATTTCTATCCTCTAATTTGCATTTGTTCATTAGAGGATTGAAATGAAAAGTGATGACGTAAAGGACTAATATATATATATATATATATATATGTAATGATTTTTTTAGTAGAATTGAGTTGAAGGCTGCTGTACGATACGATTAATAGATTATCATCTTATCATGTTACATCATTTACATTACGTGGCATCTGCAGATCAGATTATTTGTTGAAAATTAGACACAACACAATTTAGGGCTTTGGCACTTGTATGAAACATTGGTGTTTGTATTAAGTTTTACTAAAACCTTGTATTTGGATTTCCTGAAACGGTGTCATTGGATTTGAATTAGCTTTAAATAGTGTTTCTTGGCCTAAGATACTTATCTCTAGCCTTGTACTCGAGTGCAGGAATTTAGTTCAAGCTTTCCATAGGCTGTTCCTTATTTTCAGATGTCATGTTATTTGAATATCCCTTTCTGATGTACCTTCTTATTTTATTTTATCAGAGTTTGATAACTCTAAGGCTAGGAAAAGTCGTTTTGTAAGAACTTAGGTCATTTATGCAAGCTATATTTACCAAAAAAAAGAGCAAAAGATTGGAGAGTAGAAAGAGATTACAGTTCCATTATCACATTCTAAATCAAACTAACATCAAAGGGACAAGTCAATCACATAATCAGTTTTTTTTTTTTTTTTTTTTTGCTGAAATCACATAATCAGTTGCATCCAATGATAGTATAACCACAAATAAAATAATACTCAAACAACAAGATCTATTAACAAATGCAACAAATGCAACCTACAAAAGGTACATCTCATGAATCTAAGGTTCACCACTCATCAATTCATTAGACAACATTTACCATAAAAATAATTGTGGGAAGGCATTCAGCACAACTATAGTTTAGATCTAGATGACTGAAAATAAAACAGATGAAGCAAGCTATAATAAAAAAAAAATATATATATATATTAATAGGTAAGGGCAGATTACTCATTACAGCAAGGGAAGAGTTCCTGACACTGTGAGTCTTGTATGCAAATGCAATACACAACTGTAGGGTCAATTTCTGATGGGCCAAGCACAGACTTTGTAGACTCAGCCCAATGAAACCCCGAACAATAAATTTGTAGAGAATAGGTTAAACAGTTGGGCTAGAAGTGGATTTAGCAACGATTCAAATAGGCAAGTAAAGACAATATGATGTTCAGCCTAACATTCAGTAGAAATCTTCTTGAATACGAAGAGGTTTAAGATTTACAAACTTTACAGAATACCCCTCCTCCCTCTCTCTGAGAGACCTATTCCCTTTATATATACTCCTTCCTCTTCATCTTCACCGTACACTTGTTCTTCATCTAAGCATCCATTTGAGTACTAGTCACATCAGATGTTTGCTTTAGTCTGCCGTGAGTGGTAGTAGTTGAGGTTGTACTGTTCAGGTGTCTTCTCCACATAAATGCGGCCAGAAAAGTTACTGCAGGGCATTAAATGCGGTGGTGGCAGCTTTTCCTTTAAGATATTTTACGTTCTTCTCACCCCTGGGCGTGCCGAGAGCTCACGCTTTACCGTGGAATCTGATGGGAGGGTTGCTAGGGTCTTCAGTATATTTGCTTGATCAAGTTTTCTAGAAATCCGATGAGGGAAACCTCTTCGGACAAACTGGGTTGTCTTCGGACGCACCATTCATCTCTTCTCGAGTGCATTTTCATCAAATGGAATAAGAGCTGATCCCTTTTACCTCTTCGGACAAGCGGTGATACTCAAATTGGGCCCCGGGCCCAATGCGTGACGGGCTTTCTCACCCACAACAACTATTGTGAGAAGTATAGACTATAGATACAATATAATTTCCAAGCATGAAAGTACATATTGGACTATCTTTAGTTTGTACACTATATGAGCATATCCCTTGAGATAACATTTCACATGATATTCACAACTATTTTCACACGAAAACATTACAAAAGAAATTAAATTCAATTAATAAAAACTTTTAATTACCCTAAAGGCAAAATTATCATATACACAAATGGAAAAGCAACAGGTGACCCAAAAAAATTACAACAAATTTAATATACCCAAAACACCACCAAAAATTCTATAGTTTTTCTGACATGCCCAGAATCCCAAAACTCAATAAAATATTCATCACATATCGGCTAAAACCCAAAAAAAAGAATTCTTGATTTAATTGAGTTTGCATTGTGTGCGTTGAAGTGTATTTTTTGTTTTTTAGTAAAATGATGACATGTCGTTTATTAATTGGTTGCTGTAAAATTACCTTTTTCCCTAACCGAATTTAAGCTCTTAAAATTTGGGACTGGCTCCCCTCCTGTTAAAAAGCCTCCCATTTATTTCTCGTTTTTACATTGATGAGGAACACGTGGCTAATAAAAAAATCTAGGGGTTAAAAGGAAGCCACATCAAAACACAATTTCTCTCTCTTATTCTCAAACCCAAATCCTTCTCGTCAATCCTTGCTAAACCTGGAAATCACCGCCCATTCAACAACACCCATGACAACAGACGACAATAGACGGCAAGAATCCATCGTCAAAGTTGTCAAAATGGCCACCGATTGATTCTCATAAGGAAAATGTAATCTAATTCTAGTATTTTCCTTGGTTTAGTTTTTAAAATTTGAGATTTAAAAGAAAAAACTTAGGTAGATGAATTTTAAAAAACATGGCTATTCCTATTCGATGCTCCATTTGGGTATTAAGTAAACATATGAAAAAAAAAAAAAAAAAAAAAAAAAAAAAAAAAACCTACCCAGATAAAAGTTAACTTCCATTTTAGGATAAAAGCTTCAAGATTTCAAATTTTCAATCTTTTCTTACACTTTCTCAAAGACCAGACAGTGCAAAGTGTGGAATTTGGAATAGAAACAAAGAACCAAAATTTCCAAGTGTATGTTTGGATTGCACTACAAACTAAATTTTCTCTGTGTTTGGCATTTTTCTGTGGGTCCCGTGCACTTTTCATGGGACCCACAAGTACGGAATTCAGCAGGTTCCACGGCACTATTCACTCATTTAAAAATTATTTTGTTACAGTGTTTTCAGTAATAAGTTTTCAGTTTTTAGAAATAAGTGATATCCAAACAGGCCCCAAGTGAACTTTCTAATGAGAAGAAGATCTGTGAGATAAAAAAAGGGGTTTTTTTTTTTTTTTTTTTAATAAAAACTTTGATGTTAGATTTAGAACTTTTTGTTGAAACTTGTGTACTTTTAATTCATGAGCTTTGTACCAGAAGCAATTTTTCCAAGTGAGAAAATCCTAGCGACTTCAATGGATAATGATGAGAAGATCCCTCAATTCTAGTTCTAGATTTTCTTATAACATCTAGTTCTAATATCAAAGTTTCATATGTTTTAGTAGAAAATCAAGTATTGTGATTCAGCAATTTGTTACAAAATAAATGTTGGTGTATTAGTGGAAACCGTAGTTGGCAAATTAAAAGCATTTTTTTAGGAGTGAAACATGGTAAATCTAATCGGTTAAAAAAAAGGGAAAAAATGATTTTGTTAATTAAAAAAGTAGAAAATCATTCAATAAAAACAAAAAGTGGAAAGTTATCCCCAAAAAAAAAAAAAAAAAATGGAAAACTAACGTGAGAGAGAAATGTGGAGATGGGAGAAAAAAAATGTTTTTCTTTTTTTAATTTAGCCAAAAATTAGGAGTTTTTAAATTACTAATTTTACATGTCTAACTTTATGATTTAAGCCTTAGAAACAGATGAGTTTAATGATATTTTGAGCATTTAAATTGAGGAATTCAAATAGGAAAAACCTCTTAAATAGTAATATAGACAAGAGAAACAGGGGACAACATTAGTTGCATCTGATTTGTGATTAACCTATTAAATCCATTAAGGTCATACCATATTGTGCTCTTCAAAACAAAGAATCGATATGATTCTATTCTCATAAAGTTGTATTATTTGTATTTTTCTCTTACCAAAAACTTTTTATTTATTTATGTCAAAATTGTCAGTATAATCCTACTCAATATTTACTCATTAGGTTGTGTTTGGGAAGTAAGTTTAAAGTCAACTTATTTTACTATTTAGTTTATTTTTGCTACTAATAGGTCTCACCAATTAATATATGTTGAGATTTACAATTATGTGAGAAAAAAGAGCGTGCACTATTTTGTTTTGGGAACACCGAATAATTTCACAAAGGATGGATGTGGGGTGTTATTAAATGTGGGTCTTTGTTTGTATTTGTTTTAAATTGGTTATAATGTCAATGTTTTCCATTCCATTAACTAAATTGGTAGATGAGATTCGAGTCCTAACATCAGTGATCTTTTACTTTTTACTGCGAGTATGAATAACAGTTTACCATTAACTATTAGTTTTTAATGCGAGTATGAATAACAGCCTACTATTTACATTAAGAAAATGTGTACTTTTAAATTATAAGCCATTATCAAAAAAAAAAAAAAAAAAAAAATTATAAGCCCCACCACAACAACTCACCTATGAGGTGAAGCTACGCTTAGTTTGAGTGTTGGTGATGCAACGCAATGTACGGTCTCTGCCCATTCTTTCCGGCACATGTGTCAATTTGTCAAACCTTGTAGAAATCTATCAATTTTTAATGATACAGAAACAGATTGTATTGTATTTTTGTTGCATTGAATGCGTTCACCTATTTAGCTTGTTTTCTATGGGTGATTTTAATATACCCATTTAATTTTTTTTAAATAATTTATGCTAATAATCTTTAATAATAAAAAAATACATTTTTTTTATAAAAAAAAAGAATTCATACTTTAAACAAATCACAACTTGTCAAAAATGACTTCCACTATCAAAATACTTATTATTTCATCAGTGATTAAAACGCACATAATTTCTATATTTGTCTTTGCTTTGAAAACTGATACTACATTAAAATATATTATTATTATTATTATTATTATTATTATTATTATTCAAATCCATGTTGCCAAGGTAGAGCTAGGAACTTTGAGTTGGTGCACGTGTCAAGGCAAACTTAAATCACATATGTACATTACCTAAATATTAATTCTTTAAAGTACTTATAAAAAATTCTTTTATAATAATGTAAGTTATACCGTACAATACTGGGTATAAAATTCTCAACGTTGATATGTATATATACACCCGCAAGAGTACATTGTAATTCGTATAAAATTCTCAACGCTGATATCTTTAAAATTCTTTTAAGATAACATTGTAATTTGTATCTAGGAAGCATGAACTTCACTAGAGTGTCCAACTTGTGTTGGATATGGTCTTTACTTTTTTGAAAAATTAGGGACACTGGAGGGGTATTTCCTTTAGTTTCAATCTAATTATCTTTTATTTACTTGTTTGATTTAAACCTTATTCTTGGTTTGTATTCTAATTTCTAAACCTCATTTGTTAGTCATGGATTCACTTTCTAATATATTATTACTCTAAAATTAATATGTCTAACATTATATTAAATAAAATTAGTGCTTAATAATTTATATTTTGGTTTGTGGACTTGTTTGAGCCCACAAATTCGTGTTCTTCAAAAAAAAAAAAAAAAGCCCACAAATTCGTGCATGCCATCCTAACTAGTCTCGTATAGAATGATTATTTTGGATTCTGCTTTTCAGATGCATTCAATTTGGATTCTTTGTTAATTATATTTTAATCTATGTAGCTTTATTTTTTTATATATATACTTTTTGTTAACAAAAACAAAATTAAATTTTGCGAAAAAAAAATCTTAAAAGGGTTCTAAATTTCTCAAACCATAAGTGCCCAGGCCCAAATCATAATTTCCCAGGCCCGTGCCCATGCCCAGCCCTAAATTTCTCTCAGCCTAAACCCTAAGTTTCTCAACTCTGTTTTTTATTCCCAAAAAAAATTTCTCTACCGTGTCATTTCATTTTCTGAAAACTCTCTCCTATGGCGGCGTCCTATAGGCTCCTGTTGTACAAGAAGCTGTCAATGTCATCAACCCGATCCTACTGTGGTCAAGCCTCAGAACCACCAAAGCAGCAGTCCCTCAAAGAAAGGTAAGGTTGTGGGTTTTGAATATTACTAGTCCTTGATGAAATTATGTGATGGGTTTGGTACGGTTAACAGGGTAAGTTCCTTGTTTTTGTCTATAATAACTTAGGGATGCCTTTTATTAAGTTATTACTAATAGCTTGTAGTTGTTGGGACTTTGGGAGGGAATTTTGTGTGATGGGTTGCTTCCTAGTGTTGAAAAGTTTGGTGGGTAATTAACTAATTACAATGTAGTTTGTTGTTGACATGGTAAAGTTTATGATATAATTTTTGTTATCTAATGTGAGAAGTGTGAAGAAAAGTTTCTGCAATGGTTGTCAATGAGTGAGTGTTATGTAGGTTGCTTTAGTTTTGTGAATAGGTTCAATCTTGTTGTTTGGGTTGTATTTTTGGTGAATCTTGCTTATTAATCTGTTCTGCTAGACATTTTTTTTAATAAAGCAGGGAAGAGGATGAATGTGAAAACTGTGGGGAGGGAAAACAAAGAAGGTTATGGGGAATAATATTGGGAGGAAAGGAAATGAACGAGAGTGGAGATGATGAGAGTGTTGAGTTGGAGTTTTATAAGGGGAATGATGATGATGATGATGATGTTTTATGTTGGGTTAATGTCATAGTCAAATACTCAATAATGGGTACTATTACTAGTCCTTGATGAAAATATGCGATGGGTTTGGTAGGGTTATCCGGGTAAGTTCCTTGTTTTTGTCTATAATAACTTAGGGATGACTTTTATTTAGTTATTAATAATAGCTTGTAGTTGTCTTGGAATATGGCAAAGGTTATAGTTTGTGTGGAGGAAACCACTATTGAAGGATTTTAGAGGTTCTAAGACTATTGTTTTAGGAAGGCAAGTGGATCTCTTGTAGGGATTGCATAGAGGATCTAAGGTGCAATGGTTTTGTGTACGTCCTGCTATTTTTGACTGTTTCTTCATAATTGATTTTCTATGGGATTGTCTCTATCCCCAAGGTGTTTTTTTTACCTTAAAACAGTTACTTCATCGGTTTTTCTTTTCGACTCCAAATCATGTATTGCTTTTACATTTTTTTTACTTTATGATTTGGTGCATTTTGAAATATGGTAAAATAAAATTATATAACTGTGGTAAAATATAATTTTCTGCGCATCACATAATATAATAAAATAAGTTGATAATATTATAATTAATAATTCCGCTGCAAATTTAACGAAGGCATCTAAACCAGAATTCAAAAAGTTTTGGCATTAGTATTGTTATGAAACTAGAGACTAATACAATTAATAAGTAATACTAATTTATATTCTCCTTAGATTCTAAAATGTACCAAATTCTTAGTTATATCATTGCCTTATGCTGGCGTGTGGAATGCTAAAGTCATATTACATCTCAAAATTGGTTTCTTCAGCAGATTTTTTCTAGTTAAGCTATGTTGGTACTTTGGGAGGGGATTTTGTGTGATGGGTTGCTATATTTTGATAATGACATATATACCACATTAGTTCTTTAGTTCAATTGTGCACGTAAACATAAAAAAGTCTTTGTATATTTTGCATATTGTGCATCTATACAATGTATGCTTGTCTTTTTTGTTTTTTGTTTTTTTGTTTTAATAATTGTAATATAGTATTTGTATATTTGCTGAAAGATATATATAGTATTCTTGGTGAATGGTAACCAAGTTGTTATTGTGCAGGTTTATGTGTTATTGTAAAAAATTAGACGATGAGCATCCATTAATTGCGTAAGGTAATCAAGTGTCTATAGATAAATTAATCGAATCTATGGATAAGGTATGTAATCATTCCCTACCTATGGCCATCCTTGAATAACCCACGTCTGAATACTTACTTAAATCTCATTAACTATAAACTTGCAAGTGTATGTAATCATTCACAAAAAATTTCATTTGAAAATTCCTATTCGATCATTCAATTGCATATAAAAAAAACATACTAATCAAAATGTAATAGCATATAAGAAAGAAAAACTTCCAAGGCCACACAATTTACATAAATTTGTCCAGCTATGGTTGCCACCTAGTCATCAAATAACCAAGTGACAAAACCATGCATGATCTTCTGCAAGCCACCATATTTCTTCTTTTGCTGACTTTTCTTCGCATACTCGGAAACCAGTTTGTCGGTGGCTGCCCAAATAGCATCCATTTTCCTCTCCACTTCTGGATTAGGTGGCTCCTTGGAAATGAGCATAGAAAGCTTCGAAACTTCCACAGTAAGCTTTGCTATTTATTCTCCAAGATTGGAGTGTGACCAATGTACACTTCAGTCTTGGAGATGAAATTGCAAAGCTTACTGTGGAAGTTTCGAAGCTTTCTATGCTCATTTTCAAGGGCCACCTAATCTAGAAGTGGGGAGGAATATGGATGCTATTTTGGCAGCCACCGACAAACTGGTTTCCGAGTATGCGAAGAAAAGTCAGCAGAAGAAGAAATATGGTAGAAGAAATATGGTGGCTTGCAGAAGATCATGCATGGTTTTGTCACTTGGTTATTTGATGACTAGGTGGCAACCATAGCTGGAAAAATTTATGTAAATTGTGTGGCCTTGGAAGTTTTTCTTTCTTATATGCTATTACATTTTGATTAGGATTTTTTTTTATATGCCATTGAATGATTGAATAGGAATTTTCAAATGAAATTTTTTGTGAATGATTACATACACTTGCAAGTTTATAGTTAATGAGATTTAAGTATTCAGAGGTGGGTTATTCAAGGATGGCCATGGGTAGGGAATGATTACATACCTTATTCATATTCAATAGTAATGCTTCTGTTAGAAGCTACAGCATCTTCGATCGGAGTTTGAGGTTTGAAGGTGGTGTTCCTACAGCAACGATGATCGGAGTTTGAGGTTTGAGAAATGGGTATGTGATTGTTTTGATTTGTTCCAATTTGGGTATGGGTATGTGTTTGTTCCGACTTGGGTGTGGTAATGTGGTTGTTTTGATTTGTTTGAATGGGTTTGTGGTGAGTGGTGGAGTGGTGGATGGGTTTGTGGTTGGTGGTGTTTGTTGATTGTGGCGTGGTGGTGGTGGTGCTATTGGTCTGTTTGGTTGATCGGGGGATTTTGGGTGACAGTGGGTGGCATTTGTTTGAGAATTGGGTCTGTATCTGTGGTGGGTGGTGCGTTGGGTTGTTGGCAGGTGGGTGGCTGAGAGAGAGAGATAGGAAGAGAGACTGGTTAGAGAGAAGTGGGAAAAGTCAAATTTTATATTATTTTATTGTATAGTTAATATTTTGATAGCGGGTCGAGTTGGGTACGGGTCATAAAATTTCAAATCCGCTAAACCCGACCTGACTCACCCATATATTTAATATATATTTAAAATTAAAATATATTATTTAATTAATAAATTTTTTTAAATAACTAGCTCTTACTATACACAAACCCTAAAACCTTTTCTCTACCTTTTCTCAGCGGTTCTATCTTTCCGGTGTTAGGTAAAATTTCTCAATGTTTTCTCTCTCTCTATCTCTTGCTCTATTTCTCTTTCTCTTGCTTCTCTCTGACTCACTCTGTTTATCTCTATTACCGTGGTGGATTAGTATTTATATTTTGCTTTGTTGATTTCTTAGTTTTCTTTTTACTGATTTTTTAAAATGATTTTGCGTTGTCTCAACCACAGGTCTCTTTCTTACTCTGTTGGTTCTCTCTTCTGGTGTTAGGTGCAGGTACTTGGCTTCCTTTCTCTTGCTCTATTTCTCTTTTTTTGGCTTCTCTCTCTTGCTCTATCTGCTTATCTCTCTTGCCGTGGTGGATCAATGTTTAACTTTTGCTTTGTTGATTTCTTAGTTTTGTTTTGGCTGATTTTTAAATGTTTTTGCTTTGTCTCAACTTATAGGTCTATTTCTTTCTCTACAATATTTTCTCTTGCCGACTTGTTGTGTCCCTTTCTCTCTATCTTGCTTTGCTGGTTTGTCTTTGTCTGACCCTCTCCCTATTGTTTTTACTATTGTTGTTTAGTCATTAGTGTTGTTTGCCTTTAAGGAGTTACATTGAACTGATCTTTGGGTTTTTTTAAATATATTTATATTTATATTTTTTTTCTGCTCAACTTAATAATAATAGTGATAAAAACATTTAATCCCCTATATAAATACGTGTACTCCTCTAATAGTAATATAAATTTTCAATTCTTTATCAAGGTGATTTCTGTCAAACTTAAAATTAACAAAGCATGGAACATTTAATTTTAATTTTTACCAAAACAAAATATGGGTGTGTTTTGTATGACAATACTTTACATTGAAATAAAGAAGGAAGGAGGATTGAAACAAGAGATAAAAATTCAATCATTGAAAATAAGAAGCTAGCATATTTTTCATTAATAATCTATTATCACAACCTTTTAAACAATGAATCTTTAAAGCTATGGGCTTCATGTATAATCTAAAGGTATTTTCCTATAACCAAAGGTATATGGTAAGTTAAACCATGTCAAACCAGATATACATTATAATGCCTCCTAATGAAATCCTACTAGCTACCATGTCCGAATCCCCTATGGCTACAATCTTAACTATTATTATTTTTTTCAGTCTTATAATTGATACAATCCCCCCTCCCTCATTCCACACAATTTACCTCAGAATCCCATCTTATAAATGTTCCATTAGACCCAAAAAAACTTATAATCATCAAGTGAGCTGTGACCTCTTGCTAATCCCTGGCAAATTGAGCCTGTCAATGACTACCTTCAAAGCTCTTCTTAGCATTCCAATCCCTTCATTGCCACCACTCAGCCCTTGAACCCACAACACACTTTTAGTCCTTCCACCTAGTGTTACATCTCAAACTTCACCACCCTCCCTTCCATAGACCTCAGTGTCCTTGCCACGGCTGATATCAACCCTGGCCTATCCTTACAGCTAAATGTGACCTTGACCAGCCCCTTGTCATCGTCACCGTCACCGTTTTCCAAACTCAACTTGTCAGCCCCTCCAGGGAACACACAATCCTTACTGCTGCCACCACAAACTCCTTCCAAATCTGAAACAGTCTTCCTCAACTCCCTCACTTGCTGGACCGTCTCTGCAAGCACGGTTGCCTTGTCCATCTATTGTTTGTAAAATTACCCAACAATAAGAAAAAAAGGATTACAAAAAAAAATTACAACTCTTGTGATAACATGAGATTGGTGCTAATAAATATTGTGTTAATGACTCAATGACGAACCTATATGAAAATAATATTACTCTAATCACAATCTACCACTACAGTAATTGTGAAAAAATTGTGTCCTAAAAATTACTTACACTAATCATAATTTACCACTTTAATTTTTACATGTTTTGATGCTAATAACAAAGTTCGAAGAAACAGAGTAGATGGAGTTACTATTTGTATGAATCTTTGTACTTACTTTGACTAAGTTTGGGAGGACATCACGCAGAGTGGTGTATTGACCATCGATTCGCATCCTACGTCTCCTCTCTGCCTCACTGTGTTTCTTTGCAGCAACTTGTTTGGCCTCAGCTTTTTGTTTTGGTTTAGAGAATGAATATTTATGGCTGATGGTATTGGTTGATGTAACTCCTTGAGGGAACCTATTTTGTATTGTACATGTTCCTGACTTATAGTAACGCTGAAATTGTTGCATGTCTCGTTCTAACTACACACACATAATCAAGAAATGAAGCAAGCTAATATAAGATCACCAAAAAAAAAAAATGGAGCACACATATACCCGAAAGGGAAATGTTACTTGTCGCAGTAAAACCATGAAGAGAGATCTAAAGAAATTTGCCTTTACAAATGAACTTTGAGGAAGGAGATTTGCCTTTTTTAGAAGTGTTTTATTGAGATAGTACTATTAGAGGAGTGCATAATATTCTGCATAAAAATATTTTATCCCCTATATAATAGTATTAAATGTTTAAAAAAAAAATCCCCTATATAAATACGTGCACTCCTCTCTTTTCAGAGTTATGATCGATCTTTGGAAATTGCATCATAATGGCGGCTGCACCCATCACCAATCTAAGGCTAGGTAAGAATTTATGTTAATCGATTGTGCTTATTTATTTTTATTTCATGTAATTGGATTTTGCTTTTGTTTTCTTCGTTCCCTATTCCCTAACCCTAATTCCTCTTTGTTGTAGTGATTTATGTAGTAATTGGTTATAGTCTTTCGCGTCCAGTGGTTAAATTGTTGGATAAATGGTAAGTGCTATTGGGTTTTTGGATATATAATTATTAAAATTTTGTTGGTTCTATAATGCTAATACATGTTGCATCTTGATTATTCAGGTTTTCTGGACGACGAGACAAACCATCTGAGTATGTACTTACTACATTTGAACCCAGTACTAATTTATCTACTCATGGTCCCTTCTGCATAATATTCTGCATCAATTTATCTAGTTGTTCAGTTATACTTAATTTGAAATAAGTATAACTGACCAACTACTGCTGTACATGTAATTGTAATACAGGTTCAGTAAAGTTAGCAAACACTGTGTAGATGGCAGTATTTTTTGAATTTTTATTGATTTTTTCTTCATAAAAAAACTGACCAATCTGTGGGTCTAACCTGACCCATAATGTGTAAGTTGGATGTAGAGAAGCTTTATGATCATGTGAATTGGGACTTTCTAATTTATATGTTGGATCGTTGTGGTTTTCATGAAAAATGGAGAAGATGGGTTTTCTTTTGCATCTCTATTGTTAAATTCTCCATTCTCATTAATGGATCTCCGTGTGGTTTCTTTGAAAGCTCTAGAGGTTTAAGACAAGGTGATCCATTGTCCACTTTATTGTTTGTCATTGTTATGAATGCTTTTAGTAAAATGTTGGATAAGGTAGTGAGGGATGGGCTCATGTCTGGTTTTAGGGTGGGTCCTACAGGTAACTCTTTGCAAGTGACACATCTTCTCTTCGCTGATGATACCCTGGTCTTATGTGATGCTGATCTTGGTCAGATTCTGTTTCTCCGGCTGGTGCTGTTTTGGTTTGAAATAGTTTCTGGGTTGAAAATTAATATGGATAAGTCTGAATTGGTCCCTGTGGGTGTGGTTCCAAATATAATAGATATGGTGGATGTGCTAGGGTGCAAGCAAGGGTCCCTTCAAATGAAGTATCTTGGTCTTCCTTTGGGTGCTAATGTCAGAGATAGATCTATTTGGAATCCAATTATTGAGAAGGTGGAGAGGAGGTGAGCAGGTTGGAAACAACTGTATCTCTCAAAAGGAGGTAAAGTTACTCTTATTAAGAGTACTTTGTCCAATCTTCCAACTTATTTTCTCTTTCTTTTTCCTATCCTGGTGGTGGTTGCAAACCGTATTGAGCAACTTCAACGGAATTTTCTCTGGAGTGGTGTGGGGGATGTTAAAAAAACTCACCTAGTGAGATGGGCCACAGTTTGCACTCCTCTTGATTCTGGAGGTTTAGCTATTAGAAGTCTGAGAAGTTTTAATAAAGCCTTGTTTGGAAAGTGGTTGTGGAAATTTGGGAATGAGCGTCAGGCCTTGTGGAGGAGAGTGATAGGGGCAAAATATGGTTGTGAAGGGGGAGGTTGGTGCTCTCTTCCCGTTATTGGCCCTCATGGTGTTAGTTTGTGGAAGTCTATTAGTCGTGGTTGGCTTTATTTTGTTCGTCACATCCAATTTGAGGTTGGGGCCGGGTTTACTGTTAGATTTTGGTAGGATATTTGGTGTGGGGACACTTTTTTGTGTGTGCTCTATCCAAGACTTTTTTCTTTAAGTCGAAATAAGGAGGCCTCGGTGGCTGAGTTGATGAAGTTCCCAAATGGTGTTCTTTTTTGGGATCTTACTTTTAGAAGATACAGCGAAGATTGGGATTTGGAATCCTTTTACTGTTTAATGTCTAGAATTTATGGAGCTTCTTTGAAAGGAGTTGGGGACGATAAGATGTGTTGGAAATCTGCTAAGGGAAAAGGTTTTGTTGTTCGTTCTTATTACTAGGTATTGACAAAAAGTTTCAACCAGTCTTTCCCTTGGAAGACTGTTTGGAAGTCTAAGGTCCCCTCTAGAGGTACTTCTTTTTTGTGTGGACTGCAGTTTTGGGGAATATTTTGACTATTGATAATCTTAGGAAAATGAGGATTTTGATTTTGGATTGGTGTTGTATGAGTAAAAGAAATGGGGAATCAGTTGACCACCTCCTCATCCATTGCTCTATTGCTTTTGATGTATGGTTAATGGTGTTTACTCTGTTTGGCATTCATTGGGTTATGCCGAAAACAGTGGTGGAGCTGTTGGCTTGTTGGCAAGGAAAGTTTGGGAGGCATCAGAATTCTGCTATTTGGATGGCATTTGGAGGGAGAGGAATAACCAGCATTTTGAGGATTTAGAGAGATCAGTTTCTAATCTTAAACTCTTTTTCCTTAAGACTCTTCTGGATTGGGTTACAGTGTTTGGTTTTCATTCTTTTTCTTCAGTCCATGGTTTCATAGACTTTTGTACTTTATGCACTTGATTTGTTTTTGTCCTTGATGTTTACTTCCTGTATACTTAAGTGACACCCCTCTAATTTTAATATATTTTTATTACTTATAAAAAAAAAAAGTTATCCTATTGAAAGAATAAGTGGAAATAAAGGTTAAGTTTTAATTGGCCTGAGTAAGTAAATGTGTGTGTGTGTGTGTGTGTGTGTTAATTGAAAAGCTAAGTGCTTAAATGTAAAGTTTGATTGACTAAATATCTGTTGGGGAATTTTTTTTTTTTTCCGGTAGCTTATTTGTATGCTCTTTATCAAGAGATATATAGTGTTCAGCATTTTTTATGTTAAATTTGTGACAAAAGTTGAAAGTTAGTTTTTTTTTAAAAGCTAAAAGTTAGATTATTTGCAAAGAAGCTGAGACAGAAGGCAAAAAGCTTTTAGAAACTAAGCAACTGCCAAATGCATACTATGTGGTGGTATATGCAACTAGGATATATCTATATAAGTATGGTAACTATGATTCTAAAATTTGTTTGAGTTGTGTTGGTAATTTAAAAATTGAGTTGAGCTTTAGTTCAATTGAGATATGAAAAGGGTACAGTCTTTTTTTGTGTGAAATTAGTATGGATATGTTAAATTTCTAAGGTGGAGCTTGCATGTATAGAATTAAAAATTTGATTTCACGCATTTAAGTGGAATTAAACAAAATTAGGGATTGTAGATGATTCTGTTACATTTCTTTTACATAATAGAATTTGCTGGAAATTATTGTGATAACAATTGTGAAATGGCTTGTTTAGAAATGTTATATGACGTGTGGTAGGTATATAAAATCTCCCACATGAAAATTTGGTCAATTTAACCTAGTTTGTGATTTTATGAGGAAAGGTGTCAAATCTGCTGCATTGATGGTCTAGGGTAGTTTGAATGAAAGTTAAAAACACTTTTTTTAAAATGAAATTGGTTCTCATATCAATTGGATTAGTATGAAATTCATGGTTATAACAAGACAAAGATCAAATAAAAAATATAGGACTAATGTCACCACATGTAAACTAGGATTTGGATCTTGTCAATTTCAAAGTGAAATGGAGAATATCTATTTAATGGTGATGATTCAAAGATGAATAAATTTAGGGTCAAGATTTTATGAGCTCATTTAAAATTCATCTGTGGTAAAATTTAATTGAAGTTAAACTAAACTAGAGTTAATGAGCTGGCAAATTCTAGATCCTTGATTTATTTAACTTTGAATCATAGGCTTTAAATGGAAACTCTCCATTTCACTTTAAATGGAAAGAATCCAAATCTTGTAAACTAAGGGGAGCTAATTTGTATTTTAGTCTCTTTTATTTATCTGATGGTTTTAATTTGTGCGCACTTGCGTGTGTGTTGACGTGGAATCTTACGAAGGCAGGGTCCTTTGGACCCACACTACATTAAGGTTTTGAAGGCCCAATGAATTGCTAATCAATACAATCATACCCAAAGTACATTATCCTAAAATGTTGCATACTTTGTTAAGCTTATCTATGTCACAAGACGGATACACGTTAATGGAATTTACATCTTTTTATGCCTATTGGGTTGTTGATATTGTATGACTTCTATTATATATATTTTGCATTGACACAGTGTTCCTTTTTGGCATTTTGGTACTTGTTCAGAATCGATCTGAATAAATATTGTTGTTTCAATATTTTTTTCATTCTAATGAAAACATTTTTTTTTAACAGGGCAGCTGTTCGTTGCGTATATCACATGAAAGGAGAGGCAGTAAAGTCTATGACATTGGGGGAGTTGGCTGAGGACCTTAGGTAAGTCTTACAATTTAAACAAATCCATTACACGTATATTGAAAGACATCACAGTAAGATTTTCTCACAAGAATCTTCATACTTGATCCTTTTAAACCTAACTTAATGTACTTGTTGGGTGGTAGAAATTTTTCCCTAAAGATAAAATCAAATACCTTTTAATTAGGGTTTGCTGGTGCAAGAAAATTTATGGATTTTTTTTTGTGAAGATGCAAACCTATGGGCTAGAAAGTGGAGTCAGTGTCATATATATTTTTTAATATAAGAAATTCTTAATGATCCTAATTTTCTTATGGCTTAGCGCTGGTGGAGGTATATGGAGCGAATTGCCTGAATTGAAGAAAGATTGATGTGGAATCAGAAGAGTCATATTCCTCACTTCTCACCCAATAATTAACTACTAATTCGCATGACATGCAGTGCATGTTGAAATATTTTTGTTTAAATTATGTTATGTTTCATGTATAGTACTTATTGTGTAATATTTGGGTACTCAACTTTAGTTAAATTAAATGCCACGCTATTAGAAATAAAGGATACTCAATATTATGAAATATAATAGTTTGATTTTTTTTAACAATTTAATAGTTGGAGATGAGGGAATTTGAACTTTGGATGACTCTTGTGGAGGTGTTATTTCAATAGTTTATAGACAAAATTAATTTTTTGGGTTTATTACATATTTAGTCTGTAACATTTATGCTCTATGTCAATTTGGTCTCTGACTTTTTAGATGTGTCAATTTAGTCCCTAATATTTTGATATTGTGTCAAAATGATCCTTATTGTTAAGTGATAGATGGAAAATGCTGAGTGATAGGTAGAAAATGCTGACATGTCTAACAATGAAAATAAAATATTATGATTGTTGCCACATAGACTGCTATGTTAGCATAACCTTAAATAATCATTGAAAGATAAAATAAAAACAATTCCCAGATAAGTGAGGAAAAGTAACACACAAAGTGAAGCAAAATTTGGGATAAAAATTTCAAAATCCCTAGTCCACAATTGTAAAACAATTGGTTTGCTTTACGATTTGGTCCAAAGATTAGATAACGGTTAGGCTTGACGGTATAATCTCTCACTTTCTCTCTCTCAGTATAATCTCTCTTTCAAGCTTTTTATCTCTTTAGTTTGAGGTGTTATTTTTATTTTTGGTATAACTTTTTCAATCTTCTCGATCAAATGCTTTAATTTCAATCAATTCCTTTTTCTTCCTGTTGGGTTTAGAGATTGTATAAACATGGGCTGAACATGTTCCTGAATCGTTATAATTTCTTTTATGGTCTCATTTTTCTTGCCATAGACACAGAACGACTTGGTATATTGTAAGCTATCATTGTGCTTATAATGCGATTCTTATAAATCCTAGTGCTAAAAATGGTTGAGCAATGTATAAGAAGTAATTTGTAGTATAAACAAACTTCATTAGCCCTTCATTGGTAGAACTTGACACGAGGAAAGTTTAATGGTTGTTTATCATTAATCTTTACTTCTTGTGCACTGTGATTTATTCTTCATAATCTGTGAAATAGGGATGATAATTTTGTCCTGTCTCTTCTTGTTTCGCCCTACACGGGTTTTCCCTGCCCCGTAAAGGCGGTGGGGTGGGAATGTGGTGAGATTTTAGCCCTGCAACACGGGGTGGGTGGGGATGGATTTGGACTTTTTGGACCCAACCTGCCCTATCCCCCAACCCACCCCGCCCTGCCCTGCATTGATAAGGGTTAAATTGTAAATTTGTTATACCCTAAAACTTTTCTATTTAAACAAACATATCATCAGCTTATTTTATTCTACCTAATAAGGCTTTTTGCTTTTTTTTTTTTTTCTCTATCAAGGTTGGAAATAAGGTACCAATTTTAACATTTTTTTTGTCTTTATTATAAACAAATTTATATAATATTGAGTAGTTGATTTTGTATTATGAGATTTTTGTTTTTTTGTTTTTGTTTTGTTTTGTTTTGTTTTTTTGTGATGTAGTTTTGTTAAACACTTTAATAAAATTATTCAATTTTTGCTAAAAATTAGTTTGATTTGATGCGATAAATTTATTTGTAATTCAAGTATATTTTTATTAATAAAACAGGTTTTATTAAAAAAAGTTGTAATAATTGTGGACAAATTAACAAGAAGTAGAGTTTTACGGGGTGGGGCGAGGATTCGCGAGGCCCTAAAGGGCGGGAATAGGGCAACAAAATTTTCCCCGTCATGCGGGGTGGGACGGGGATAGGGTAAGACAAAATCTTGCGGGGCGAAGGTGAAGACTCCATCCTTCAGACCCGCCTCGCCCCATTGCCATTCCTAGCGTGAAACCAATAAATTTACAAAATTAATATTGTAGACTTGCCTAGAAGTTTAAAACTACACCAAAAATCAGTATTAGCTCAAACTGAGAGGGAGATAGTATACTAGCAAATCGGTGACATCATCAGCCCTTGGCTCTAGCCTTTGCAGCCGGTCATCGATATTAGGCATCACCCTCAGTGTCGCTGGTCACCGTTGAGCCCCACTGTTATCACTGGACCAAAATGTAAAGCAAACCAATTTTTCTACAATTGCTGGTTAGGGATTTTGAATTTTTTATCCCAAATTTTGTTTCACGTTCTATGTTACTTTTCTCACTTAACTGGGAATTGTTTTTCTTTTATCTTTCAATGATTATTTAAGGTTATGCTGACATGGCAGTCTATGTGGCAAAATAATTAATATTTTATTTTGGCCATTAGACACATCAACATTTTCTATCCATCACTTAACAGTAAGGACCATTTTGACATAATATCAAATGGTTAGAGACCAAATTGACACATTTGAAAGGTCAAGGACCAAATCAATATATAGCGTAAAGGTTAAGGACCAAATATGTAGTTTACCCAATTTTTTTAAAAGTGTAATAACGTGAAAATAACTTCATACAAAGTTTTAGGGATGAATAAAATATTTTAGCATTGAATTTAACAAGAAAAATTAATATATTGCATCTAACTTAATGTATTGCTACACAATGGAACTGTGTTTAAGTTTTGCCTTTTTATCTTTGATATTTTATATTTACTTTTGTTTTAATTGTTTTTTGTTTTAATTGTTGCCAAAGAAACACTATTTGTGAAATCTTTATTTAAATCTTATAAAAATAATCCATAAAAATTATTTTACATTAATAATTATTGCAATACTTAAAAATAACTGATGAGATGCGTTCAAGTTATATCTGCTACAACTCTACAAGAGTTATGAGTTGCGCCTCTTTACACTTTTTAGACGGTTTATTTCTAAGAAATCTATTTGTGAAAATAATAATCCTAATAATAATTGCATGTCATCAATTCTCTCTATGCTCTGTTCTCCATATTCTCTCCCTAAACTTAGTCTAAAGAAAAATGATAACATCTTAACAGTAGTTTTAAATCAAATTCCCAGCTGTGTCTCGTGATCCAAGTCCCAGTGCAGTCAAAATTTGTTTTTGGTAGAGTCTCAAAGTTTAGCGTTTGCTATGGCTTTTTTCAACAACACACTTGGGTACGATAGCAGAAGAGATAAAAGTATGGATATAATTTTTTTTTTTTTTTTGAGAATTAAGTATATAATATGTGTCATAATTTTAAAGAAAAAAAAATGTTAAGATGAAAATTAGGGAGAGGAAGCCCAGGAGGGTATACAATAATGTCGTACGTGCGCCTTCCTCTCATATAATAGTAAGCAATACTAATTAAAGTTTCTTTTCATTTATAGAGGCACCATTTTTTTTTTTTTGTTTTTTTTTTTTTAAATTTATTTTTTATTATCAATACCGGTAACAAACGTATGGGATAACAAACTTATTGTCAAGGTCTTGACTCTTAGCTTTTCTCCAAAAAATTTCTTGAAGTTTATGTTTATACACACATATATTATGCAAACTCCCCCCTTTTTTTTTTTTATGAACTATGCAAGCTCCCTTTATATTATTTTTTGGAATTTCCTTTTATATTAGTTATATAGTTATTTACCATTTTCAATTCAATTAATTTTAGACTCATATATGACTTTATTTTTTGAAAAACTTAATCTTATACAACATGCATTCATTATATAAGTTAAAGTAAAAAATTACTTCGCTTAGTAAAAATAAAAATAAAAAAAGATAAAAGAGTGCTTTAAAAAATATTTTCTTATTGGATCAAAATATAGCCAACAGACCAAATTAGACCGAAATGAACCAAATAAAAAAATTGGACCAAATAAGACTAAAACCGTGCGACGCATGAGGCTACTAGATGGAAAATAGTTTTTATTTGAGTTTAGAGGTCTATAGCAACTTCTCACTGTGTCCAATCTTGTTGTATTTGTTTTCTTATGCACAAAAGCATATTATAACACAAGGTTTGAATTACAAATTATTCATACAACATTCACGATAGATTCTGTGTTTTGGACTAGAATTTACCAAACTTTTAATGAGATCCAGAATTTCAAACATAGAAACTAGCATTGCCTTTTCCAAAATTGAGCCCATTGGATTCTCTTGCTGTATGCATAATCTCGAGATGCTTAAAAAAGAAAGAAAGAAAGAAAAAATCTCGAGAAAAATTAAAAGGAACACCTTGAAATCCCCTTCCAATATCATAATTTAATGTTGTAAGATTAAAATCCGCTTTCAGATTTTCCCTAAAGAAAAAAATCGGATCATACAAGATTACATGATCTGAAATTTAAGCATAAAATTAACCAGGGTATTAAATCCCAATTACTAGGTTTGATACTCAAAATCTACCTAAATTAATTACAAATATATACGAGATTATTAGCTTGACTTTAGATGTCACCATATATATTACAATTAGCAATTTAATCTCTCATATCTCTCTATCTCAAACAACACTTCTAAAAAAGGCAAATCTCCTCCCTCAAAGTTCATTTGTAAAGGCAAATTTCTTTAGATCTCTCTTCATGGTTTTACTGCGACAGGTAACATTTCCTTTTCGGGTTTATGTGTGCACCATTTTTTTTTTTTTTTTGGGTGATCTTATATTAGCTTGCTTCATTTCTTGATTATATATGTGTAGTTAGAACGAGACATGCAACAATTTCAGCGTTACTATAAGTCAGGAACATGTACAATACAAAATAGGTTCCCTCAAGGAGTTACCTCAACCAATACCATCAGCCATAAATATTCATTCTCTAAACCAAAATCAAAAGCTGAGGCCAAACAAGTCGCTGCAAAGAAACATAGTGAGGCAGAGAGGAGACGTAGGATGCGAATCAATGGTCAATATGCCACTCTGCGTGATATCCTCCCGAACTTGGTCAAAGTAAGTACAAAGATTCATACAAATAGTAATTTCATCAACTCTGTTTCTTCGATCTTCGTTATTAGCAATATCAAAACTTGTAAAAATTAAAGTGGTAAATTGCGATTAGAGTAATTAATTTTTAGGACACATTTTTTCACAATTACTGAAGTGGTAAATTGTGATTAGAGTAATATTATTTTCATATAGGTCCGTCATTGAGTCATTAACACAATATTTATTAGCACTAATGTTATCAGAAGAGTTGTAATTTTTTTTGTAATCCTTTTTTCTTATTGTTGGGTAATTTTACAAACAATAGATGGACAAGGCGACCGTGCTTGCAGAGACGGTTCGGCAAGTGAGGGAGTTGAGGAAGACTGTTTCGGATTTGGAAGGAGTTTGTGGTGGTAGCAGTAAGGATTGTGTGTTCCCTGGAGGGGCTGACAAGTTGAGTTTGGAAAACGGTGATGGTGACGATGACGAGGGGCTGGTCAAGGTCACATTTAGCTGTAAGGATAGGCCAGGGTTGATATCAGCCGTGGCAAGGACACTGAGGTCTATGGAAGGGAGGGTGGTGAAGTTTGAGATGGTAACACTAGGTGGAAGGACTAAAAGTGTGTTGTGGGTTCAAGGGCTGAGTAGTGGCAATGAAGGGATTGGAATGCTAAGGAGAGCTTTGAAGGTGGTCATTGACAGGCCCAATTTGCCAGGGATTAGCAAGAGGTCACGGCTCACTTGATGATTATAAGTTTTTTTGGGTCTAATGGATAATTTATAAGATGGGATGCTGAGGTAAATTGTGTGGAATCAGGGAGGGGGGATTGTATCAATTATAAGACTGAAAAAAATAATAATAGTTAAGATATTGTAGGTATAGGGGATTTGGACATGGTAGCTAGCTAGGATTTCATTAGGAGGCATTATAATATAATGTATATCTGTTTTGACATGGTTAACTTACTTTACCTACTTACCTTCGGTTATAGGAAAATACCTTTAGATTATACATGAAGTCCATAGCTATAAAGATTCATTGTTTAAAAGGCTGTGATAATAGATTACTAATGAAAAATATGCTAGTTTCTTAATAATTGAATTTCTATCTCTTGTTTCAATGCTCTTTCCTTCTTTATTTCCACGTCAAGTTGTCATACAAAACACACCCATATTTTGTTTTGGTAAAATTAAAATTAAATGTTCCATGCTTTGTTAATTTTAAGTTTGATAGAAATCACCTTGATAAAGAAATGAAAAATTGTAATACTTCTTGATAAATTGCTACTTTTTTAGTGGTGGTAGTGATGACGATGACAATTAAATGTACAATACTTTGTTAATTTTAAGTTTGATAGGAAGCACATTAATAAAAAAGAAAAAAAAAATTAGAGCAGTTCATGGCTATAATTTATAAAGTGCTTTTTTTTAAGTGATAATAATAATAATAATAATAATAATAATTATTATTATTATAATTTTTTTTTTGAGAAGAAATCTAGGAATTTTATTAAGAAACCTAAGCCAAGTTGGCATGAATTATAGTTGGAATGTGTGGTGGGATATCTTTCATGTATAGTACAAGAAAACTTGTGACATGTAAATTTCCAATTTTTTTGGTATTACTTTTTTTGGTAATCATCCTAAGTATGCTAAAGGATTTTAATACGATTCACTAGTTACCACAAAGAAATATTTTGCTATGTCCTTTAGGCCAAAAAAGAGTATCTTTTTTGTTTTTGATTCGAGGAACCAAACAAAAAAGTATCTTATATAATAGTATATGCAATATTGTTCTTACTTATTTATAAGACTCACATACGAATATTCTAAATGCCTGTGAGCAATTCAACATTGAAAACTATACAAAACTTTATTATAAAAACGAAAAAAAGTTCAGGTTCAAGAGCATCAAGAAAATCAGTTGATTAAGATGGAAATCTAGGCAGTTTGGATTGGCTTCATGCCCCTTTAGTTTTGAAAAATGATATAGCAAGGCATACGCTTGTAAGTTTGAAATCCATCACACTCGATTTGGACTGAAAAATGAAAAGAAAATTTTTTTCTCTTCTCATCAGGTAATGCGTGCGGGCATGTAGATTTTATTTACTTATTTATATATTTTCCTTATGTTGGCGTGTCGAATGCTGCTGAGTCATATATATAACCTCTCAAAATTGGTTTCTATTACAACCACAACAGATTGTTTTCTTAAGCTATATTGGTAGGTTGGAATTTGAACGGGATTCAAGTCTTGTTGAGAAGGTGAGCTAACCCGAACATTTCCCATGCATCTCCAACTACATCTCATCAAACACTTGGAAACCTCCAACATTCAATTCTATAAATACCAATTAGAATTGCATACATTCAACTCATAACATAAATAAATCAAGTTCTCCACATATATTGAAAAAGAAGTAGCTCTCTCTTTGATCCTAAAAAACAATGGCTAGTTGCAAGCATGTTTTCATTTTGGCTTTAATTGTAACAGTGTCTTTGTCAAGCATTAATATGAGCTTGGCAGCTCGTCAACTATTGCAAACGCCTGCAGCTCCATCTCTGCCAACATTGCCTCCACTGCCCTCAGTGCCAACACTGCCTCAAGCCACATTGCCACCGTTGCCTAGCATGCCATTGCCAACTACCACACTGCCACCATTGCCAAGCACCCAAGTCCCCCCCTTACCAAATCCGTCTTTGCCAACGACTCTTCCTCCTTTGCCAGCCACTCCATTGCCCACCATCCCTACAACAATCCCGTCAATCCCTACCATTCCAACTACAATTCCAACAATTCCCTTCTTCTCCCCACCTCCATCAAACTGAACCAGTAGTCCTTGAAACGCTGCGGCCCTAGAGGTCATTCACTTTCTCCTACTCCCGGCCATTTTTGGATGGCTCTATGTTTTCATGGCTTCTTGAAGCGTTTCTCGAGCGTGTTAGAGCCTGCTTTGCCTTTATATATGTATTAATAGGAACGAGTGGGTTTATGATAGTACTTGTTTGTATGTCATTGTAGAGTAATTCTTTACTCATTTCAGTATTACTTGGATTGTTATTGTCATGTTTGTCTATATAATATGATTTCTGAATATTCATTCTAACGATATATGGTTCTCTATCTTTTTCTTTTTCTTTTCCCCCTAATAAGGATAAGATTAATTAAATAAAGTTGTCGAACATAAACATATTACACAAGATTTGGAGTAGATTTTCTTTTTTTGGACTTCCCATAAATACAAAAATACAAGTATGATAGGCAAGTGTAAATGTGTAATAAGGGTTGACTAATAGAGGTCCCCAAATTAACAAGAGCAACGATACATTTGTTCGCGTAGATTAAAATCCCTTTCTAATATCTGAATTTAATGTTATAGGATTAAAATGCGCTTTTCGGATTTTCCCTAAAGAAAAAAATTGGATCATATTAAATTAAATTATCTTAAATTTAAGCATAACCAGGGTATTAAATCCCAATTATTAGGTTTGATATTCAAAATCTACCATACTTAATTACAAATATATACGATATTATTAGCTTGACTTTAGATGTCACCATATATAATACAATTAGCAATTTATTAATCCCTCATATCGCTTTATCTCCAAACAACACTTCTTAAAAGGGCAAATCTCCTTCCTCAACTAAGTTCATTTGTGAAGCAAATTCTGTAGGTCTCTCCATAGGGATGGCAATGGGGCGGGGCGGGGCGGGGTTGAAGGATGGGGGTCTTCGTCCCCGCCCCGCATGGTTTTGTCTTGCCTTATCCCTGTGCTGTCTCGCATGACGGGAAAAACTTTTTCACCCCATCCCTGCCCCTTGGGGCCCCACGAAGCCCATTCCCACCCTCTAAAACTTTATTTTTTGTTAATTTGCACTATGATTAGTACAATTTTTTTAATGAAACCTATTTCATTAATAAAAATATACTTAAAATTACAATTAAATTTATTCTATTAAATCAAATCAATTTTTAGAAAAAATTGATAATATATATCCAAGCGTTTAACAAGACAATCGCAAAAAAAGTATATATAGAAAAAATAATTCATTATTAAAAAAAAAAAAATCCATTGCGGCCTTCAGTGCCAACACTACGTCAAGCCACATTGCCGCTACTGCCTAGCACTCCATTGCCAACTCTGCCGACACTGCCAACTACCACACTGCCACCATTGCCGTCACTGCCAACTAAACCAACACTGCCAAAGTCCACGTTGCCACCATTGCCAAGCACCCAAATCCCCCCCTTACCAAATCCATCTTTGCCAACAACTCTTCCTCCTTTGCCTGCCACTCCATTGCCCACCATCCCTACAACAATCCCGTCAATTCCTACAATTCCAACTACAATCCCAACAATTCCCTCCTTCTCCCCACCTCCATCAAACTGAACTAGTAGCCCTTGAAATGCTGCAGCCCCGAGACCATTTCTGGCCTTTTGAAAGTGTCAATATTAGCAAGACTTCTTGCCCTACATGTGCCCGGCACTGCCTCAAGCTTAGTTGGTATTTTTTTTTTTTGGATAATCAAGCTTAATGGGTATTTGGTATCATTAGGTTATATGATCACACCACTATGACGTCATTTTTTATTTTACTGGGCTTCATTTTGGCCCATCATCCTTAATCCATTAATGTTAATTGGGCCCTCGCAAATCTTTCAGCCCAAGCTTGATTTTTCTTTAGGTAGCTTTTGACATACCATAGTGATTTGAAAGAGGCAGGGTTTATGAGGAATTGCGTCATGAATCCACTCAACAATGGATGTCATCCATACATTTTGTTAGGGTCCAAAAATTGGCCGTTGGCAAATAGCGAACCAAACATTGAGTCTTTGTTGAATTTATGATGTGTTTTATCAAGTCCAAAACAAAAACTCAAGGCTAGTTGGAAAAGGAGCTTTTGCTCCTTTGACTCCAACTTAACACCTCTTCGACCGATTGACACAAGCTTAATTACAAGCTCAATAGCAGTCGACTAATCGAGATTGGAGGCAACAAATTTGGCTAAAATACTTTTATTTTAAGTTGGTTAGAAAGCAAAAAGAAAGAAGCATAATAGCCTAGGTATTGAGCATTTGGTAAAAAGCATAAGAAGGAGAAGCATAATAGCCTCGATATTGAGCATCGAAACCATCTTTAGAAAGTTCAAGAGGAAAGCTGTGACAAAGAAGAGAGGAGAGGGGGAAACTTGAAGAATGATGGCCTAGAGTGGCAAAAGCTCAGAGAGAGAGAGAGAGAGAGAGAGAGAGAGAGAGAGAGAGAGAGAGAGAGAGAGAGAGAGAGAGAGAGAGAGAGAGTCTAAAATGTGAATTGGGAAAATTTTAACTTGAGCATACAACTAAAATGACATCGTTTAAGGCTAAAATAGTTCAAGTCCATTCCCTCCCACTTAAACTCACAAACAAGGGAATGAAGTTTCCATTTCCTCAATTAAAACTCTCAAATAAGGGAAGGAAATAAGAGCAATGGTAGAGATATAAACTTTTTTATAACAAAAATTTACAAACGGCTGATATGATGAGTGCTTATTTGTAAATGAAAAAGTGATGTTAATGGTGGACTTAGATGAAAACCAATAAAAAGTTGGACACATCAATAGTTTGTAAAAATGTTGTTAAATAGTTTGTAACTATAGCATTACTCAATGGAAGAATATTATAAAATTATTATTTTCATTATTTTCCATTACATTCCTTTTTTCTCCTCCCAAATGGGGCTAAATGGGATGGAATGGAACGAATAAGAGGAAATACTCATTCCTTTTGATTCTCTCGAAACCTCAAATTTTATTCCTCCAAAAATTGGAAGAAACTGGAGGAAATGAAATTAGATTTAATGAATTTTTTTTAACTAAAATTCCCAAAATAGTCCTATATATTTAATCATTTATTTTAAAATAGGGGTCTAACATTAATATTCTCATTCTTTACATTAAATTATTATGTAACCCATGCTTATGCACGAAAATTGTGAATTGTAGTAGTGCTATTGATGTTAGCTCGACTTATTAAACATATAGAACATTAGTTCGATCAGGATATTTAGAGGCACTAAGATGGTTTTTTCTTACAATTTTCATGATATTTGTTATGCCAAGTTTATCATTACATTGCTATCACATATATAATTTTAAAAATCACTATTGTATACTACATATACATATCAATTCACAATCACTATCCATGAAATTCTACTAAATACAACACAAAATAAAAGAATAAAATGGTGTAATATTATCTCCTAAATTGGTCCAATAATATCAATTACAGTTTGTTATGTTCAAGATTTTCGCATACAAAATATCTTAATAGAAATAGTATAAAAAATATGCTCATTAGTACAAAGAAAAAATATCTGCAAAAAATTTAAACAATTTAATTTGTATAGAAAGCTAACAAAAACACACTCCAATTTTGATTCTAATTGAAATTTTTTCTAAGCTTTGGTTATATATATGTTACCTAGTTTGTAATGGATTGTATATAGTCATGATACATTACATAAATGACTTATAAATTTGAATTATTTTTAGTTACACTAAAAAATTGGCTCATAAATATAAAATGATTCAAACTCTATTTTCCTCTAATTTTATATATAAGGTTAGATATATAATTAGGTTTTTTTATGATTTATTTATATAAGACTCATCATTTTCTATACTAAATTAACCCATTTGGCACAAAAATTAAAAAATAAAGATCAGATGGGACACTTGGCACAAAATTAGACTCTAATTAAAATACAATTTGAAATCTTTTTGGATTTTCTCTCAGTTTTGGCTATATATATATATATATATAAAGAGAGAGAGAGAGAGAGAGAGAGAGAGAGAGATGGCTGTTTATTTTTGTCTCCTTCGAGCCCAACTTTGATGCAATCTAACTTATGGGTAATAGAATTGAATACCTTTGTCAATCAATAGTCCTTTTTTGAATCTAATTTAAACTTGTAATCCTAATTACATCATCTTTTGAACCTACCTTCTTCCTTGACCCTAGAAAGAGAGAGATAACCAATGAAAAGAATAAAAGATAGCTCTTCAAAATTTATATTTCTTATCAACTGGTTTTATCAAGAAACAATTTTCAAAATGTTGCATGTAATTGGAGCATAAGAAATATTTGGTTAATCTAATAGGGAAACTCAGCTTATTTGCCCTTTTAAATATCAACATTCATGTGATTATAATGGTAGAAAATGGGATGACTATGGAGAGCATTGCTGAAGTTTAAGCATCAAATAAATAATGGTTAGAGCATTAACATCCACAATTGCAAATAATATCCTATTTTACTGTCTAAAAAACTACTTTATTTATTATACCATCTCACTTTACAATGCACTTAACATCCCATATTTTATTTTTACATACAACATCTTAAAATAATATAAACAACCCAATAAAAATAATAAATCCCTACTCTCTCTCTTTCTCTCTCTCCCCCCCCCCCCCCTCATCCTCTACAACTTCTCTATCCTACTCTCTGTCTCTCCCTCTCTCTCTTAACCATCCAATCCACCCTAGATCATCCCCCCACTACCTAACAAAATCACACTGGAACTGTTGAAATTAAAACCCTAAAATCAAAAACCAACACCAACTGCCATCGAACACCCACACCCATTGCCATCGAAACCAACACCTATTGCCACTGAACATGCCACCACTGTGCGACCATCACAGGCCACCCCATTAACAGATCAACCCACAAACCATAACCCTTATGCTGCATGACCTACGCCACTACCACATAACCCATAACCTGCACCACACACCCAAACACGACCCACACATGACACACATGAACCACACAGACCATAAACGACCCATAAAGCCCATATAATCTCCACCACATGACCCACGCTGTAGCCACCGCTTGACCCATGTCTCTAATGCATCCAAACCCACTACCTTACCCAAGCCTCTAATGCATCCACCCACACTTCAACCACCACTTGACCCATGACCCACACAGTCACAACAAACCCTAAACCCCCATTAGAAAATCTCCACACAGAGAGAGAGAGAGAGAGAGAGAGAGAGAGAGAGAGAGAGTAATATAATTATAAAAAGTAGAAACTTGCTTTATTGTAAAAATTTTTATAATTGGAAGCCTGGATAATGCATCTCTTTTGTGGTTTAGTGCTATAAAATAGGATATCCAAAGTTTTACAACTCCAAATACTAATGCTCTTAGTGTTCCAAGTTCTTTTTTTTTTTTTTTTTTGGGTTGAGAAATACATTCCAAGGTCTTGAGTCATTGCTTTGGCATGTTCCATAATTATTGTTCTTGAGATCTAGGTATAAATTACTATCTTCTAATAGACAATTGAACATTTTAAAGCAACATCAAGATTAAAAAGGCCGACTCCATGTATTTTGGGCCTAAGGTGAGAACTAAATTGAGATATTTAATATATTTAAATATCAATTAAATAATAATTTTTTATATAAAATCTTTTATACTTCTTGTTTCAATGCAAAACTACTAATTAAATTTTTGCATTCAAGTTATCTAACATCTCTTTTATATTAATAATATAATTAATTCAATTAATTTTTCTTACGATATTGTATTTATTAAGTAGTAATTTGATATATATTTATTTGAATTCTTTTTCACAAAATATCATTTTTAATTTGTTATCATCTAGTATATTATATATAACAATAAAGCAACACCTACTGCTATTATCAATAATAAAAAAAAAAGGTGAAGTTCTATCTAATAAAAAAAAAATCAAATAAATAAATGTTGGCGTGACCATCTTTTTATTATTATTATTATTATTATTATTATTGTTATTATTATTGTTATTATTAAAATGCATGCTACACAACCCCAAATTATGAATGAAAGAATGAGTTTTATATATAAAAAAAATGAGTACCAATCAAAATAATGAATATGGACAGTGTAAAAGCTTAAAGCTAAGCGAAACAAAAGCGATTAAGGGCCCGTTTGGTTTAGAGGTGTCTTAGTTTTCATAACTCAATACTCAATTTTCATAACTCAAACTCAAACTCAAAACCCATAACTCTTAACTCAGTTTCCACTTTCTCTCAAAAATACCAAAATTCTTGTTTGGCAACATAACCCAATCACATAACTCAAAATTTAAGCATACTTTTTGCCAAAATGATGGAGCCCACCACTGACACCACACTGTTTACTTATGGTTGGTACCCGCGGGGGATTTCTCTTACCTCTCACAAGACATTTTCTCTAGCACACCCAGTCCAGAAACAAACCCAAACCCCATAAAGCGAAACTCATTTCACAGAAACCCATTAACATCTCTTTTCTCAGAAACCCATTTCACGCACCAATACCCAGCTACACCGAAACCCAGTTCCACCACCACCAACAGCAAACCCAGAAATCCACAACCACAACCTCCACCACTAACAGCCCTCAACACAACCACAACCTCCACCAAAAAACCCACAAACACAGAAAACCCAAACCCAAACCCAAGAATCCTTAGATCAAAAACCAAAATCATGAAAATGAGGTGTGAGTTTTTGTTTTTGGGTATAAATTTATGCATGTATGAAAATGGTGGAGTGGGATCTAAAGAAGAAAGAAAGAAAGAAAAAGAAAGAAGAAGAAGAGAGAAAAAAAAAAAAAAACAAAACGTTGGAGTGGGTCTGAAGAAGAAGGAAAGAAAGAAAAAGAAAGAAGAAGAAGAAGAAAAAAAAAAAAAAAAACGTTGGAGTGGGTCTGAAGAAGAAGGAAAGAAAGAAAAAGAGAGAAGAAGAAGAAGAAAAAAAAATGTTGGAGTGGGTCTGAAGAAGAAAGAAAAATAAAGAAGAAGATGAGGAAAAAAAAAAAAAAGGCCTTGGAGTGTGGGTCTGAAGAAGAAACAAAGAAAGAGAGAAAGAATAACAAGAAGAAAGAAAGAAGAAAGAGGAAATGCCGTTGGTGATGAGTGGTTTGACTTGACAACACACAAGTCATGGCCCCACAAAGTCCTTATATTTACCAGCGTGCCACTGAGTTATGTAACTCAGAAACTGAAAACACCAATTTGGTGTTTCTAGTTTTCATCACTCTCACTCAACCCAAACTGAGTTTAAGTGATGAGAACTGAGTCATATGACTCAAAACAGGGCTAATCCAAACAGGGCTTGACTGACTTTATGAGAGGAAGATTTTCCATTTCTGAGTGAGAGACTAAAGTCAAAAAATTACCACTTTTAGCACACAAAAATTACAATACTATTGACCCTCCTAAAAAAAATCCTAAAGCCACCACTATTTAAATTATTCTTTTTTTGGCGAGAAGAATTGTAGAAGTACTTTTGAAGACTTGCAACAATTATTTTTTAAATCATTCTTTTTTCTTTTCTTTTTTCAGTGGAGTATTATTGAAGACTTGCAATAATTACGTTTGATACTAAATCAATTTTGTTCAACCTTTTCACTATGTGGTATTAGCTTTGCAGAAGTATCAATCACTCTTTTTTGGGCATAGAGAAGTATTATCAAAGATTTTCATGCCCCATTTGGTAGAGTAGTTAAACAACACATTTTCAGTTTTTAAACAATATTACATATATTTTCACACACTTTTTCACCCACATATATTTCAAAAAAAATATAAAAACATTACTCAAACTTCTCTACCAAACGGGCCCTCAACTTTGCAAAAGTATCAATCATTTTTTTCTTTTTTTTTGGTGGGAAGAAGTATTATTGAAGAATTGCAATAATTACATTTGATTATTATTGAAGGCTTTCAACTTTGCAAAAGTATCAATCATTTTTTTTTTTGGGCGGGAAGAAGTATTATTGAAGAATTGCAATAATTACATTTGATTATTATTGAAGACTTTCAACTTTGCAAAAGTATCAATCATATATTTTTTTTTTTTGGCGAGAAGAAGTATTATTGAAGAATTGCAATAATTACATTTGATTATTATTGAAGACTTTTAACTCTGCAAAAGTATCAGTTTGTTAGAACATGTCTAGTATAAGTTATTTATTTCTAGTATAAGGTATTTATATCTTAGAACATTTTTAAACATCGCTCAAGTTGATTCAAGTCAAGATTCAAGAATAGTCAAGCTACAGAAATAAGAATTTAGAATCTGCCTTGCTCGACCGATCGAGAGACACCTTCGACCAATCGAGATGCGTTTTCTGCATATTTTAAATAAAGCCCAAAAGCCCGCGAAACGTTTAGGGTTTGAGTCCAACACTACTAGGTATAAAAGAAAAATCTTAATGCACGTTTTCCAAAACTTGTGAGTTACTCCTATAAGATCTGAGAGGTTCTGTAACCTTCTAACTCAATAAGCATATACTACAGATTAGATTGATATTGCATAAATCGGTGGAGATAAGTTGTTGCAAACAAGATCAACTATTGTTGATGATCTAAACCTTTGAGTGGAGATTTCAAAGTCACAAACTAGAGTGTTTTTGTGCAACAGATTTAGAATAGAAAAGTATGTGGATTCAAAGTTGCGTGTGGTCAAGTGAGTAAGTATTACAAGAGGTAGCATTAGATTTAGGGAAAAGTCTATTGTAAACACTTCCATTCTATTTAGTGAATTTTTTGCCTTGTGGATTATTTAGGTTAAATCCTCCCTAGGTTTTTTACCTTGAAATTGGAAGGTTTCATTGGTTTTTCTGAGTCATTATATTGTTGTGTTCTTTACTTTTCCACTGTGTATGATGTGATTTATTATTATTTGTCCTAGATCTAGATAATAAACCTAAGTAACAACTTGGTTAATAAATTAGGTTAAACAATCTGAGTTTACAAGGGTCTATAAAACTAACATAGTTATTCTTTTTTTTTTTTTTTTTTTTTTTTTTTCTCTCAATGGAGTCTTGTTAGGACATCTATGGATCATGATAGGAACATATGTCAATATTTTATGTAGTTGGCTAATCCTTTGACAAAACGCACTTTACTTGCATTTTGGTGCGTTTTGGTAAATCTAGGATGTGTTTAATGCTTTAAGAAACTTTGTTTCAAGTTCAAGTATTGAAGCCATGCAAGTCTGTCCAAGAAACAAGTGAAGAAGTGCTGATTTTTTAAAGCTCGATAGCTGCTCGACACCTCTCGATAGCTAGGCTATCTATCAAGCTCTTCAGTTGATTGTTATCGCAATCTCGACACCTCTCGATAGCTAGGTCGATCGATCGAGTAATTTTCTGTCCCCTTGATAGCTTCTTGATAGCTCTCGATAGCTCACAACAGATAGGTTCGACACTTTCTCGACACCTCCTCGATCAATCAAGAATTACTGAGCTATACGAAATTCAGATTTCCAGATATGATTTTTGGCCCATGCTGACATGTATGTGTAGGGTTTCTTTTCTCATAACCCTAGACTTATATAAGGCTTATTTTAGAGGCCGTCACATAAGAGAATACAAGGAGAACATATGCAAAAGGTGACTGATGCCTTATTCTCTTTGAAAGAAGCTACTGCGTCTTTGCACCTTAGGGTTTTGTAACCAAGTGCTTCTTGATCTTCGTTGTTGATGAAGTGAAGAACTTTGCAGCCAACATTCTTCTTCCTTAAGTTGGTGAGTAAGTCACGTATTAGGATTCGTGCAAAGGAGTTAGTCACGTACTGAGATCCATGCATTGAAGGGTGGCGTTCATATATTGAAGAGTTCAGAGGTTCTGAAGCGGTAGAAGGTTTCTGCTATGAGTTCATCTACGAGGATTGTAGAGTTTAAGGACAAAAGTTTTGTACTAGATCTAAAACTTCTCTTTACTATAGTGGATTGCTTTTCGGGAAGGTTTCCCTCCAGGTTTTTTACTGTGAAACTAGTTTGTTTCATTGGTTTTTCTGGGTCATCATATCTTGTCTTATTTATTTTTTCCGCTGCATGATTTTGACATGATATTGATGTTTGTTTGTTTTAATAAGTTTTATTCATAATAAATCTAATTAACAACTTGGATTTAAAACTTGTTAATTCTATCAACCGGAGTTTAAATTTCCCAACAAGTGGCATCAGAGTGGGTACATTATGATTGGATTAATTTCCTGAGTGTAATCCTTGACCCCTTGTAATGAATTAATTGATTAATTAGCTAAGTTTATTAATTAATCAAATTAACATACAAACGCATGTTAGCACAAACAAATCACCAATTAAACTAAGTATGCAGCGGAAAATAAATTAACACAGTGATTTGTTAACGAATGGGGAAAACTTACACGGCAAAAACCCTACCGAGTGATTTTAAGGTCACCACTCCCGAGAATCTACTATTATCACAACAAGCGGTTATAAGTAAAGGAATCCTAGTACCTTATACCAACTTACAGTTGAACCCTTACCCTAATACCCAATTGGACTTGTTCTGTAGTGACAATCTCTCATTGTAATGCACGACTCCCAATACATGATTAACCAATTGCGTAAGTCCCAGTACGCGACTTCAATCACTAACTAGAGAAGGTTGTTGTCTGCAAAGTTCTTCAGTTCATCCAGACGATGAAGATTGAGAAGCTCCTTGGTCACAAAATCTTACGGTGTACAAACACAGTAGCTTCTTCACAAGAAAGATGAACTAGGGCAAATTCTGTCTCCGGTCACAATTTGCTTGAACAAACTTTGCTCAACACTTATGCAATTTGTGTCACCTTTGACGGCCCTTAAAATAATCCTTTTATATGTCTAGAGTTGTGAGAAAAGAAAGCCCAAACATACAATTATGGATTAGAGTCAAAACAGAACTGAAACTCTGTTTTTCATAAACCTCGACAAATGCCCTATCTGTCGAGCTGCTGTCGAGCCATGGGCTGGAACAGCTCTTCAAGGCTCGATAGATGCTAGCTGTCGAGCTTTAATGAACAACACTTTCCTCACTTGAATCTTGGATAGACTTGCATGGCTTTAACACTTGAACTTGAAATAAGGTTTCTTGAAGCATTAAACACATCCTAGATCTACCCAATTACAAGTAAAGTGCATTTTGTCAAAAGATTAGTCAATTACATAAAATAGTGACATATATTCCTAATAAGTGAATCATATATGTCCTAACAAGGTTTATATAGAAACTTCATAAATCTCGATAGATCGAGAGGTGTCGAGAGGTGTCGAGATTTAAAACGCGTGAAATAGTTGTCGAAGAGTTGTCTAGGATCTATCGAGAGGTGTCCATGGCAAAATAATCTCGATGGATCGAGGAAGCTGTCAAGAAGCTATCGAGCAACCAAAAAGGATCTCGATGGATCAAGCAACTATTGAGAAGCTATCAAGAATGCGATAAAAAGCAGCTGAAGGGTCTCGATAGATAGCCTAGCCGTCAAGAGGTGTACAGCAGCTGTCTAGATTGTGTAAAAACAGTTTTCCAAGAAGAGAAAAACACAGATATGAATGTAATCAAGCATGCTATACAACTAAAGATCCAAGCAACATTTTAAGCTCCCAATCATCTCTCAACAAAAAAATGTTTAGCACACATATCCAAAACAAACACACACACACTAAACAAGTCTAACCAATTTTATATTTCAAAAATAAGTTAAGACAGTTTAGTGAGCATACATTAACACATGTATTCCTTGTGATGGCCAAATCACACTGTATCTGCACATGTATCAAGAGTAGCAAAGAATATTGCGTGTTGTGTATGAAAAACATCGCAAGATTGTATAGGTGTCAACTTGTTATGACGATTTGAGATATGAGATAATTACTTTAACTCACACACAATCATAACTGTTTTATGGGGACTATCACCTTCAAGATACATCCTATAACTCCCACATCTCCTAGAAGACACGCTTGCAATCACATATAAAGCATTTTGATTCTTTTTGCTTTTTGTTGTTCTTTGCATATTTTTCTTTTAAGCAAACCATGCATGAGCATATAAGAGATAGAAAAGAAATACTCAATGATGTTAAGCATTTGACATTCCACTTTTGCTATGTCGAAGCATACAAATGTCATATCATGATTGGCAGGCAACAGTGGTAAGATGGTTATTTATGTATTTCTCTTAGGATTTTCTAGTCCATCCCGTCAAAAAGAGTGATATAAGTGTTAAGTACAAGAGATTACTTAACCTTATTCATCACAAACACAAGCCACAAAGCTCACTTGCTTAGTTGTGCATAGAGATGCTCATCTAAGTTACAAAAGATACAAAATTTAGAAAATTTTGTTTTAATGACCATCAAAGATACACAAGTACCAACGTACACAAACACACACTGTTTTTTCATTTTTTTGATTTTTCAATTCTTTTTTTTTTTTTTTATGAAAAACAAAATAAAGCAAAAACTAAAAAAAAAAACAAACAAAAACATGTTAAACAAAGTAATGCATAAAACTAGACTGACTCAAAACATGAAAGCAAAACACACAAGTAATACAAAAACAAAAACAAGAAGGAGAGAGAGAGAGAGAGAGAGAGAGAGAGAGAGAGAGTGACAGAATCATTAGGAGCATTTTTCCTTCCACACTTTGGAAGAATCTTTTCGTCTAGTAAACCCTTGATCTAGCGGTGAAGGGGAAGAATTTAAACCGTTCAAGTTCAAAAGGAACATGAGTGCTTTGAAAAGATCTCCAATAGGAGTAAAGGAGGACAAAAACTGGTGCTGGTTTCCTGATAAGATCATGTTGTTGCTCTATTGAATGGCTAACTACTTATAGCAATTAGGTTGAGTATGTCCAGCTGCTCCATAATGATGACATAGATGCTACTTCTTTTGTTTAGGCTTTTGAGTGTTTCCCTTCTTAGCCCTAGAGTTCTTAATTTTTTTCTTATCAAGTTTAGGGGTACTCCTAAGATAGATTTACTCTTGTCTATGTTCTCACTAGCTAATTAATTTTTAACATCATTGTTCTCAATTTCAACATTATTACTAGGAGGAACAAAAACAGTAGTACTAGGCTACTAGCAGAAGCAATACTAGGAGAAGAGAAATCATACCCTAAACCGGTTTGATCGGAAGCAAATTTTTGAAGACTGAGCATCTCAACGAGCTTTGTACTTGAAGTCCTTTCCAATTGAGCTCTAACTTGGAACAGTTCTGCCTCAAGCTTCTTGGTCTTTTCAGTTAAGAAATTATTTTCAAATCTTAGTGCTCCAATGGTCTGATTGGCTTCATCAACCTTCGTGGAGATTTCTTCCCCGTTCAAGCTCCATTTCACTGAGCTTCTTGGTGGCAAACCTATACAACTTCTCATGCTTTTCTGAGATCTTGTATAACTTTGCATAGGCTGTGTGGATATCATCTTGTTCATCCATCTTTTCAAACTTAGACTCTATCAAGTCTTCTTCTTCATCCACATCTTCAACAATCTCCTCAGTAGGATTTACAATGGCAATAAAGGCATTTAGGATTTCATCATCCTTATTATCAGAATCATCCTCAGGCTTAGTGTCGCTCAACGTAGCAGCAAGTGCCTTACTCTTCCCAATGGTCTAAAGATATGTAGGGAACTCTTGTTTCATGTGACCGAATTCCTGACACCCAAAGCACTTTGGTCTTGAAGGAACAGTGTACTGACCACTATCCTTAGCATCCTTCTTCCCCTTATCTTGGTTCTTGAACTGTGAGGAATTGGATTGCCTACAGTCCTTGCCGAATCTTTTTGCATTGGAATTCTTCATAAACTTCTTGAACTGTCTTATTATATAGGATTTCATCTTAGAATCTTCATCGTTTGAAGACTCATTAGTGTCACTGCTCTTGGCTTTCAATGCCATGCTCTTGCTCTTGCTTGATTTCCCGATCCTTGTCAAACCCAACCCATAGGTCTAAAGATTGCCAACCAACTCTGTTAAAGGAATTTTGTCAATATCTTTTGATTCCTTAATCGCGGTGATTTTAGCATGAAATCTCTCAAGTAGAGATCTGAGCACCTTTCTCACAATCTTGGGTTCAGGAATGGTTTTCTCAAGATTAAAGGTTGAGTTCACTATGTCCTTGAGCTTGGCATAGAACTCATCGAATGACTCATCCTCCTCCATTTTAATCTCTTCAAAGCTCGTAGTAAGCCTCTAAAGTTTTGAATCTTTGACAGCATTGGTTCCTTTTTGGGTTGTCTAGAGAATGGTACATGCTTCTTTTGCAGTTTCAATGGAGGATATCTTTTTGAACTCCTCATTAGTGACTGCACTGAATAAAGCATTTAATGCCCTGCTTTTGAAGTTTGCTACCTTGATTTTAGCATCATCCCAGTTGGCCAGCGCTTCCGTAGGTTTGGTCCAGCCTATCTCCACAACTTGCCACACCTTTTCATCTAATGACTGCAAGAAAGCTCCCATGCGTACTTTCCAGTATGCATAGTTAGTGCCATCAAATAAAGGAGGTATGATAAGAGACTGTTCTCTATTCATGACAAACAGGGGTCAATGGATCACACAACAAATATTAAAACCTAATCAGAGTATGCCTGCTCTAATACCACTTGATAGGCCAAGAATGTATTGACCCCTTGTGATGAATTAACAAATTAATTAGCCAAGTTAATTAATTAATTCAATTAACATGCAATACGCGTGGTAGCACAAACAAATCACCAATTAAACTAAATGCAACGGAAATTAAATTGACACGATGATTTGTTTACGAATGGGGAAACCTACACGGCAAAAACTCCACCGGGTGAATTTAAGGTCACCACTCCCGAGAACCCACTTTTATCACAAGTGGTTACAAGTAAAAGAATTCCAGTACCTTATACCAACCTATAGTTGAACTCTTACTCCAATACCCAATTGGACTTGTTCTGTGGTGACAATCTCTCATTTTCATTGCACGGCTCCTAGTACGTGACTAACCAATTCGATACGCAGATCCTAGTATGCGACTTACTCACCAACTTGAGAAAGATGTTGGCTGCAGAGTTCTTCAATTCTTCACACGATGAAGATCAAGAAGCTCTTTGGTCACAAAATCCTACTGAGTACAAATACAACAGCTTCTTCTAGAGAAATATGAACTAGGAAAAATTCTGTCTCCGGTCACAATTTGTATGAACAAAACTTTGCTTCACACTCACGCAACCTTTGACAGCCTTTAAAATAATCCTTATATATGTTTAGGGTTGTGAGAAAAGAAAGCCCAAACATGCACACACAGATTGGATTGAAATTAGCTCTGAAAAACTGAATTTCATAAATCTCAACAGATAGAGTATCTATCGAGTTAGCTATCGAGCCACGGGCTAAAACAGCTTTTAAGTCTCGATAGATACTAGTTGTCGAGTTTTAAAATTTAGCACTTGTTTACTTGTTTCTTGGACAGACTTACACGGCTTTAACACTAGAACTTGAAACCTTGTTCCTTGAAGTATCAAACACATCCTAAATCTACCAAATTTCAAGTAAAATACGTTTTATCAAAAGATTAACAAATTACATAAAATATTGACATATATTCCTAACATTTGATCACATATGTCCAACATTTTTAATAAAAAAATTTCGATTTAAGCTAAATTGCCCGTTCTCAAACGGATCATAAGTATCCATTTAGTTTAAGTTTATTTCCCCAGCTTTTAGTTTTCATGCACATTTTTTAAAACCTCTTTTATTTATTTTTTGAAGTACACATGTACTAAAGGCACATAGTGTCCGTTTGGAAACAAACTTATTTAGCTAAAACTGATAATTTTTTGTTAAAAGTAAAAGTTAATATTAGACTCATAAATAATACTCCCTCCGTCCCAATTTTTTTGTCCTGTTTGAAAAGTCAAATTTTTTAAGAGAAAATCATTTATTGTCTTGTCTATCTTTTAAAAATGTATAAGTTTCCAAAATTATCCTTAAAAAAATTTATTAAAAAATTGAATTAATAAATTAATAAGGGTATAATAGGAACATTAGTAAATTAATGATTTTTATTTTTAGAAATAGGACAATATTTTAGGACATCTCAAAATGGAATAGAGGACAAAAAAAATGGGACGGAGAGAGTACCAAAAATTACAATGAGGCCCTTAAATAATAATAAAAATAAGCCAAATGAAAATAAGCTGAAAAATTCAACTTATCCCAAACACACAGTTAGTCAAACCTATCGATTATGAAAGTTTGTTGCTACAAGCGATTCATGAGATCTGTGCGAAACAGAATTGGAGTCGTTCCTTCATCCACAACCAGAAAAATTAAAAAATAAAAAAAGTTCGAAAAAATAGCAACCCAACAATCCAGATAAAAGCTAAAATTGATGAATACAGTCTGAGAAGTAAGTACTACACCACAATGATGAAGATAGACAAGAACTATAACTAAAACGTAAAAACATAAGTTTTGCTCACCAAAAAAAAAAAAAAAAAAAAAAAAAAAGGTAAAAACATAAGCACGCATGGTGATCCAATAAGAACACGCTCAAGCATTACACTACAATTGAAAAAGTATAGTGCCACAAAAAAAAAAGGCACTTCTAGTGCCTTTTTTTGTGGCACTAGACTTTTTCAATCGTAGGACTGCTCGCAATGAGGAGGTGGAGGGCCGCAATAAGAAGGTGGAGGGCCGCAATCGTAGGACTGCTCCACTACAACTACATTTGTAGGAGGTGGAGGGCCGCAATAAGAAGGTGGAGGGCTGCCGCCGCAACAGTCGTCAATAAGGGCACAGCAACATAAAGCCGCAAGACTGTAACAAATCATTTAACCAAACCCCGTCAGACATAATTAAGAATGGAATTTTTGTCACATAAAAATGATTATGTAAAATTATACTTTCTAAGAGAGAGAAATATATAATTCAGACACATGAATGGATAGAGTAGAGACATATATTTACCATCCCTCAAGGAAACCAAGTTCCCCCCTAGGTGGTGGAGCTGGATGTTGTTGCGGTGCCATCCCTGGGGGTCCTTGATAATAACCTGGGATGGATTGGGAATATGGCGGTGCCATCACTGGGGGGCGGGGTCCTTGATAATAACCTGGGATGGATTGGGAAGATTATTAACTCATCAACCCCACCAATTATGAGGACAAATAAAATATATAAATTGATTAAAATTTAAAACAGAAAAGGTAAAGGCATGCACTGGTTTTATTATATTCCAAAGAAGCAAAAATTAAAAACCCAAAAGTGCAGAATTTATTTTTCAAAACTAAAATCAAATTATTTTACAAAAGACCATCTTAGATTATGAGCATATTGTGTCAAAAGAAATATATATAGTTTCAAAGAAAATTAAAGGCAGTCCCTATTGCAAATCCCAAAAACTAAGCAAAATAAATAAAAAAATATTAGAAAACTGGTAATTACACTAAGCTAAACTTAACCAACTATAAGGAGCCCGTTTGGTCCTTCAGTCCAAAACACGTGTTTAGTGTTTAAAACACATAACAGTAGTGTCCAAAAACAGAAAAACATGTTTGGTGGACCATCCCTGTTCACAGGAAGTTTGAAAAACGTTGTTCAAAAACATGGGCTTTTTAAAACATACTCTGGGCTGTTTTTAAAACAATAAACACAATGTTGAGTGGCAATTCGGTAATAAAAATGAAATTATTATGGCCCACTTGATCAGCCTTTTTCAATTGCTGTCTCCTCTCTTCCTCTCATCTCTCTTCACGCTGAATCAAGGACCTAGTAAATATCTCCATCTCACCCACACACCGAAGCAAGCCAACAAAATTCGTACTTTTGAAAATTATTATTTCGTACTTTTGCTCAGCTTTTTTTACAAAATTAAACACACATACCAAACACATTTTTATGTTTTTTGAACACTAAAACATATTGTTTAAATTATAATACCAAACACATTTTTTTGTTTTATAAACACTAAAAACACGTTTTTCAACAACACTTTTTAAACAATAATTTTCACATCTTTTTAAACAACAATTTTTAAACTCTATGACCAAACGGGCCCAAGAGCATTCCCATCAACTATTTTAAAAAATTTAGCATTTATCATCTCAAAACTTAATTTTATAACATATAACACACCACTTTACAATACAACCTATATCAAAACTTCTATTTTTTTTACAATTTCATTTAAATAATGTTTCTTTATTATTATTCAATAATTTTTTATTTTTTCTCTCTCTCCTCTATCTCTCTCTCCTCTGTCTCTCTCTTTCTCACAGCATCGCCAACACCACACTACCAACCACCCACCCACCAAAAACCCACCACCCATACCACAACCACCACTAACCAAAAAAAGGGAAAAAAAAATCACAACAGAAAGAAACCTCCACATCCACATCCACATCCACCCACAACCACCAACCATAAAAAAAAAAAAAAAAAAAAACCTCCACCATCGCCGCCACCAGCAGACCAATCACATCGAACCAAAACCCACAGGATACGGACACCACTTTCCTCCCCTGTCGCTATCTTCTTCCACTATAGAATAAATTGTGAACTAACCCAAACATAAAGGAATAAATTGGATTTTTTTTAGTAAAACTATGTCAGTGTGCAAAAAAAAAAAAAAAAAAACAACAACAACAAAAGACAACCTAAGAAAATTGTGCATGAAATAGTGAATTTTGGCTCACCAAAATTGACCAAACCAAAAAGTTTAGGTACAAAACAAAATGTCAAAAATATTTTCACAATAACTTTATTTTTAGTTGTGGAAGTCTTGATCTGGTAATTTACTATTTTATTTTGACCTATAAGAAACTTATACCTGAGTAGTTGTGAAAAATTTTTGATAACAAAATCTCACAACATTTTCACAATACGTTTATTTTCAATTGTGATAAGTCCTAGTCTAATATTATTTTATTTTATTTTATTTGGACCTATAAAGAACTTACTTCTTCGCAGTTATGAAAATATTGTGATAATAAAATGTCACATTTTCACAACATGTTAGGTTGCAGTGGCTCATGGTATGATATTTTATTGTTTTCTTTTACTTTATTTTGATCTATAAGCTACTCACACCTCAGCAGTAACGGAAAGATTGTGACAACAACAAAACCAGCATCCATTCTCTTTTTTCATCATTGAGAAATGCAAAGAAATAATAAAAACTAAAATGCACAACAACAATGTTTGTTTATATTTGAATAAGTACTATAGCTAAAATGCATTTTGAACAATAGATGCATAATCTGATGTAGGTGACTTTTGGAATTGGTTGGGCAAAATTTGGCTCTTATGCCATTTTGCATAAGCACCTTAACAGTTGCAAAAATATTATGACAATAACAAAATTTCACATTATAACCATACATTTATTTTAAGTTATGGTAGGTTCTTGTATGATATTTTATATTTTATTATTTTTTATTTATTTATATGCAACTGACACCTTAGACATTGTAAAAATATTATGATAACAACAAAAATATTATAACATTTTCACATGAGCTTTATTTTTAATTGTAAAATATTATGACAACAACAAAAATGTTATAACATTTTCACATGAGCTTTATTTTTAATTGTGGTTGATTTCGATTGATGGTTTATTATTTTATTTTGTCTTATAAAAAATTGACAGCTCATCCATTATGAAAATATTACGAGAATCTCTTACATTGCTAACAAAAACACTATCACAACAAATAAATATTTTTTAAAAAAATGGAAATGATTTCCACAACTACACATAGATGTAAAAGAAATAAAATAAAATAAAAAGAGGCCCAACGACCAGCAAGTCCAGCAGGCGTTGAACGCGTCTGCATCAAATTTTGATTTGTTTTGCTATAGACACTTTTGTTTTGGTATAAAAGAACAAAAACAGAAAATAAGTAAATACTAATAAACAAATTAAAGAAGGTTGTACAAACTGGTTAACAAAATTAGGAGAAAAGATTAACTAGGAGTTAAGGAAAAGACTAAAGAGCATACCTTGAGCAGGGTAGCTCATCTCTGCTTAGTTAACAATAACACAGATACAAAGACCAAGCTTTCTACTCTGAAAAACAGGCGGAACTAAAGAGAAAACTAAACTGGGAGTTTTCTGGAGGAGAGGAGAGTCTTGATTTGGCTATGTTTATGGTTTTTATATACTGTTGTTGTTCTACAGCATAGTGTCAGAATCTTTCAAATAATCCATTGGCGTTTGTTACAGACTGACATACCCACTAATGAGTTACGCCGGTGCCATCACTTGTGTTACAATTCATCCTTGTGACAAGTTATAAGTAATGAAAGGGTGATGGTGGGGCTTTGTGAACGAATTGTGGCACAAATTGTGCAATAATTTGTGATACCAGTATAACTCCTTATTAATACACATTCTTTTGGCCTTTGCACACACATAAATAGTAATTTAAACACAATTAAATTTTATGTGTGCAATAGTGTGTGCATTAACATATGTATAACAAAAATTTTCCATTATGTATTTAATTGTTTTGATTTTTTTAAAATAAATAAATATTGATTCATTACTATGAATCATTACAAAAGGCAAAAGAGGAGAAACTCGGGATTCAGCCTTTTACCAATATTTTCAAAAATATTTGGCAATATGTTCATGTTTATAAACTATTTAGATTCGTGTCTTTGTTTCGAAACTCAATTTATTAAAATCGAGTTTCAATAAAAAAACTCGATTGGTAGAAAATCAAGTATGGGGTAATCAAACTTAAAAAAAATAAAAAATAAAATTGTATGGAACTCGAGTTCCATACCTATAGCTGTGTTTAGGAACACCTATAGCGGCGTTTTATATGAAACTCGAGTTCTATGCTTTTTTTTTTTTTTTTTAAGTTTGGTTAGCCTAAAACCTATAGCTGCGTTCAGATCGTGCTATAGTGACGTTTTAAATGAAACTCGAGTTTCATGAACTCGAGTTCTATGCAAGTTTTTTTTTATTTTTTTATTTTTTATTTTTTAAGTGTGATCAGGCATAACTCGATTTTAAACCAATCGAGTTCTTCATTGAAACTCGATTTTGAGGAAATCGAGTTTCAAAACAGGGGTATGGACCTAAATAGTTTGAAAATAGGGGCATTTTGCCAAATATTTTAAAAAATAGGAGAAAAAGACTAGAATCCCCGAAGAAACTCAACCCAACAAGTCTCTTCTCTAAGGGCACCGGTGTCATATTCTTTTTTTTTTTTTTTTTTAAGTGTTATTTTAACGTACCTAAAAATTATCTTATCTATTTTAACATAGCATTAAAAAATACACTTCATATCTCATCTCTTACTTATACATCACACATTAAAATAACTTAAAATAAAATCAACATTTTCTTTATAAGGAAAAAAAAAAATCCTCAACTACTAAAGAGAGAGACATTAGTTAGAGGAAAGAGAATAAGAAATAAAAGAGTAAATTTTTTTAAAAAAAAAAAGTAGCATTGAGCTATAGTGCACTTCTACTAGTAGCTCAAAAGTAAATTAGCACATCCAATGCCAGTGCTTACTAACTTTGAATCTCTACAAACTTTACTCAAATTATTGAAAAGAGAAATGGAAATAAGCTTGGTGGAAGAAATACCACACACACACACACGCATCTCTCTCTCTCTCTCTCTCTCTCTCTCTCTCTATATATATATATTAATAGCCAAAACTCAGGGAAAATTCAATTAGATTTTAATTAGATTCTCAATTTTGCACCACGTGTCCCATCTAATTTTTAATTTTGTGCAAAATGAATTATTAAGTGTAAAAATTGAAAAGTCTAAATTCAATTATATTTTAAATCGGATTTCAATTAAAATCTAATTTTCCACCACATGTCCATTTAATTTTTTTAATTTTTTTGGCAAGTGAATTATTGAGTGCAAAAATCGAAGAGTTTAAATTCAATTAAATTACACACACACACATATAATGAGAAACCATAATATATTTTAAAAATGTATGATTTAAAGAAAATGTAAACTAATACCACGTATAATTTGAACCTCTTCTAAAAAAAGTTGTAATTTGAACTCTATAATTTTTATTGTTTTTAATTGTACCCGTGTATATGCACGGGGCTACACACTAGAGTGTGTGTGTGTATGTATATATATATATAGAGAGAGAGAGAGAGAGAGAGAGAGAGAGAGAGAGAGAGAGGTATAAGTATGTATAACTATAGGGAGGATGGAAAATAGGGAGAGGAAAATAAGGTGGAAAATGTTATTTTTCAATGTTTGGTTAAAGAAAGAAAATAGAAGGGATAGAAAACAGGGGAGAAAGTTTTCCCTCCTGAACCCACTTTTTTTATCCTCCCAAATTGGGAGGAAAATGGAGAGGGAAAAGTAGTGTGAAATACGTTTTAAACAAATACCCACTCACCTATCCCTCACTTTTTATTCATGACTTGGTGACCACGTTGAATGGTTACAAAGTCTTTTGCCCAGAAAAGATTGCCGACCACGCTTTTGCTGACCACGTTTTTGCTAGTTACAAAATCTTTTGCTCAATTAAATTTATATGCAAATTATTGTAATTTTTACATTATAATAATAAAAAAATAATAATAATTTATATGTATGATGTGGTAAATTTTATATTATTTAATGAGTACAAATAAATCTATTTCTTACATATTATGTAACAAGAGTATAATAGTCAATTTATATAAATTACATTTTCCATTCTTCCCTTTTTCTCTCCAACCAAACAAAATTTTTTTTCACCCTCTCACTTTTTCACCCCTCCAATCAAACACAATTTTTCTATCATCCCACTTTTTCATTCTCCTATAATTTTTTATCCTCCAACTTTTCCACTCTTTCAAACAAACAGACCTTAAAGCACAAAACCAAACGATTTGGTCACTAAATAGTAAAAGATTTCTTATGAAAAAACCAAAACTTTGAATTCCAGTACACGGTTTTATGACTTGTCAAAGACTCAAGAGCTCAATGAATGAGCGTGTCTTTTTTTTCGGACAGGGAGAGAAATATGCAGGCGATGAGAGCAAAAGAGTCAAAAATATCAAACCTGATTACTTGTGCATCACGCTCAATCTCTGTTGAAGACAAAAGAATTGAAGTCATAAACAGCAGCATCAAAAACGACAGAAAAGAAGGAAGGCTGAAGTGCGAAACGACAGAGGAAATAAAAGAACTAAAACGGGGCGTTTTCGATTAATGAAGCTACACAGCTAGCACGTGTGGGAGAGCCCAGAAATTAGTTAAAGAGAAGGCCAGCTGTCAAGTTGTAATTAGTGGATTAGTTATAAATCAGTTAGTTAGTTTGTTACAGAGCTTGGAGTAATGCTCTGTTTTAGAGTTGTATATATATAGCTTAGTTGTTAATTATAAACTCACTAGATTCATTTGTATCAATTTCTGGTTTATAAGAATTGTAGTTTTCTCTCTCTCTCCCTCTGTTCTTATTATTTTACATGGTATCAGAGCGTGTTTTCCCTCATTTTCTTTCTTGCCAAACAGAGATTTACTCTTGATTTTCATTATTTTCTTGTTCTTTCATGGCTTCAAACTCATCAAGTGCACCTGATTCTTCTACTACACCAACTGGAAGTGCAGCTATGGCGGATGAGTATGCCAATAACCCTTTTTTCTTAGCAGCGAACGAAAATCCTGGTTTGGTTCTTACTTCTCAGCCTCTCAATGGTCCTGAGAACTACATGACCTGGGCGAGATCTGTGTTTCTGGCTCTAAGCTCCAGAAATAAGTTTGGTTTTGTCAATGGTTCAATTTCAAAACCAGATCCAACCTCGCCATTATTCAATTCCTGGAATAGGTGCAACACTACAATCTTATCATGGCTGACCAATTCACTCAGTCCTGATCTTAAGGCTAGTGTAATGTACATTAATTCAACAAGGGATTTGTGGATTGATCTCAAGAATCGGTTATCTCAGGACAACACTCCAAGGCTATTTGAGCTTCAAAAGGAAATAGCACATTTAGTTCAAGGATCGTTGTCAGTGAGCTCTTACTTCACCAAATTCAAGACTCTATGGGATGAGTTTGTGAATAATCAACCCTTCACAGTGTGCAATTGTGCTTGTGTTTGTGGTTCTAGGTCATCTCAGCTGGGTGCACAGCATAAAGAGCATGTCTTCCGTTTTCTGATGGGCTTGAATGACTGTTATGGGACCTTAATTGGGCAAATCTTGCTTATTGAGCCTTTTCCTCCTCTCAGCAAGGTGTGCTCGTTGGTTTTACAAGAAGAGAAAAGGAGAAACTTAGGTAACATTGTTAATATGGTTCAGTAATTGGATCCTATTGCCATGTATGTAAATGGTGGTAAGCAATTTCAAGGTAATGCTCGGAACAATGGAGGCAAAGGAGGTAATTTCAAGAAGGAAATACCAGTTTGCACCTACTGTGGCTTCACTAGTCACATAGCTAACAAATGTTACAAACTTCATGGATACCCTCTCGGGTATAAGCCAAAGGTGGAAATAAGGCTATGGCTAATCAAATCACAGGGAGTTTTAGGTTTGATAGTCTTTCCAATGTCCAGTCCTGTGATACTAATCAGTTCAACATTGGTCTCCAACAACCAGCTTTGAACAAGCCTTCCTTTGGTATTCCACAGCAGAATTTTGGAGGTTTTCCTGGTAACTTTGGTCTTCAGAATTGCCAACAGACTACTCAGCCTCAATGTCCAATATCTCAGGTTCAATGTGAACAACTTCTCAACTTTCTAAAGGTTCATAATGCATCCAGTTCTGGTTTTGGTGCTCCAAATGGCATTGGTACTCAGTTTGCTTCACAGGTTGCTTTAGTGATGGCACCTGCTCTTCCTACAACCACTTCATCTCCCTTTGCTGCTTCTGCTTCTGCTTCATCATCTTCTTCTAACTTCTCAGGAAATCCCTTTTGGATTGCTCCCAATATGTCTCATTCTATTTTTTCAGCCCATGTTGTTGATAGACATTGTTTTAAGTATAATTCTTGGATTCTTGACACTGGTGCTACTGATCACATGGTACACTCAGTGTCACAATTAACCACAATTACTTCTGTTGTCCATTCTTGTGTCTATTTGCCAAATGGGGAAAAGGTTCTAGTTACACATATTGGCACAGTGCAAATTTCACCTACTCTCACACTCACAGATGTATTGTGTGTTCCATCTTTTCATTTCAACCTCATTTCAATTAGTAAACTTACTAAGCATAAATTTTGCTGCCTCATATTTTTTGGTGATTGGTGTTTCATCCAGGACCTTGCTCAATGGAGCATGATTGGTCTGGGTAAGTAAAGCACTGGTTTATATCTGCTTCAAGCTTCTGTTCCACCATCAAGATCAGCAGCTCTTGCTAGTACTATCAGTCACATTTCTTCTTCAGACTTGTGGCATTCTAGATTAGGACACCTTTCTTTGTCAAAACTTCAATTGTTGAAGCCTTTTGTAGATATTGATGTTCAAAATAAGGTAGCTTGCTGTGATGTTTGTCATTTTTCAAAACAAAAGAAGCTTACTTTCCCTTCTAGTTCTCATGTAACCACTAAGCCTTTTGAATTGATCCATTGTGACCTATGGGGTCCTTTTTCTATCAATACAATTGATGGTTACAAATATTTTTTGACTATTGTGGATGACTTTACTAGGTGCACATGGGTTTACTTACTTAAACAAAAATCTGAAACTCAATTTTTGTTTCCTAAATTTGCATCAATGGTTTCCACTTAATTTGATAGCAAGATTAAAACTATTAGAAGTGATAATGGGACTGAGTTTTTCTTGAAAGATTTTTTTCATTCTAATGGCATTTTGCATCAACTTTCCTGTGTTAATACTCCTCAGCAAAATGGTATTGCTGAAAGGAAGCATCAACACATCCTCAATGTTGCAAGAGCTTTAAAATTTCAGTCTCACATTCCTTTATGTTTTTGGGGTGACTGCATCTTAACTGCTGTACATCTTATCAACAGAATTCCTTCCAAAACTTTAGGTAATAAGGGTCCTTATGAAATGCTTTTCAATTCTCCTCCATCTTATCACAATATGAGGAGTTTTGGCTGCTTATGTTTCATTTCCACCTTATCTCATAATAGGCACAAGTTTGCACCTAGGGCCAGAAAATGTGTTTCTTGGTTATCCCCATGGCATTAAAGGTTACAAAGTCCTTGATATTCACTCCAATTCAGTTTATATTTCAAGAGACATTATCTTTTATGAAAACATTTTTCCCTATGCTGATTGTTCTCAGCCTTTTGCTTCTTATTTGGATAATTTTGTTTTTCCTCATTCCACTTTAGATCCTGCTGATTCAGTCTTTGTTCCCTGCTTTTCCTCCCTTCCTCCTCTTCCTTCACCTATCCCTCACTCTAATTCCACTTCTAGTCCTATTTCTGTTTCCACTGAACCTAATTCTGCAGAATCTGCCATTCCTACCATTCCTACCCTTCCTTAGTCTTGTGGTTCCATTGTTCCTATTAGAAGGTCCACTAGGTCCTACAAACCTCCTTCATACCTATCTGATTACTCTTGCAATTCTGTCAGTACCAAACCCAATTCTGGTTTGCCCTATGACCTTTCGGATCATGTGAGTTACTCCCATCTTGGACCTACTTTTCATTCTTTTGTCATGGCTGCCTCTTCCCCTCCATCAGAGCCTGCTTCATTTCAGCAAGCAGTGCACTTTCCTGAGTGGAGGGCTGCCATGGACAGGGAAATTGAGGCATTAGAAGTGAATGATACTTGGACATTAACCTCTTTGCCTCCTGGTAAGTCAGCCATTGGTTGCAAATGGGTCTATAGAGTTAAATACCTACCTGATGGTACCATTGAGAGGTATAAAGCCAGGCTTGTTGCTAAGGGCTTCACTCAAAAACTTGGGCTGGACTATTCAGAAACTTTCTCTCCAGTTGTCAAGTCAGTTTCAGTTAGAATTGTTTTGTCATTAGTTGCTGTGAAAGGGTGGTTTCTTCATCAATTGGATGTCAATAATGCTTTTCTTCATGGGGAGTTACTAGAGGATGTTTACATGTGCTTACCACCTGGATTTCACAGCAAGGGGGAGCATAATTTGGTTTGTAAACTGAACAAGAGTCTCTATGGTCTCAAGCAAGCATCCAGACAATGGTTTGAGAAATTCTCTTCAACTATTCTACAAATGGGTTTTATCCAATCCAAGTCTGACTACTCTTTGTTCATTCACACACAAGGAGCTTCATTCACAGTCTTATTGGTATATGTTGATGATATACTTTTGACAGGAAACAACATTGATTGTGTCAACAATTTGAAGAAAGTTCTTGATGCTAAGTTTGGTTTGAAGGACTTAGGCTCATTAAGGTATTTTCTGGGATTAGAAGTGGCTAGGACTGATGAAGGAATCAGTCTCAATCAAAGAAAATATGCTTTGGAAATTCTCAAGGACACTGGTTTCATTGGTAGCAAACCTGTCAAGTTTCCCATGGAACAAAACCTGAAGTTATCAAAGTATGAAGGCAAGTTATTGGAGGAACCAGGATAGTATAGAAGATTGATTGGAAGACTTTTGTACCTTACCTTGACAAGGCCTGACTTGACTTATGCAGTGCATAGGCTGAGTCAGTTTGTCTCTCAGCCAAGGGAACCACACTTGAAGGCAGTGCACAGAGTACTTCAATTTATTAAAGGATCACCAGGAAAGGGTATATTCTTCCCAAGCAACACAGTAATACACATCAAGGCCTTCTGTGATGTGGATTGGGCTGGATGTCCAGATACAAGAAGGTCCCTCACTGGTTATGCAGTGTATTTGGGAGACTCATCTTACTCACCAGATTTAATTTACGAATGGAATATTGATGGAATGTCAGAATATGAAATAATAAACCTTTTACATGAAATGACTTTGCTTACTAATGTTTATAAAAATAATGGAAAGCTGGATCACCAGATAGCTCATTTACTTGTCATCGGTTTTACTGGTCAACTAAAAGGTTGGTGGGATCATTATTTAAATAATGATGACAGAAATGAAATACTAACAGCTGTTAAAAGAGAAACTGATGGAAGTGTTATAATGACAGACAGACACCCTTCACAGGATGCAGTTAATACTTTAATCTTTACCATCACTAAACATTTTGTTGGAGACCCTAATCAATATAAAGAAAGAGCTTCAGATGTTTTAATTAATTTAAGATGTCCACAACTTTCAGATTTTAGATCGTATAAAGATGTTTTTATCTCAAAAGTTTTAAGTAGGAATGATTGTCAACAATCCTACTGGAAAGAAAAATTTATTGCTGGTTTACCTTATTTCTTTGCTCAGAAAGTTAGACTTGACATAGCTGATAGTGAAGGAACTATAGACTATCCTAAATTAACATATGGAGACATAATATCTTCAATCAATAAAACAGGTCTATGGCTATGTAATGATTTAAGACTAAAAAATCAAATAGAAAAAGAAAAAAGGTATGCTAGAAAAGAGCTAGGAACATTTTGTGAGCAATATGGCTTTGAACCATTGATTGCTCCTTCTAGGAAAAGAATAAAAGAAAGAAAAAATACGGATAGATACAAGAATAATAATAGAAGATATCATAAAGGCAGAACTAAAGAAAGGAAAGAAGAATCCAAAAGAAAGAAAAGTGATAGATATAAAGAAAGTGATAGATATAAAGAGAGCGACATTATTTGCTTCAAATGTGGGAAAAAGGGCCACACCAGTAGATACTATAACTTTCAAAGAAAGATAAATAAACTCGACATATCAGGAAAGATAAAAGATGAATTGATGAATATATTAGAACAGACAAATAGTGAAGAAACAGACAATGAAATTCACCAAATAGATAATTGTGATATCACCTCATCATCAACAGACATTTCTTCAGATAATGGGAAGATAAAATTATGTAATTGTAATAATCCTGATAATTGTTATTGTAAGAGAAAATTAAAAATAAGTGTTTTAACAAAACAAGAGGATATAATAATAGACTTGATAGATCAACTTCCAGATTCACAGTCTAAAAAGGACTATTTGTCTAAATTAAAAGAATCCTTAACTCAAACTGATAAATTTCAAATAGACTTAAAAGATTATAAGTCAACCTATAATTTTGCAGAAATAACTGACAGATTTAAACCTAATAAACCTATAACAATAACAGATTTACAGGTAGATATTAATAACCTAAAGAAAGAATTAAAAGAATTAAAATCAGAAAATTTCATTTTAAAGGATATGATTGAGCAAGTAGCAGCTCAAGTAATAAGTATAAAAGATAGAATTAAATATAGTAATGAACCTTTGACAGACTCCTCTCTTATTGATAGACATAATTATACTGGGGAAAGTTCTCATAAAGGTGACCATAAAGATGAATTTTTTAGTATAATCGATAGAATGATATTTCAGAAATGGTATACTGAAATAACTTTGGTTGTTCATAAAGAATTCTCATTAACAGTCATTGCCCTTGTTGATTCAGGTGCTGACATGAATTGTATACAAGAAGAGTTAATACCTTCCAAGTATTATGAATCAACAACAGACAGATTAACTCAGGCTAACGGTGATAGACTTAAGATAAGTAATAAACTAACCAGGGCATACATACATAATAATGGGATTAATTTCAGAACACCTTTCTTCTTAACAAATAAGTTGTCCTCTAAAGTTATACTAGGAAATCCTTTTTTGGCTCTACTTTACCCTTTTTTCACGACAGACAATGGAATATATGCTAATATTTTGGAAACAGAAGTATTCTTTAAGTTCCTCCTACCCCCAACCCCCAAGGATGTACACTTACTAAAAGAAATTTCCATAAGCATTGAGGCAGAAATAGATGATGAGATTCCTACAAATTCAATGGTAGAAAATACTGTTCTACTCGGAAGCAGCAGCATGTAAGTTGATACATATTACCTTTAAATATATATATATATATATATATTATTGTTTTCCTACTTTTCCTACTATTATTGACTAAGTCCTCCTTCTCCTTTTGTATCTAGTTATTTACATATTATTTTCCTACTATTATTGACTAAGTCCTCCTTCTCCTTTTGTATCTAGCTCTTTACGTATCCTTCCATGACCTTTTATGACTTTACCTTTCTAGCATCTCCTTTATTTTATTGTACTATAGAATCATGGGGTTTATTTGAACCATGGGGTTTATTATTTCTTGTCCCCTCCCTCGTCTTATTTACCCTCCTCATATTGCCACATATTACCCGAATATATTAATTAGTTAATTTTAAAATTAACGGTCAATTGCCTGGCAAGCAAGATAGCCATTCTAAGGCTAAATTTTCAGACCAAATCATGCCAAAATAGAAATCTTTAATGAGATTTCACTCACAGCATGAAGGCGTCTCAATAGAGGCAATATCCCTTCAGAATACAAGGTCAATAATGACAATGTATTCATGTGGTAATCTAAAAACCAGTACAGACATAATGCCAAAATAGCTACTACCATTGGACAAACTAACAGACAAATGCAGAAACGACAGGCAAAGGTGGCAGATGCAGAAACGACAGGCAAATGTAGCAGATCACTATTCATTAGCACGAGGGGATAACTCCCAGACAAAAACAATAGTCCACCCAAAGACAGATAGGACAGATTTTAAGTCATTACTGAACTGACAGATTCCCAGACAGTCTACTATTCATGAATAGTAGAACTCTTACTATTCAAGATTCTACAGGATTTACTTTTACTGTTCAAGATAAGATTCTACAGGATTTACTTTTACTGTTCAAGATTCTACAAGATCTTACCGACAGAACAACTTGAGTTCACTTTATTCAACTCGGGTTACTTTTGAAGACTTACCATGGTTTATTTCATCTATAAAAAGGCAGGCTCCGAAGACAGAATTAAGGTCCAAGTTTTAGGTCCAATTTCCAGGTCCAGTTTAGAGGTCTAGAATTAAGGTCCAAATTCCAGCTCCAGTTCTCAGACTAAAGTCCAAGATAGTTTTCTCCTTCTTCCCAGAAAGACTTTTGTACTATTCCCCTTTTGTAATCTTGTAACCTTTCTCTCAGACAGAACCTTGTAACCCTTTAGTTTCAAAGACAGTTTTATTTTGTAATCTTGTAACTCTTCAGACAGTGTTTTATTTTCAAGCTTGTATCAAAGACAGTTTGTTTTCAAGTTTAATCAAAGACAGAAGTATTTTCAAGTAAGATTTTATTAGTTTCAGTTTTCATATTCCATACTCTGTTTTAACTTATTTTTGAATATATCTATTTTGCTATTTTCTTCTTTATTAACTATTTTATCATTGTTTATGCTTCTATATTACTGCTGTGCTCTCTCCTGGGTAGTTAATGGTATCAGAGCCATGGATGGTAGATGTATGAGTTTTATTTCTTTGCAATTAAGACGTTACTAGGAACTCATATTACTATATAGCCACTACTTGCTCCTTGATAGCGTTGGTCAGCCTCAGACTCGTTGGCAAACCATAGTTTCGCGTTGGTCAGCTCGTTTTGTTGAAGCCGACGGACAGGCGATGTTTGGGTGGTCCCGCAATGGAGTTTCCCGAGGAGGTGGTCCCGATAGCAAGGATACCAGTGGTTAGTAATAGTTCCGCCAATAATTATTAATTGCTTAGAAAGAGAATAAATACATTTATCAACTCATAATCTGTTTGCTTGTTCACACTTAGGTTAGGCACACACTAATTTGAAACATGGACTATGATGATATAGATTATGATGAAGGTCATAGCATGACAGATATAGTCAATAACTGGTTAGATTTTAATATGGATTATGAAACTGATTCTAATTATGACAGTGATGTTGATGATTATAACTATGATAATAGTACAAATAATTGGAGTACTTTAATAGGAGATAAAATCAATCGACAGACTAATAATCAAGATAATAGCTTTTTAGATGTAATTAATAAAAAATTAAAATCTTTAGAAGCTAATGAAAGATCCACTACGGATACTAAAGTAGAAAGGAAAAATGATAGTTTTTTGGACCTCTATGAAAGAATGAAAACTTTTACTTCATCTTTAGAACATGAAAGTAAATTTGAACCCCATCATAGATCACCTTTAACAAATACTGTGACAAATAATTGGCATAATAAAACAAGTACTAATACATTGACAGACAGTAGAAAAAATGACTCAATAGATAATGATAATGATAGTTTAACAAAGTCAAAAGCAACTGACAAAGTTGTATTTATAACGGATAAAGAAACAAAAATAGACTCACAGGCAACTGAGAGAAAAGTTGACAGAAAAAATGACCTAATTAAGGAAAGATCAACACGTATAAAAGAAAGAAGCACTATAGACAAAAAAGATAAAGGAAATAGTGACCTTGAAGAATCTTTACGTAGGAAGCTAGAAGTAGAAGAACAAGAAATTAGTAATAATAGTCCAAAAGAAGTGGTGGAAAAGCAAAACAATAAAGTAAAAGCTAGTTCAGTACAAATTGCATGTAAGAAGCTAGAAATAGAAAAAGACATAGAAAGACAAAAAGACAGAATAGTAACAAATAATGGAGATAATCTACGTAGGAAGCTAGAAGTAGAAGAAGAGATAGAACAAGAAAGACTAAAAAGAGAAATAGTCAACAAAGGAAGGAAAACTAATAATAATAAAGAAAAGGAGAACAGTGATAGATGGAAAATTGATAATAATAGCTTAAAAGGAAAAATTGATGAAACACTACAATTAATAAAATATAATCGAAATGATAGTTTGACAGAATTAACTAAAAAGATAGAAATTCTAAATACACCCTTAGATATGGATAGGAAAAGAGAAATAACAGTTTTGAATAACACTGAGTCGACAGAGAAAACTGACAGACATAATAGAAACACTATTTGTCATAAATGTAAATAATATGGTCACACTAAAAAACAATGTGATAGACACAATAAAATAGCTAAACAAATTGGTAAATTAGAATTTCAAAAAGATACACTAAATGAATTAATGGAGATATTTAATGTCAGTCAAAAAGAGATGAATCAAGTTAAGGAAAAAGGACTAAAATCAACCAACCCACTCAAAATTAATAAAAGAAAAAGAAAACAAAAAGACATAATAGTAAAATTAATAGATAATTTACCCAATCACCAGAAAGACAAAAGAGACTATTTATTAAAATTGAAAGATTCTATAGACATACCTACTGTTTGTATTAAGTGTAGAAAATATGGACATCATGTTACGGAATGTAGAAAAGATAAGAAAAGAAAGACAAAAAAGAAACAAGATAGACTAGATCATCCAGTAACTTTACAGGAATTAATGACAGAAGCAAAAATACTAAAACAAGAAATTAAAGATATTAAAGAAGATAATTCTATAAATATAAATGAACAAAATATTGCAGAAATAATAAATCTGAAAGAATTTCCTAAACCCATGATAGAACCCCCTTCATTACGAAAAGAACAGAATTTCTTGAGTTTAATTGACAGGGTAATCTTTCAAAAATGGCATACAGAAATTACCCTAGTAATTAATAAAGAATTTTCTCTGACTGAAATTGCCTTAATAGACTCTGGCGTTGACATGAATTGTATACAAGAAGGATTAATACCTT